>OX465096.1:64385093-64775093 GCA_949987625.1 Chalcis sispes | reverse complement strand
CTCTCTTTCTTTCTCTTTTTCCCCATTAAAAACTTTTCCAACATCGTTACTTCTCTCCCTTTCATGATTCCACTTCGTATACACAATCTCAACTTTTGCGCGCTATCCTTAGTTTAAATCTTTCGCGCGTAACACGCGCCCTCATAAATTCGTATAGTGCCATGAAAATAAAAAATTCGTCCTCGAAAAAAAAAAAAAAAAAAGAAAAAACGACACATCGTGAACGAGCGATTATTTTCGGTGTCGTTGATGCAGCTGTAACGAACCCTTTAGCCAGGTCTCAACCAACGATGTATTTAAAGCGGTAAAAAAAAGACAGAGAGTAGGAAGAAGCTACCGTCGTACGGTGGAGTTGCACTTTGGATGTATATCGTACGTCTGGTCTACGCTTACGACTTTGTGACGTCGCTAAAATTGGCTTTTCAAGAGCGCGTTCTCGTTTTCCCGTTTTCTCGTTCGGTTGTAGGTAGGGAGTGGTGTAGTACGCGTACAAGAGAATAAACCGTCTGGGTTGTATACACGTTTGTCGAGAACCGAAGACGGATTTAGACCGTGGCTGGCTTTCCATTCGTAGCTTCGATAAATTAGTCGAGTTTTTTTAAGTTAATGGTAATGGTTTTTAGCAAGAATTGTTGCTCGTTGGATTAAGTTAGAGTGAGTTTTTGGATAGATTTTTAAGCTCGATAAATTAAAGTTAATAAAAGAATTATATATAGTTGAAATACTTGCACTATACTAAAGCAATATCAAACATTTTTATTAAATGTCAATAAAAAGTATGAAGACCTTTAGAATAACGTGATTTAACAACCTATGAGGGTAAACAGAAGAAAAAAAAAACTATATAATTAAGAAATTTCGAAAGTAAATCGGATCAATTTAATCTCACAGCATAGAAACTGAAGTAACTTTTCGGCAATTAAGACGATTGCGCACTTTTCCGAAATTGCTTTTCGACTCCTTTTACACTCAAAAGTTTTCTTTTTCCCATCCCACGAATTTAAATGATATCATAAAACTAATGTTAACGCAATTGTGAATCCACTTTTTTATTTTCTCAAGTACTACAACAATTAAGATGTAAGAGGGAATAGTATTGTTAAAATTGAAGTTACTTAGTTTCCATGTATTGGTTTTAACATAATTTTCTTTTTAATATATAAATTATAAATCATGTAAATATTATTAAAAAAATGTGCCAAATTGACATAACGTATAAATGTTTTGAAGAATTGATTCCATTCCGCCATTTATGAGCGGCTAAAAACAAGATTTAATTTGATAAAATAATTGAAATGGTTAGAGAGATTATTTATTATGACAGTATTTTGAACGTTCTTTGGAATATAAATTAACATGATTTATTACTCCTTCAGAACTAGTTTTAGAACTTGTCTAATTCTTATACTAGATTACTTCAATGTGCGATTACTATTAAAACTCAACGAAACTGAAGCAAAATTATCATCAAAAGTATGGTAAAACTTGGGGAACGACTAACAAAATCAAATTCCAAAAAATTGTCGCGTCTGCCGTACGTAAGCGTGTACATAAATTTTATAACCTAACCTCTACAACGTAAGGAAAACATCAACGAAGACTAAAACGTCGCACGATGATCCTTGTATATTTACGAGAGGCGGTTGTTGCGGTAATACTTGGACAGCTAATCGAACAACACGGCGCGTGGCACGTACACACACATGTATAGATATATATGTACGTGCGTGTCGTTCATCGATCGATTATAACGTTATGGTCGTGCGTGTCTGTATAAATATAGGAATGAAATTAGTCTTTGAATTTCGTTGAAATAACACTGGGGTAAGTCAGCGAACTTCGTTTATGTAAAGAATGGATACGTATATAGATCGATTTTTATAGTATTATTAGTTTCTTGGAAAGCGAGAGTTCGTTCATCAGAAATAACAATGAAAGAAAGGTTTAATTTACAAAGAGATTTTTGATATTAGTAAGTCGCAAGCGTGGAAACTTCATTTCAAAAGAATTTAAGTTCTTTCTTAACTTAGTTTATAGTTTTAATTGACGTTAAGATTAGAGTCGGAAAAAATGATATAAAAAAAAAACTTAACTTTTACTCAATTGCAATAATTTAATTCTGCTTAAAGTTCATCTATACGTTGTAAATAGATAGTAATAAAATTGCTCGATTAAATTAGCTTATTATGCGCGAACTTAATTAGTTTGAAATTTTTTTTACCTAAGAATAATTAATTTCATGCAGTTATAGGATATTGATGCCGAGATAAACTCGTATACATAATTACAAAAGTATTTATAATTTTCTCGAAGCGCAACTGCTGATCATATTCCATATAATATATATTTACGAATTTTATACAAAACTTTAATTTTATTGTAAAAACGAACCAAGCTAACGTTACTTTAAAGTTTAATTTACCTTATAATACAAAAATTCTCTTAAATTTAATGATATATCCTTTCAAATTAAAAAAAAAAAAAAAAAAAATATTACTTTTAAATTTTAGTTTCATTTTTATCCACAAACGTGTAAAACAAAAAAAAAAAAAAAAAAAAAAAAAAAAAAAAAAAAAAAAAAAAAAAAAGCTTCGGGCAAAAAGCACCAATTATTTCCATAAAACCCACGCAGGAATCAACAAAAACACAGCCTCGCCCATCTCTCCCCCGTCGTAAAAACTATAAAGAGTCAACGGCATGCATCTCCAACTTTGACCCGTCGCACGCGTTACGTCATTCGCTCACACTGTACACGTACACGCGTGGAAAGTATGCGCCGTTAATTAAGCGCCGGTTGATTGCATCGGCCGCGGAAACTATTAGCGCCTTCGGCTTCTCTCTCTCTCTCTCTCTCTCTCTCTCTCTCTACGGGTTTAGATGCGCATAAAAGGTAATAGTATAGGCGTGGGCGAGATTAGAGGTTCGATTAATGTTGCTTTTGTCTTTTGTCGCTATGGAATTTTGTCGTTGGAATTAAGTTTGCGAGCACGTTGACGCGTGGATATAGCGTCATGTTTTGGTGAAATTTTACGTCGAGTTGTGGCTTGGAGCGTGGGGGACTTTTAGATTAATTTTAATAAAATGTTCGCAAAATTAGATGCTAAATGAAATAGAATGAGAAAAACAGTGAATTATCCGCCAAACATATCGTAAACCATAATTTTGCTTCTCATTCACTCTCTTTTCATATCGCGTTCCTCTCTGTACACTCGTCTCGTTTCGTCGCATGGCAAAAACAGAATTTACTAATGTTTTATACACGTACATATGTACGTATCAACGGTCATAATGTGTAACGGTGAGTTAAAAGAGAGAGAGAGAGAGAGAGAGAGAGCAAATGTCCTGATCTTATCGCTCAACTCGTACGTGTATCTGTTCATGCATTGTACGATGTATGGTATCATAATGAACTGTGAGTGATGTGTTTGGAAAACGATGTTGTATTGTATAATTTTTTTTATAGTAGTTTATTTGGCTTTTCGAAATTAAATGAAATATATGTGTGCATCTCTTTTATTAAAACTTTTTATGCAATTATTGTAATATTTTTTTGACTTTACGTGTGTTCAATAATGTAGATACGATAAATACTATACATGAACGCAAGCTTTCAAACAGTACTTAATTATCTCAAATTAAGTATAACAAATTTTATTTTATAAACTTCAAAAAATTTTATTTTATATTACTGTTATTTTCAGTTTATTTATGGAATGTCATATATTTTCAGTTAATTTTAAAGAATTTTATTATTTTTTTAAAATAAAACACAAAAAAAAAATATAGCAAATGAAATTCTTTTCTTTTTTCATTATTAAAAGTACACGATTTATAAGATACCGAATAAAATAATAATTTTTACTGCTTGTTAAACTTTTACAAATTATTTATTTAAGTTTTTTTGCAAACAAGTAATTATACAACATTTTCTTTTACGCTATAATTATTATAATTGTATTTTATCATTTTCTTTATGAAAATTAATTTGTGTAGTCTGGGTATAACATCATGTCAGTTTCTCATGAAAATTTCGCTTTCTATATTTTCTCACAAAAGCGCAATTGCAAAGCGAACAATAAAGTAAAAGAAAAATGATGAACAACAACCACCGTCGCTAAATAGCATAACAAGAACAATTTCATCGTGAACCGCTCGTACTTTTTTTGTTTTTTGTTTAATCTCTTGCGTTATCCTGTACTAATTGGGCGAAAACGGTGCACTAGAATTAATTAAAAACATTGGCCTCTCCCCTTTGTGGTGAGTGGGGTTACTTGAATGTACGTAAACCACAAAATTCGCAAAGTTTCTTTTATTTTTCAGTACTATGAGGTAAAAAATTTAATTTACGAGATAAAAATTTAAAAAATTAATTTAATTTTTATAAGGCTTTTGAATTAATTGAAAAAAAAAATAAGCAACATCAAGTAAATAATCTTACTGAAGGTATTTTTAAGTTAAGTTTATCAATTGCGGCGTAAAGTTGGAAATTCAATAGTTTTTACGTTGATTCTTAAATATTTTGATTTATTAACTTGTTAACAATAACCTAGCTTTGTTCAAAGTATTTGATTTCCGATAAATTATACAACACGTTTAATTACACACTATTCGGTAGTCCCGGCATTGCGATATATACGCACGATAACAGCAGCAGCGGCAAAAACCCCTCCTCCCCCCCTCCACCCAACCAAAACAACTTTCACCACTTTTGGTCCCTCTGGCGAGGATGATTACGGATCGGCGTACATCAACGTTACCGTAGTTGCATCCATTTACGGGCGAAGTATCGCGGTCGACCGTTATTATAACACGCGTCGCTTACCATTAAAATCGTATCACCTTATAAGGTTTCGAAATTGAACGTTGCGAGTATTTAAAAGCGTGATATGCAACGTGTCATATTTTTGAAAAATAAACCTTCTATCTTCACACTCGCATGGACACATTTCGGTGTAAACAATGAGATAAAGAGAGAGAGAGAGAAAGAGCGAGATGAGAGCTAGATGAGAGCTAGATGTTATATCTTTGGTTGATATACAAGTTCGTATGCAAATCGTTGGAAAGTTTAGTGAGGTAGAGAAAGAGGTGGCATTGTTATGCAAATATCGAAATAACGTTGCGGATTGTTACGCTGTTGAATGAATGGGATGTCGTAGTCGTATATACTATTATGATAAAAAAAAGACCAATTTTTTTGTTTTAAATTCTTTATTTATTCTTTTAAATCTATTTCGTTGCCTTCAAAGTAGTCCTCGCCCGATACAATACACTTATGCCAACGTTTTTTCCAATCCTCGAAATATCTTTTCCGAAATTGCCTTCAATTGACGCAGCGATTCACGATTAATCTCCTCAATCGAGTCAAAACGATGTCCCCGGAGTGGTCTTTTGAGTTTATTGAACAGCCAGAAGTCACACGGCGCTAAATCAGGCGAATACGGTGGTTGTAGAACCATATGAGTTGAATTTTTGGCCAAAAAGTCGCGAATAATCAATGCGGTGTGAGACGGTGCATTATCGTGATGCGAAAGCCATGAGTTGTCTTGCCACAATTCCGGCTTCTTTTTGCGAATAGCTTCACGCAAATGACGCATAACACTCAAATAATATTCCTTGTTAACAGCTAAGCCCGGCGGAACAAATTCTGAATGCACAACACCACGATAATCGAAGAAAACTGTCAACATGACCTTGATTTTTGAACGACTTTGACGTGATCTTTTTGGTTTTGCTTCACTTTTGGCGCGATATTCGCTCGATTGATCGGTTGTTTCTGGATCGTAGGCATAGATTCATGTCTCATCTCCCGTAATAATGCGTTCCATGACGTTCTGGTACTCAGAAAGCATCTCTTCGCACACATTAATACGACGCTCTTTTTAAAAAAAATTGAGTGTTTTTGGAACCAATCGAGATTTGACTCATTTGAGACCCAAATGATCTTTCAAAATTGCTTGAATCGATCCAAATGAAATGCCAACAGTATCAACAAGGTCTCTAATGGTTAACCGACGATTTTTGAGCACAAGGTTTTTGATTTCTTTGATGTATTTCCCATCAGTTGATGTCGATGGTCGCCCTGGACGCTTTTTGTTTTCGACGCTGTCTCTGCCTTCGTTGAACTGTTTCTACCACTTGTAAACATTTCTTTCCGACAAAGTCTGCTCACCGAAGGCCCTCTGCAACATTCTGAACGTTTCTGCACTAGAAATTTCATTCTGAAGACAAAATTTAATGCAACTTCTTTGCTCACTAAAACCTGACATTATAATCACTTAATAATCAAGCTAATCACTTTTTTTAATGTTCACAAAAACGAGCGTCACTTGCAAATTAATGAATATATTGACATGAAATTTGGCACAGATGTCTCTCACAGTGCTACCAACTTAAAAAAAAAGTTTCGTCAAATCGATAAACCCGCAAAATTTAAATTGAAAATTGATCTTACATTTTGATCATAGTAGTACTTTATAGTCTGTAAATTTATTTTCGAGCCTCACAAATTTTAAGAGTGAGATTGGTTTGAAGGATAGATTTCATGTTTCACACTTTTTAACCAATCCAGATTTTAAAGGTAATTTCAAAAGCACGATGAGAGCGATAAGGTTATGTGTAACTTTTATTGAAAAAACTTTGTGTCGATAAACAATGTTAGCATCGTTATTCCGAACATTATAAAAAGTTATTGAAAGTTAATTTTTTAATCAAGATTCAATAGATCTTAACTAAATGTAACCTTATTATATATACAAAGTAGTTCATCGTCTTTTACAATTATACTCGTATGTACTCGATTGTAAGGGATAACTTTGTGTTAAATCGGTAAAAGTAAATCGAAACATTTAATCCATCTTGTAAACTGATTAGAGTGTATTGTTACTCTATCTTATTACGAATGCATATAGCGCACGCGAATAGGAAGCAACGTCAAATTGATTTCTTTGCGGTAAAACCTGTTGGTTGCAGCGACGTCGACGACTGACGTTTATAACGTAGATATTATTCGCGGAAGGAAGCGAGCGAGCTCTGCGTCGTTGTAAATTTCCGGAATTGGTCTATATTGTACAAACGCATTCCTTTCCTGTCCGTTTTATTCTCTGCGGGTTTGAATAAAAGTTCGTTGGAAATACGAGTCGTTCCTTTTGACTCGTATATTGTCTTTCTCACATGCACTTCCGGTCGATCGGTAAAAAAAAAAAAAAAAAAAAAAAAAATTGCTTATTGGTTTAACCATGATTAAACTGATGATGACTTATTATATTTCGAGCTTCGTTCTCGAGATTATAGTTTGTAGTTCCCCTTTTGTTCCGCTTAATCTCACAGTATTTTAGAGTAGGTTTGAAAAAGCGGCCGATAAGGCGCCTCGATCGCCGTGCCGCTTGCCCGAGGTTCACTGGTCGCAGATCTCATTCGCTTCATTACACAAGCGATAGGACATGTTTGCAAAAAGTTTATGCTTTTAAAAGTTTATAAAAATAAAAAATTTTCTCGAATGCGTCGAAACGAGTGGTATGATATATTTGCAAAAAACATATGCTTTTATAAGCTTATGAAAATAAATAATTTTTCGAATTCGCCTACACGCGCGGTAGAACATATTTGTAAAAGATTTCTTGAATGTGAAGTCATTAGCAGTAAATTAATAAAAATTATTGTCATTAGAAATAAAAATTAATATTAGAAAAAATTATCGATACGCTAGCACGGGTGGTTAGATAAATCAGCATCTTTGTGCCAACGTACTCTTAGGCATATGAAACATGATATGTGTACAACGTGTGATTTTTTCTGTTACCGCACTAGTGTAACAGAGGAAAAGAAAATAAAAAAAGAAATACTCGCCGAACAAAGAGATGGATGAGATCGTGCTAACGGGCGAAGAGAAAGAAAATATATCACCCACTTGAAATACTCTTTGATCCGAAAAATTCGATAATTTTAAATAAATCAGAAAAAATCTGAAATTTTAGAGGCTCTAGGAGAGGATCCGTCATAGTCTAGTCAATCCAATATAATATTACATTCGTCTATCGAAATTGGATGAAAAGATTGGTTCGAAAATGGATTGTCAAATAAAGATAGAGAACCTAATTAATAAATATCCGAAGGTGTAGGCGTTGCAAGTGCCAATTTTAATCCAAAAAATTTCTTAGCTATTTCATAAAAATGCATTAGAAACGCAATCTATAAAAGGATTTATTCTGCCAACAGTAGATAAGAAACACTCCCCTGCACATGTTTTTACGTACCCAACACAAAAATCAGAAGAGTTAAAAATTTATTACTCAACAAAAAATCATCGTAGCTCAAACATTTTAACGGCATTCGAAAGAGGAGGTAAAAATCTATAAAAAAATCATATTGTTGACTTTGAAAAATTCAAACATCGGCTTTTTTATAACAGTTAAAAAGAGATAAACATAAAATTTTATCTCTCTTTCTCTCTCCTCTCGAAAAATCTAACGCAATTTAAAAGGGGATTGCTCAGCCTTTAAAATAAGAGATCCGGCATTTTTTTCGGACTATTTTTTACAAAGTTAAAGATTTTTTTTGTTGTAAAAAAAGCGTATTTTTTTTTTAAATGTTAGTATAAAAATAATAAAAGAGATGGAAAAAAACTTTAAAGAGAAAAAAGATGTATTTTTAGTCATACAATATTAATCTGTTTAGTTTAAAGTCGAATTCGAATAAAAAAAATTTTTTCGTTTTCTTAGCATGGCAAAAAATGTTAAAAATTCATATACAGCGCAATTAATGTGATAATTATAAAATTATTATTATTTTATCATTCTCTAATTATTTTTATATTAAATTTATAAACTTTATCGAATCCAACATAAAAAAAAAAAAAAAATAAAATAATTATTTTTTATAAATTAAGTTATTGAATTTATAAATTAATGAATTTTATTTAAGTTAAAATTTTATTCACAATATTTTAAAGGCATAAATATGAATATTTAATCGATAATTTTGTCCAAGAAGTTATTATACAAAAGAATACACTAATTAAATGAAGAAATTCAATTCTAAGTTTAAAATACATACAGAATTTTTCTTCAGAAGTCGTAAATAAGATAGGAATCACCGTCTATCATTAAAAATATCCTAGAGACGATGATACTTAAACTCAACATGTCAGAGCGATTTAAAAAAAAAAAAAAAAAAAAAAAAACGATACATTGTAATGAAGACGCTAGCTACATAAGATCTCATTTTTTCTTCCTTGGAAATCCGAGCATCACAGTCGAGAGAGATAACGGTGAAGAAAATGACGAAACCGGAGAGACGACACTCCCGCGTGTATACTTTCTCTCGTCCTCTTTTGCGTACAAACTTGTCTCTTTCTCTCTCTTTTTTATTTTTGAATTATTTTTCGAGAAGTCTTTTCTTCTTTCCGCTCTCTCTCTCTCTCTCTCTCTCTCTCTCTTTCTGTCTGTCTTTTTACATCTTGTCGAGTATATATTCTCGCCTCTATTTTCTTTTTCGCTGGATGTACGCTTTTATGAATATCTAAGGATGATTTTGACTTTGTTTGACTTTCTTCGCTGTTTATTTTCTTCTGTGCGTATGGGTGAGAGAGAGAGAGAGAGAGAGAAATACGTTTGTTTGTAGATTTATGCTAATCTTTCTTTGCATAGTCTTAAATTTTTTTATCCGTTTACGTATAAAAGTATTGTTAAGGTATATGACTACTAGAACTTGATAATAATACAAAATGTAAAAACTCGTTCAAAACTAGTTAAAAACTGGTTTTATTTGAGCTACAAATAAAGTATAAAATATCAAATCGAGTGAACTACTGCCTTAAATTTCATCTTTTTAATATAAGATACTAAATTTCAATTATTAATTAATCACGTCAATTATAAAAAAATAACACAAAACATAAAGTATATACAAATCGCTTTAAATAAAAAAGCACAAGATTATCACCCAAGTATAAATATTTATCTAGAATCTATTATCGTAATCCAGGTCAGACAATAACCAAAGCGCATTTTTCAACGTTCGCTCACATAACTTCATTCACGTATACATTCACGTATACGTACACAATGCTTGTGTCTATACACACGAGCCGCAATAACGCACACCGCGAAAGAATTCTAATCACTTGTGGCGTTATAACGCGCGCATAATCTATAACGATACGCGCGCGCGCGTACGACGGACGTTTTCCCTCGTTCAAAAAAGCCGCCGGTCTCTAATTTTTCACTCGAAGTGAAATATAACGTCGCGCGATATATGCGCACGATGTCATCGTCAACAGGGAAGGGGGCGTAATCAAGGCGCGACGAAGGTACGAGTATATAGGCTCCGTTACGCGCTAACTCGCGCCGTCTCGTTCTCGAGTCATCCGTTTCCGCGTGTGTTTCGTGCCGTTTGACGGTTAAACAATGCGCATTCTGCCTTCCCTTCAGCCCCCACTTTTTCTACCTTGTTTCTTTTCCTTTATCCTCGGTGGGGAAAAAGCTATTGTGTTTGCGCGAACTAGCGCACACACACACACACACGAATACTCATGCACACTCGAAATTAGTCGTTGGCTGTGCTTGTCTTTATTTTTTTTTTTTTTTTTTTTTTTTTTTTGACGCGGTACACGCCGACACGTGTTATGTGCGCAGTCACTCGAGATGAAAGCCGCCTGCGTAGGTTTTATAGTCGATATATATATGTGAAAGAATATGCGTATTTATTTCGATGAGTGTTTGCTCGCTCGCTTGCTCGATCGCTCGATCATCGAGTATATGATTTTTTTTTCTCTTCCGTTACGAGAGCTTTAGTTTGGGAATTGAGTTGTGCCTCGAGGGTTGTAATGTGACATTTCGCTAAATGTTTGTATACACAATGTAAGAATGAAAAAGATTACAATGTGCATTTAAATTGATTGTTAATCATAAGCATTGTCGAAGAAGTCGTAAGTACCGTCAAGATTAAACCAATTTTTTATGGTTTTTGCAATTTATCGTTTGTAGTAATAAAGATAAACTATTCGAGTTTATTTTCATATAAATTTAATATCACATTTTATTTAGAAAGCTAAAAATCTTCAAGTAATTCTTGCAAATTTCAAACATCGTACACAAAAAATTTTCATTCTTACTTCATTTCATCTATTCAAACTTACATACCTTACCTTATAACACGAAGAATACAATACATAATAGCTAAACCAACCGAGTACAATAAAAAAAAAAGAAAAAGAAAAAAAAATACAAACCCAATTTTAATTAAATCGCAAGCGCGATAAGGGCCCGTAGGGTCTACGACCTCGAGACCGGTACCGCCACTGTTACTAGCTCACGCATTGAAGAGAAAGAGACGTGTGGGCAAACAGGCCCCAAGTCGTGCCCACACCGTACATAAACATATAATGCCTTGGGATATGTAGATATTGTCTGTGTGTGAGCGCGTGCATATCCCGCCCGCACTTGCCTTCCTCTCTTTCTCTCTCTCTCTCTCCCTCTCTCCCTCTCTCTCTTAAACTCAACTGTAATATGACGTTGAAATTTAAGTTGAGAGAAGAAGTGTATATGAAGTTAAAATATGGACGAAGAAAGTAATTTATATTATCTTCTTGTCTATGGTCACAATCGTTACATTAATTCAAATTTTGTTCACTTGTAGGTCAATAGTAAGTTGTGATTTCTAATCTTTATTTTCCTAAACGATCTTGATTCACATTTTATTTCCATAAAATTCTTTCTCGAGAAATCGTTTTGATAAACCGCTTTCTCGCGTATATCTTAAGCCAATATATTCTTTTTCACACTTTAAAAGCCTCCAAAATCAAAGGAAACGCGAATTAAGAAATTATTAACCATAAACGCAGATAAATTATTCAAACTCTCGCGTAAAATAAATCACTTTATCTCGCTCGCCCAACTTTATCATCTAAAATTTTATTAAAACCCATCTCTTAACCTACATCCACGAGATAATCCAATCTCTCTTCCTAGCGCTAAACAATTTCTAGCATCAGACATCCACGCGTTTAATAATACCGGACGCACCGTTTCGCTCTCGTAGACGGAAGTTCCGACGCGTCGGAGCTTCCGATTCACCGATTGCTTTATGACCACGTTGCGCCTAACGAGACTGGCGCACTTATTTATTAGCTCGCGCGATGAGATTTATATCAGGATGGACACGTGTTTGCATGTCGATGCAGATGTATATGTGGTTGGTGTGTCGCATGCTATTAATATTTGGGGTAATTGGAAACGGAATCAACAAAGCGTTCGCTATATCGTACATATTATAATACGTAAAATGCGCGAGCGTTCGATGAAATTTTCATCGCGTAGGTGTACTACACGCGCGTATTTCGAAACCAGCGTCTCTAAAAATAAAAAAAATAAAAAAAATAAAAAAAAAAAAAAACTCATCTTTCATTTGCATGTCATGAATTATGAAAGAACCTCTCGCGTTAAATTCGTTTCGCACTTACGATACACGCGGAAAGATCACAGAGTTACATGCAGGAAGCGCTTAAATATACGTACCGTTGGACGTGCATTTTTTGCGACCCCAACTGTTAAAACATAAAGAGGGAAGGAGTTTGGCATAGTAAAAGATTCCGTTCCGCGTAATCTTCTATATAGGTGTGTAGAATCATCGGGAATTCCTCAAGTATACGAGGTAAGAATAAAAAAATAAAAAAAAAAAAGTATCGCCCCGTGTGAGTGAAAGTAACACATAGCTCTTATATAGAAAGTATGAATGAGCTCGTGTATGTGGGTATACGTGAAAAGATAATATCGGAACAAAGCTTGCACGCACATATGTACGTACGCGTACTAGCGAAAGCGCTAATCCAACCGCGGCATACGAAAGAATGTTTTATTCATTCCGCGTTACGAGTATTATCGAACGAGGACGACGACGACGACGACGACGACGACGACAGGTTGTTTTGTGTAAAACGAGAGAAAGGGGAATGGAAAGAGGTAACTTTAGATTTAAGACTTTTTTTAACGAATCTTTAATTATTGCAAATGGTTTATTTAGCAAGATTTAGGAATTACATAACGAAAAATGATGAACGTTAACGTTAACGCTTTAAAAATGCAATAGTATTCCTAAAAGATCATTTTCCAATATTTTTTATCCGTTTCTTCGTAACGCGAAAGCCGTAAGCCATATTATCGCTTATAAATACATAACTCACTGCAGAAACCCCCAACTACGGCAGCTTATGCAAATAAAGAGCGCGAAAAGAGTACGCGCGAATATGTAAAAAAAAAAAGAACGGCGGCATAAGGTCGGGCGCAGATAACTCGACGCTTTATTTAAGCGGATAAGGCTTGATTTACGCGAGATTATTTAAGAACTTAACAAAAAAAAAAAAAAAAAAAAAAAAAAAAAATAAAGATAAAATGGCGCGATGCTTTTTTTTTCGTTTTGTTTGCGTGTGAATGAGGAACCCAGCGGGATGAGGAAATATGATACGTTTTATTTTTTTTTGCTTCGATGCAAAGTTTATCGTTGTTTAATATAATTTTTAAAGTATAAATTTTTCGACGACTTTTTATTATAATTTATTGGCAAATTCTTTTTAACTATTTTTTTTTTTTTTTTAATGATTATCAATTTAAAATTTTTTAATTAACTAGTCGCAGCTTGTCAAAAAAAGTAACGAACTAATCGAATTACTAATTAAATACCCGTCCCTATATTTGTACCATCGGTTACTTTTACGTTGAGGTTACACAGCTCGATAATTACAATTTTAATATTCCTTTTGTTTCAAAAGTACATATCCAATCAAATTTTTCATTAATCAAACTTCTCAACTTCCATCAATACAGTAAAAATGAAATGAGAGAAAAAAGTGGTATTGTAACCGATAATGACTTTTTTCATAATTCATTTTCATGTCTTCTGAAATCATGATAAAGCTATTATACATTGTTTAATTATTAAATATTCAGCTTTTTTATTTCAAACCGATTGTCTTGCAGCACCGCAATGAAAAATCAATCATTTTTACCGTAACAACTTTGCATTGTTATTGTTTCATTTACATAATCTTTCATTAAAATTACTCCTCGCGTCATTACAAGAAAATTGAAAAGTTTACATGTCGTGTTAACATTATAACTCTCTCCTAACATAAGATAAATATTTAAGAACTTGTGACTTAAAAAATAATATATATATATATATATATATATTCATAGATCATTCTTTCTCTCTCTTTCTTGATACTTGAATTATTCATGGCATACAAATATATTACGCATTCAGGATATATTCTCTTCACTGTCTTGCACTTAAACGCAAACTCTTACACATCGATTTATACAAAAATATAAAAAAAAAAAATAAAAAAAAATAAAAAAAAAAAAATATTAATAAAATTGCCAAACGTTACATTCAAGAGCGACATTTTATTTATAAATACGCTGTATTATAACAATATAAAAACGTACGTGCGCGTGTTTATGCGTGTAGAAAAGAATATAACAAAACAAATACGAGTATTGCTTTACCGTGACTTAAATTAATGAAGGCCAGCGTGTACAGTGACATACACGGTTACATCATACATTACGTTTCACCGGTTCTTATCGTCTGACGTTATATGTTTGATGTTCCGGGACCATTAACCGCATAAGTTTAATGATTTACTGCTGTTTAAAAGCGTATCACAACGTTACTAATGATTTGGTTAAATTTTTGTTCTTAATGCGCATGAAAAACAAAAATTACGTGCTAAGATGTTACGCAATTATGTTTATTCATCGGATTAAAAATTGGTAGAGGTTATGTCTGTTTGTTTCATCTTTATAAATTATACAAAAAAAAAAATTTCAAAAAATTATTTTACCCTTCTCATTCGTACATTTTTCTTCAGAGTCTTGATAAAAGTATCATAAATTTTGCTTCGAGTCTTTTACTCTTCCTCACAACAAAAAAAAAAAAAAAAAAAAAAAAAAAGTAAATGCAACCGGAATGCAAAGCAAAAAAACAGAAAAGGAAAACCGGTATTACACATCTATCTCGCAATACACGTCGCTCTCGCGATCTTCCGGTATAATTGACACGAAGCGAAAGAGCAAACGCAAGAAGCGAGCGCGGCTTTTTTTTTTCCCGCATGTTGCAATAACTGCAACGACGATCCTATAAAAGAGCTTCACGCTTCCTCGGTCTCGCGCGCGCAACGTTGATGTAAAAATGTAACAATAGAGACAAGAAGTGAAAGATTCTTTTCTCGCCTTCCTCGTTCCTTCTCTTTTTTTTCTTTTCTTCTCGTTCACGCTTTGCCCGTTTAATTTTATTTTTCTTCTCGTGCACGCTGGATTAAGCGTTAATTGGCGTAATTTTGTCTTTCTCAGTTGAAAAATGGGTCGTCGTTGTCTTATATTATATAATAATTGAAAGTGAGATCACTTTTATTTATCACTTGTTGAAGAATTTAATTTTGGCGCGATGAAGCGTATTGCTATTCTGCTTCAATTTCTTATTCTCTCGGATATTAAATTTGTTTAAATTTTCTCATAGAAAACGAAAAACAAAAAAAAAAAAAAAAAAAAAATAACAATAAAGATCACGAAAAAATTCACACTCGAAAACATGTATAAGAAATTCAGCTTACCGTCTCTAACGCAAAGTACCGTTTACTCATCGTATCTCTCGCAGTTCTAAATCAAAGAACAACCAGATGCATATATATATATATATATATATATATATATACACGTAGATACGTAAAGAAGAGTTAGCAATTGGTATGTATATACATAAGAACGGCGATGGCTATCCATGGAGCTTCCTCTCTCTCGCGGTATCTTCCACTGTCGTCAGACTTAACGTTGTTCCGCGTAAATTTACGAGTGCGACTTTTATGTATACACACATACGTGTGTGTATGTATGAGCGAGTGCAAGCGATAAGAGCGCGATACTGTGTGTGCTAGATCCTCGTTTAGGCACGGGTAGATCATCGGGTTGGATAAACGTTTTATGCGCGGGAGTCAAGATGTTAAGTGTATACCGAGCTAAAAGGTTATCTGCGCGGGCAGAAGAAAAGCGACAAGCTCGGAATTAATTTTAAATATTTTGAGGTTATGCGAATTTGTTGAAAAACTGAATGAGAAATTTTAAATTAGCCATTGTTGTTTAATGTTCCAAATAAATTTTCATTTAATAATGAAGGATAATCTGGACGTTAGTGCGTATAGATTTACAGAAGCATGTAAGAGAGCATAAAAGAATAATACATAAAAATAATCCACAAGTTGACTGAAAAACAGGCTGCACAAGCTTGTAATATACATATACGCATACCGTATCGAGCGTAGCAGAGTCACACCCAAACGCATACACGTACACATTTCCGCGATTACTTGGTGAATAAGATGACGATGTATATACAGGGACGCGATCCGATTGTTGATTGAGAACGAGAGAAAAGAGTTGGTTCATTGATGTTAACTGGCGCTTGCTGGAGAGATGCACATATGTCTTCTGTGGATGATGCTTGTTCTCCTTTTTTTTTTTTTTTTTTTTTCTTTTTAGAGTTACGGTGAATGACATCGTTCATTGGAATTGTTTTTTTTTATCGTCGCCGTGCTTGCGTTTGTTTCTTGAAAGCGAGTTTTCTTTTTTTTTCTCTCTTTAATCTGCGATTGTTAATCGAATCTTATTTTATCTGCAGATAAACAATCTGAATGATTTGAAACTATTTTTTTTTTAGTAATAATAGTGATTATTAAATTTATAATTTTTACCATATGAAAGTTGAGAAGAAATCTATACTGTGTGACATACACGCGTGACTTAAACAAAAATTTCCAATCAGCACAAATAGAAAGCAATCGACGCGCTTGTCAAAAAGGAACATCGCACTCGGGTCACACTATTCCCATCGGCAAATCTATCCATTCATAATTCAAGGACTCTTCTCTTTATTTAATTTCTAACGCGTAATATGTACAATAAAGCGAAGAACTCAATTTATCGCTGGGGATATATTAGTAAAGTCACCGACGTAGGCCCGCATCTACGTACGATCTTTGTAATTGGCTCCGATGATACAGCCTAATATTATACATCCATCCGGGCACTTAATATACCTTCATTCTTGAAGCGAGGCTTTTCCATTCACCGACGCCAACGCCGGCCCAATATCGGAACAGCGCGCGTGGGTTAGGTCTTAGAAATCTGAGTAAAGTGGCCCTTTACTCATTCGATTAGAGGCGGGAGACTGTAAAAGAGAGAGAGAGAGAGAGAGAGAGATATGGCGAGAACCACTCGACTTAGCGAACCGCGAAGTTTTAAGAACTGCTGAATTGATGTTGTAGAGAACGGATCTTTAGATTCTACGACTAGTTGGAGTTGCGAAATATCAATATGCGAAAATTGTTTAATAAATTGTGTAATCTGTATTTTTTATTAAGATTTTTATTATATAAAATATAAAGCTTAAATAGAAATGCAAATTTATTTTCCACTAAATTGATAATTCATTTAAACATCGCGTAAATAAAATGCTTGAATCTCGTAATAATAAAATGTTCTATAGAGTAATTCTACAAGGAAGAAAAAAAAAAAATGAAAAGAAAAAGAATTCCAATCAAAATGTTACCCCTCGACATTATTCCCCTACCATAAAAACACGATTCGAGTAACCTCGCGAGGCATTAAAAAAAAAAACCGTAGACCGGTCATTCCACCGTAAAGGTCGACGTCCCTCTCGTCGCGCCTTAACGCGCTCGTATATACTTACCCGCGGATCTACCAGCAGCAACAGCGCTAGTACCCGTCGACGTCGCCGTCTCGACGACGTGTCTTTACTTAACCGAATATATACGTACGGTATATATACCTTACCCACACAATGGTATAAAGATCTGGCTGCTTGCCGGTGTGGTATATATACAAACGCTGGCATAAAAACTCTCTTCCGTTTTACGGAGATTCGCCGCAGCGCTGCTGCAGTATCTCTATAATACGCGAATACTTTTTCACCTACTCCTATATAACCGTCGTATCCTTCGCGCGGGATGCTGCATTGTGCTGGCAAAACTCGCGCGCGAAAGCTTCGAGTCTCTTTCTCTCTTGCCATCCTTTCGCTTAAATATACAAGGTTTACGTATTGCCAAGTGGCTTGGCTTAACTGAATTTGTATGTAGTTTGAGTTTCGCGGTTGAATTTCTGCTGCACGTTCTTTTTTTGAGAGATTATGCTTGTCTGAGATTGGAAATGATTTTGAAATTTTGATCGATTTCACGGATGCATTGATTGAACAATCAATCGTTAATATACTTGCTAATAAATTTTTTTTTTTTTTTGATACCTATTGATTATGTTGCAATAAACATTTAAAGCTGGCTTCAAAAAGTGAATTTGTTTTTGAATTTTTTAAAAAATTGTTTCATTTGCATTGACATAATCATAAATGTTAATTTTTCATTTTATCCGTTCAAATTAATACAAGTTGCTAAAATTCAATTTTTTAAACTTGATCATAAATTCTTTAACCCTTTCAGGACGGGTATATTTCACATTATTGACGTTACCCGGTCATGCGAAAACGCTTATTGACGTGACCCGTCCCGAAAGGATTAAATAAAGTTAAATTAACCTCCTTTTCAATAATTATTTTTCCTTATTAAGCATGTTAATAATTATAATATAAAGTTTTTCAAATTCAAAACATTATAAATTATATGAACTATCAAAAAGAAAATAAAAAAAAAAAAAAAGGAAAAAACAATTATCACTTTTTACATGTACACATTCATAATTATTTGTCACTCAAGTCCTGCAAGCAATTCGATTACCTTCATACCCTCATATTTCCTTATTCAATTTCGTGTCCAGGATTACCAAAAGTGAAAGAGATAACCATCCCTGCCTTCATATATTTTCATTTATTTTTTCTCAAGATCCCAAAAAATTGACAAGCAGCAGTGTCTACTCAATGTTAAACAGACGCTCTGGCTCGTGGCGATAGCGATCGTAAATTTACAATCCGTTAAGGATCTACCGAACTTATACATACGTGTATAAACATTCGAATATAAAATGTATGGCTTATAACGTATACAGTCGATTTTCGCACAGTTATGTGCATGCGAATCATTAGTTTGCTTACGTTATCGCGCGAGATATTCGCACTCTTATCGATTAAATCTAACGCCGTATTTCATTCCAGCAAGGACTTATGGGCAGCTTTTATTGTATTTCAGAATATCGAATCAAATAGAGATTATTTTTATATTCCTTTCGCTTGATGTAATTTTTTTATCGTAGAAATAACAAATTTTTTTATTTTCTATAATTATGAATATGTATTATTTTCTATTGTACATGTTTGTTTGTTTTTTTTTTTTTTTCTTAACTAAATATGTTTGTTGAATAAAATATACAAAAAACTGCGTCTTGTAACTATGCCAAACGAAAAAAATAGTAGCAAATGCGCGTTACAATTAAAAAATAACTTGACGAAACATTGTTTTTTACGTTAACTCATTAATCGTTTGTAAACAAGTATTACAATATTAAATAAACATTTTGAAATTTGTTTAGACTATAAATTATTTAGTCAATATATTATAAATTTAATACTAAAATAATTTTCTTGTACACTCTTAACCTAAAATTTAAGTAGTAACTATAAATAAGTTAATATTACAATATGAATTTAATCTAAAAAATCATGTTAACTCTCCAAGGCATTAATTAATTATTAATCATAAAAACAAAACGAAAATTTAATCAATACAGATAATAAAACAGGATCTCGAATTTTCTACACGACATATATCACCTATCAACTCTCTTGTTTCTTTCGCGTAAAACTCGTGAAGCCGCCGGCCTAGTTCGAAGAAAAAATATGTCGCGATAAGAACCGAAGCGATGTGTGAGGGAGTTCGATCACACGAAAAGCTTCTCTCGACTACAGTTGACCGGCGCGTGTTTTATCTATCGGACCGATCGTTCCCGCTCATCGATCTCCTTCGTGCTTTTATCTATTTTTTTTTTTTTTTTTTTTTTTGCGACCGATCGCTTTTATTCCTTGCGCGAAACTCGCGCGACGATTTTGATAGGAGCACGATGCTGTACACGTATGATGAACGAGTCCAACGCAAAAGAATTGGAAGCTGTTATAGGTTGGAATTTATGATGATTGAGATAGTTAATTTTATAAAGATTAATTGTTTGTATTTCAAGGTTGTTTTTTTTTTTATTTTGCTTTAAATTCGACGTCAAATATATTAAAAGATGTATTAAAAGAAATATTTGGAATTTTGTTTTATGAACATAAGATAAGTTTTTAAAAAATATATCGTTATAATAATCCATTACCGATCACCAAGTTAGGATAATAGTTTGCGTAATTAACATTACAATTTAAAAAACAATCAGCGCAAGTTTAATTAAATTTCAAGTCAAAACAATACATTGTTTAAAAAAACTACGATTCGTAAAAGATAAAGCTGACTTCTTCATATTTCACGATCTTAAAACATTAAATCATACTCTTAACCTTTGAGTTCGACACGACGGCAGTAATCGTACCCACGTAAAATAATCGCTCTATTCATTCATCAACAAAGAATAAAATTTTGATTATTCACCGTCAAAAATAGCCTTTTAGCACGCGACGATGATCCACGTCCATGAAAGAGCATTACTCAGCCGAAAAAAAAAACGACAATTCCGCTCGTCATCGTTATCATCGAAATGTTCTTCTTTTTTTTTTTTTTTTTTTTTATCTCAATTCGAAACTGAAATACTTAAGTCAAAGACGCAAATCGACGTTTAAATAATCAAAGGTGATTTGCACTTTTCAATCCAAACCGAACGAAAAAATTTCGAGGACAATCGATGGGAAAGGTTTGATAGTTCGATAGTTCTTCTTCTAGTTTGTGTGATAGATCGATAAGTACTTGTACCAAATTAAATGATTACACTTTTCATTTTTAAGCACACAACATTTATAAAATTTAATTTTTTCGTCCTCATCGATTATAAAACAAAAGCTATCGTATTGTCATAAATACTTCAAAAGTTGTTAAATAACAAGTCACAATTCCGTAATCCCCATACAATACATCAAAAATTATCATCGTTACAATAATCATCTATCTACTAAGAACAACACATTAGCTGATAACCAAAAACATTTACATTAGTCTTTTACTTCTCGCTTCATTATATTTATTTCCTATTTCGTTTCTCTCTAGCATAATTGTCATTTAACGCGCGCGAGGCCCTTCTTTTTTTCATACCGAAAACTGAAATAAAGGAATTGTAGTAACCAGTTTGACGAGTCGCGTTGGAAGATATTATGTAGATGCCGGGGGGATGCACCGAATGTTAAACTAACCGAGGCACACGTCGACATACGTTATTATTATATGCGCACGTGCGCACTTATATACATACCGTGCGTGTGTGGTAATTTCGTGATTGCTTTAATTGGCTTTTTGCAAGAGGGAAGAAGAATGAGATGAATTTTCTTGTTATTTAATAGCTAATACTATTTTGGGAAAGTTATGGCGAAAAGATTAGCCCCTTCTTATTTTTTGAATACGACAAAATATAGATTTTTTTGGTAAAATTATATTTATTCTTTAATGACGCGGATATATTTTCACACAAAAAAGTTATTTATTTGAAATAAATTTTAGGTATTCACTCAATAGATCATTAAGTTGTATAGAGTATTAAAAAATTACGTATGTAATATATGATTTTTATGAAATTTCGCATTGGAACTCAATATAAATCAAAACTAAAGACAAAAGAAAAAAATATTTCAAATATACACGGCGCGTCATTTCATGAAATTTATAAGAAAGTCAAAACTGCCTTCCATCTGAAAGTTTCGATGCGCGTTTCACGCAAATTACGCATGAATAATTCAAGCACAAGGTATATGTACAAACCCGATAAGAGGAAACAAGGTGGTAAGGGGAAAAATATATAAATGAGGAAAAAAACCTTGGGCGAACGATGATAGTAGGTTGTATCAAAATTACGTTTCCGATGAATTTTTCTACTTAGCGTTGCGTTATATTTACCGTGCTTCAATTTTACAAAGCGGATTATTAACTTTAGGTTGGCTTACGACTTAAGTACCCTCATATTTGAATAAAAATAATAGGAACGATATATGTGTGTATATTTAAAAGAATTTACAATACTCATCGTTAACGATACTTATTTTATTTATGCATCGCGATACAACTAATTCAATTATAAAGAAAAATAAAATACAATCGAGAAAAATAAAATTTTAAGAGATATTTATACGTATGAAAAATCTAAATGTACAGAGAATTAAAAATAGATATAGAAACTGCTTTTAAATAAAAATTTTCATAGATATTTTATAAAATCGTTTCAAAATAAATAAGCATCATAGCTTTGTGACAAACCGACAAAAAACAATAATTACGATTAACGAACGTCGAGCTAAATTCGCCTTCGTTCCGTCAATCAAAAGCCGCGGCGTCGAATATAGTTTTCCGGCCGCAATAAAAAAAAAAAAAAAAAAATGATCGAGCAACGCGTCTATGGTATAATTATAACCCGCAAGATGGATTTTTTCCGCATCCGTTAAGAGTCAACGTTGGTGCGGCGTCTATTATATATATATATACGGAATCGACGTTGGTACGATGTAATTATAATTTATATAGACGCCTTGTATAACGTTAAATTAATTTGTTACGTAATTGAAATATAAATGTATGCGTGTAATAAATTACATACGGCGTTGTTGCAAAAATGGAAAAAGTTAAAATTTTTGTTAAAAATGGAGTTATTATTTATTGATTAAAAAAATTAAATAATCGTTTGAATATAAAATATTTATTATATAAAATATTCAAATAAACAAAAATCTATTCAACTTTTGCTCTTATACGAATACAACTCGGTATAATTTTATTTGTTTTTTCGAAAATAAAACTTTTAACAATATACTTAGAAAAATATACCTTTATTTGATTCATAAAAATCTTAGAAAAATAAACATCTACAATCACACCAGAACACGAAATATATTATATATGTAATATGTGCCCTGAAATCGTCCTGGGAATTTTCATCGATCACGCTTCGTCGTTTCTTTCATCAGGCATAAGGTCGCCGCGTTTCCTATCTTATATCGCTCGTACTTGAAGAACAAAAGAAATAGGCTTTCGTGAAAAAAAAAAAAAAAAAACAAAAAACAAAATTAACGGAAAAGTAAACGGTGCGACCCTTGCGTAAAACGAATAATCTTCCTTTCGTGTCTCACGTGCGCGAAAACTCGCGTGCGATACATTTGGATTTGGGCGTAAACCACAGCTGTGCGTAATTTTGGAGATTAAACTTTCGGGGATGTTTTCGTGAAAATACGAGCTTGCGATACGGGTAACGTACGGCGTTTATGCCAAAGCTATGGCATGATTTTTTGAACGTTTGCGGATATTTAATGAACATCTTCGAAAACGTGTACTCGTGGTAAAGTAACGCAAAAGTTTTGATAAAATATTGACGCCATTTTATCGCATCGTTATTAAAGTTTTCTTCGAATAAAATCAATGAACCAATGCGAGTAATATATTCTCGAACGATTTACTGAAATTATTGAAGATTTACAAAAATTAGCCATCGAAATTACGAAACCAATGTGTTTAACGTCACCTCGTTCTATAATAAAAAAAAAAAAAAAAAAAAAAAAAAAAAAAAAAAAAAAAAAAAAAAGAGGATGCGAGCGACGCCAACATTAACGTCGGCTTTTATCGTCAATTAGTCGCGCGGCGAGTCCATTGTGTCTAAATAATGAGAACTAATGACGGAACGCGCTTCCTACGTATTTTAACCGCCATGACTTTATTGTTTACCGCGTTGTTTGTGGCTATATATATATCAGACCGACGAAACTTGGTATACAAAATGACCGTCTTTTTTGTTTTATCGCCGATAAAGTCGGTATAAGATGAGCGCCGTTTTTGTGATTGTTTCGGTAAAATGATAAATTTTTAATAACGATAGTGAATATATATTATTCGTGACATAGTGTAATAGTTCCCACTACACTATAGTGTACACATTAGTTAAAAATAGAAGTTAATATAAATATTTTTTTTATTAGAATTGTTTAACTTTTCTATTATCGAACCTTTAATGAGAAAAAAATTAATTCTTTTATTATTTATCTAAAGTTATGTTTTTCATATATTTTGTTTCTTTTTCTCTTAAATGCTGCTTCAGTATCTTATTACCTTTTATTTTTCCTTCAAGTAAGTATCCAATTACAATTATATTGAGTCTCCGAGAAATCTTCGGCGAAGTATTGTAATAAAAGAAGCTTCAAAATAATCTTCGGAAGAATGATGCTTCAAATTGTCTTTTTTATTAATGTACAATTCTTCAATTATTTATAACTTAATCTAAAATTGTTGAAAATCGTAAAATTTGATTTTTCAATCGTAACATTAACTTTGATTCATTCGATAAATAACCGTCTCTTTAGTATCTAACCAAAGCATATACATTCTTAATTTTGATTACAACTAATTAAATTAAAAAAAAAAAAAAAAAAAAAAAATCAAATAAAAAGTTATTCATTTACATATAAAAAGAAAGCGATTACGCGGTAAAGAAATCGCATCAAGCGACGATGAGCGGAAAAAGTTTTAGCGTTTTCGACGGCGGGTGTATGTATAAAGAATCCGAGCGATTTTCCCGCGTCAATGGGTAATGGAATTCGATGCGCGGTGATTGTACCGAGACTCCGAGAGACCGTTAGAAAGAGAAGCCGCCGGTTCGAATTGCGCCCCGACGGTTCGCTAATCAGATAACCGCGCGCGTTCGCAAAGAGCGGCAATTCGATCCGACAAGCGCACGAATCATCGAGAGAAAAAGAGAGGAGAGTGGTAGGTAGGTATTATGGAACGAAGAACGAAGAAGACGACGATGAAGAGGAGGTAGTCCGTGAGAGGTGGAGAAAGAAAAGTGTAGCGAGTGGATAACTATACCTAGCCGCGGGAGGTGTAAAACCGTTCGACGTGGACGATTGCCCCGCTGACGGCTCGCTTTGTTACGCGATGGAATTGCCGATTCTCTCGGATTGGTCTCTTCTCGTTGTTTTCCGTCGCAAATTATGTCTAATGAATATGTGAGATGGATTGTTTACGAATTATTAGACGTTAAGTGTCGATGTTAGCTTGATCATGATGATATATTTTTTATGAAAAACGTTTATTTTTGTTTTAAAAGTTGACGAGATTTAAAGATTTTTGTACGAAACGTTATGATTTTTCGAAGCAGCAACTGCAAATCATTCGAACACTATCAAAGATCATCGTTCAGCGCTTGTCATTGTCGTTCTCGCGACTCTCTACCACACTGTCCCACAAACAATTCGATCCGATATAGAGAAGAAAGAACGAGTAGAGGTCCCCATTGCTTTGACTTTCGCGCACGAATACGTATATATAGACACACATGTGTAGTAAAATTGTGTAAGCGCACATGCCGACGAAGACGGCGACGAATGCCTAGATCATAAAGAGATGTATAATCGGAGGTCAATGTACAGTGAGCAACGGAGCATCGAGACATGTACTGCAACTGCAGCAGCAACAGCACCGCGATGTCTCTGTGTAATATAACTACTACGCGCGCGCTTGTCTTTGTCGTATGAGAGAAACGGATGTAGACTTGTACATAAATTCAAACAAAGCGTTATGTGTCTATCTTTGAAAAATCGGCCGACAAGATTTTTTTTTGCTTTTGTTAATTGTAAAATTGTTAATTTTAATGGTTATAGATTGTCTACTTGACATATTGATTTTTTAATTTAAGTATATTTAAGAAAAAAAATTAGAATTTCAAAAATCCTTCGTAAAAGATTTAATCTATTTTTACTTGACCTATAAATTTTAAACGATTCCTTTATAGTGGTTTATATATGTTTCTTTTAATATTTTTAAGTTCAACGACTTTTTAAAAAAAATTAATAAAACCATTTATACGTAAATGTTGAAGCCAATCGTAAAACTCAGTGCCCATTAAAAATGAGCCTTAAGCCCCGATATCAAATTTCATTTTCTCAGTACCGGCGATTCATTTCATCTTTGTCCCGCACGAATCAATAACAAACCCACGACGATATAATAACTTCAACAGTCCCAAAATTCAGAGGGTCTCCAATACAAAATTTCGCTCGATTTTAACGTACGACTCGTCATTTCCTCGCATTCACACGTCGTCTAGACAAAGACGTGGACTTAACGATTCCACCGCAAAGCTCCCCTGAAGCATACACGTATACGAACTTTTAACGACGTATAAATGCGCGCACAATGCTTACCATTGAACTTTTCTATAACACTCCCTTCCTCTTTCACCCTCATCGTAAATTCTCCCCTCTTTCGAAAAATTAAAGGCTTTTTGCTCAAAAATTTCGAGAATCCCGAGTGAGAGAGAGAAAGAGAGAGAGAGAGAGAGAGAGAGAGGGCGAAGAGGGGTCCAGATGGCCAAGTTGATTTACGCGCGTGATCAACTTTTACTGACGGCGGTTATAATGGACGATTCGATATATATATACGAAGGCGTCACGACGTTTGATTTAAGACTGTGTGAGTTTGGTATACGGAAACTGGCACGCGCACAAGAACTGATCGAAATAGTTAACCGGAAGATGAAAAGTCAATCAATAGTTGTTGCCTTGTGTGAGATTTTGATTGAGAATTGAATCGATCGCTTTTCGAAACGTCGTTAAGAAATTTCGGACGACGGTTTTAATTAGAATTGTTGAGATTATTTAAAAAGTTCTATAGTCGTTCGTAAAAAAATAGAAAATAAACACGCGTGTAATTGTAGGAATATTGTCATTCGAAAACTCTTTGAAAAATTGCAATCTTAATAAAGTAATGATCTTTTAAATACGTTTAATTAAAAATAGAATAATTAAAATTATATTCTATTCATTTGAACTAAGTCGCACAAATATCGTATGGTAAATAAAAGCGCAAAAAAAACCGAAGCTAATACTTACTAGTAATAAACATACTCAACCAAAACCTGAATAACTGGAAAGGATTCCCTCGTTCGATAAAATCAAACCTTAAACTTATGCGCCAGAAATGAACCAGATATAATAACCGCATTACGCACACAGTGTTAAGGAACGAAAAAGGACAAATGATGGTAAAGAGAACGAGAAATAGAATACGCTCCTTCCTCTTTTTGGCATTATCCTAGAAAAGTAGCGCGAGATAAACGCTGTTAAGCGAAAATTATAACGAACGTCCGTGTGCCACCTACGTTGCGCAGGGCTTAAAACTGTACGCGTGAATCTTGATAAGAGCCAAAAGGAGAGAAAGAGCCACCGCCGTGCCGTAAGTCGAGAAAGGGAGCAGAATGTGTTAGTAGTTAATGTTGCTGCTGCTACTGCACCAGCTTTGGATAAGTATTCGAGAGCTTCGGAAGAAAGGGGATTATATGGATGGCGTTCGGCCTTGCAAGGAATCTTTGTAAATATAAAGGAAAACGATTTGCATATTGTGAATATTTCAGCGGTTTGTTCTACTTACTGTCTCGTAATCAAATTCCTTCGGATATTGTGTTTATTTGAATTTATCTAGCGGCGAAAAGATTTTTAATTAAAAGTAGTTAAGTCGTTAGCGCGCTACACGTTAAAATCTGACGATAAATGTTTCAATGCAAAAAATCGGAAAAGTTGCATTAAATGGTTTCCTGATAATACACTTAAAATATCAATTTTATTACTAGAAGTTACTTCAAATAGTCAGTTATACTTAAAACTTTGTAAACCGTTGGAATAAAGGCAAGCATACTTTTAACATTCGAGAAATTTTTTTACTGAGAATTTTCCACGACCGGCAAATAGAAAAAATCCACAACTACGTTTGCGGTCGTCACTTAACCTCAAACCGCAAGGCATTCTTCTCCCTTAATTAACAGTAAAACTTTAGCGACTGCTGCGATAAAAAGTTTTCGCGACTTGATGACACTTCGTGAACAAAAATTTCGAATAAAAGAAAAAGATTTTTTTTTTTTTAATGAACTCTCTCGCAAAAATTGTGCCAAATTTGTTAAGCCTTAGGTACGTATCGTAATAATTCCTCTCCTGAAAGTTTTAACATAGGTATACGCAAACTTACGAGCGACTAAAAACCGAAGATCCGTTTACGACTTGTGGAACCACCGTCACTGCGTTATAAACGAAGAAGGCGAGACAAGCTGAGGGATAAGAGACGAACGGAGAGAAAGAAAGAGAAAGAGAAGTTGAAGTGGGAAGGGTTGAGGTTAGGAATGCGGTTACGGTAGATTGTGAACGAGTCTCCGAAAGCACCGGAGGCGGTCGGACAAGCCCTCTTTTCTTGTGTTTGTGTTTGTGTGTGTGTGTGTGTGTGTGTGTGTGTGCGCGCGCGCGCGCGCGCGTGTGTGTATGTATATATATATATATATATAAGCACGCGTGCGCCCATACTCAAGAATGAAAGGATGGATGGTCAGGTAGGAAGAAACGAAAGAAGAATAAAGGTGAAATTGAAACGAAAGAAAAAAGAAGCGAGCTGTGTGTATAACCTCTACCCGCGACTCCCGTTTTCGACCCCTTTACGAAGAGGTTAACCTAACCCAGTCTCTTTTTCTCTTTCGCAAGAGAACGTGACTCCAACGAGAAACAAGAAACTGCACTAGCAAATGTTGTTGGCTTCGAGTAAACTTCTAAGTTATCTGGAACTCCAGGTAAGAATGTATGCGAAAGGGAATGGTAATGGTTGAAGAAAGAGAAAGAAAATATAGTATTTGTAGTTCGCGAGTAGTTTTCATTGTTTTGACTCTCTGTCTCTCTCTTTCTTCCGTTCTTTCAACAAGAATATGAGAGACGAAAAGAAGAGAAAGAAAGATGAAAAAATAATAGTAGCGGTTGAGTGTATATAAAAGAGCAGTCGGAAGAATATTCAAAGGGAGAAAGGGGAAATAGACTGACTTTGCAAAGGAAAGATGTCCATGCGTCATTGAAAGTTTGTGCTCTGCGTGCGCGAGGACCTCCCGTGGTTTCGATCGGTTTTGTTTCAATATTAAGAGCTATGTATTCTTCGTGTCTGAAATTTTTCGAAGGTATCGTTCGAAACTTCGATTTTTTTTACTCTTTTAATTCTTAAGAAAAGTATTATATTTTACGAGTAGTTTTTCATGATTTCAATTGTTTAAGACCGTTTTTAACTAGAAAATTTAGATGCCGAGGCATAGAATTAAATAAGAAAATAGAATGGCATTTGTTTTAAAATATTCGTTGACTTTTTATAGTTACGAACCATTAAGCTGTTATAAAATTTTTACTCGATTGCTTTCAATGTCACAATGCAGCTGTTCAATGTAAGTTGACATAAAGTTTTTAAAACCGTCGATTCAATGATTATCAAAACAAATTCAATGTTTCTCAAGACAAGCTTAATGAACCGCTTGAGGATCGATCATCATGACTGGCGTAAAGAAAGCAACGATGACAACGTTGATGGATTGTGTCAGGATTGTTTTTTTGCAGAAAAAATATCATGCGAGAGTCTTCCTAAAACGTTCATCTTCATTATCAAAAAAAAATAAAACACGAAACAAGTGCTCACTTCTTCTCGAATCAAAACCTACATGTTCCTAACCTAACTTTAACATATTACGATCGACGATAAATAACTAGTTAAAGGTAAATAGAAAATAAACAATAAGAAAGCATCTCGAAGACGTTCTCCATTCAATCGAAACGGTGGAGTTATGTGCGAGAACACACTCTTACACGTTAGAAGCAAGCGCTCATCGCCAGAGCGACGCATGTCCTTGGCGAGGCGCGGCCTTGACTCGTAACTCCCACTTCGCGCAGCGTCTGTAAAAAACTCTCAACCACCCAGAGCCTCTTTCTTTCTCTTCCTCTCTTTCTATCTCTCCATAACCTAGCGACTTGTTTATTCGAGTGTTATCCATTCCCTTTCGCGAGCAAAAGGACTTCAAGATGTGCCTCGTGTCTTTTGTATAGATTACATTCAGGTGCTTTCAGAATCCGGCGAGTTGTAACCCATTAACCCCTTTGATTTTGAAAATTCACCGATGTGTAAAAAATGAAAAAAAAAAAGGCAGAGAGGGCCTCCTTCTGGAGCCCTCACCTACGGCACTTCCTGTCCGATCAGTCACTTATTACGTGCTCTTTCATCGTGCAAGATGATTCATGTAAAAAGGCCATCTTCTGCTTTGTACATCCTTCTTTGAAAAGAAAAACTTGAAAAATTATCGGATTAAGAATATGAAAATTTATTAGTGGAATAATAGCTCAAAATTTTTGAAGATGTTAACAATGTAAAAAGGATTTCAAAACTGGATGGAGGAAAAACTGTCGATACCAAAATGAATTATTTCAAATAATTTAAAATCGCACTTTAGAATTTATTATAGAACTTATTAAGCGTAGTTATACAAATGGCTGTATTGCTTTCAAGCTGAAAGAATATGATCGTTTGTTTTCTTGTGAACGTACCAACTTTATATTTAGAAATTAATCGATTTTGTCCTCGAATCGTAGATTAATCAAGATTGATCGTTATAAACGCAAATGTTTAATGGGTTTAAAAAATTTATCAACTAGATATAGTATTTTTAGTTAAAATGAGTACAAGAATTATGATATATTATTCATGTTCTTAATAATTCATGTTCTTATAATTCATTAATTTATTCACTGCAAATTTTGCATTGAAGTGTATAACATAAAAATTTGACACATTCTTTAACTCAAATACATTCCCCAAGATCATTTTCTTTATTACTAACTGAATTATGCCAAGAATTTTCACCAAATTACAGAAATTTTCGTAGATTGTTGTATTTACATACACCATATTTTAAAAAAATTCATTAAACATGTATAAAACTCATTAGAAATTCAACCGCATGTGAAAAATCGACTTACCACGATGGAATTTTTAATAATTCAAAGTATGCGTGCAGTTTTATTTCTCTCCCTACATTCTCCTAAATTTATTAATACACTTTTTAAATTCCGTTACTAGCCTCAAAACAAAAAAAAAAAAAAAAACAAAGAACAAGAAAAAAAGAAAGGAAGAGGAATTGCGCATTAAACTACCAAAACTCATTCTTAAACATTTCATAAATAAATTTGGTTTTCTTTTCTTCTCACAAAAATCCAGAGTGAGAAAAAGGACATTACCACTCCGGATCGCATCAACGGAATTGAGGAAAATCTTCTACGTAAGAGAGATACATATGCAGTAAATACATTATATAGGAGGGCGTGTAGACGAATAACGACGATTTACGGCCGAGTATCCACCCTCAACGTAAAATATACATACACACACTCACAGCAATCGAGGGGAACCCTTCGCGCGATTAAGAGGTTGACGCATTGCGAAGCGTGACGGTTAACGTTAAAACAAAAAAAAGGAAAGAGTAGTGGAGAAAAGGGAAACAATAGCAGGGGAAAAAAGTGTATACAGAAATGGAGACATAATGCGCAATCGAGAATTAAGCACACCGTTGGCTGTTCAAAAATTTTGGAACTCATGTTGTAAGCGTGCATACCGAAAATTTTTAAAATAAGAGATGAAGTTAGGGATAATATGTATATACGGGTATTCGTGCAATAAACGTGGAAAATTAGAAATTTTGTTAACTGCTTTGTTCCGCAACGTTTCTTTTGTCTTGCCCATAATGTTACTTTTAGTCTAATTAGAATTTAAAGGCATTTACGAGGTCTGGCTATTAAATAACGAGACTGCGCGCTTAGAGGGCGCCGTAGAGGGGTGGGGAAAAAAACGAGTAGTGCGTTGGGTATCTAGATATCTTGTCTATGCACGTACCAAAACACGTTCTCGTCACTATTATTGTATTTGTGCAGTAGCCGTTTGAAACGAACGTGTTTTTTTCTCGTGCCGAAAACCATGTGTGACGAAAAACAGGAGCAACGTATCAATCTCAAATTTCTCGTTAAATTGAAAAAAAACTCCGACTGAGTGCTGTAAATTATTGCAAGAGGCCTATGGAGACAATTCTCTACCTCGTGCGCGTGTTTTTGAGTGGTGTAAGCGCTTCAGTGAGGGCCGAGTGAGCACTGAAGATGACCAACCAAATTCAAGGCAATGTTGATCGTTTTTTTCGACATTAACGGTATCCTGATGACTGAATGGGTTCCAGAGGGTCAGACTGTCAACCAGACTTACTATTTGTCAGTTTTGGCAACACTGCGAGAACGAGTTCGTAAGAAACGGCCCGAGTTGTGGAAGAACAACTCGTGGATTTTGGACCAGGACAACGCACCTGCCCATAATGCGCTATCTGTGAAGCAGTATTTGGCCGGTAAGCGCACTCCAGTGCTCGAACACGCGCCGTACTCGCCAGATTTGGTACTGTGCGACTTTTTTTTGTTTCCGAAGATAAAATCTGCTTTGAAAGGGACCCTATTTGAGTCGATGGAAGCGGTAAAGCAAAAAACGGCAGAGCTCCTAAAGGCCCTCACCAAAGAAGACTTCCAGCACTGCTTTGATCAATGGAAAAAACGTATGGAAAGGTGTGTGGCGAGGGAAGGGGAGTATATTGAAGGGGAGCATTCGAATGTAGAATAATTTTTATAATAAAACCCTTTTTCGTAACCAGTCTCGTTATTTAATAGCCAGACCTCGTATTCAGTCACATATTAAACATGTGAATGAAACTGACAAAATAAAGAAAAAAAATTATAGAATTAGTTTTGGCACAGATCTGAAAACTTTTCTATCACAAAAATAATATTTTAAAGTTTACGTTGCATTTCAATGTGAAAACGTTAGAATAAGTTGAAATTCCGGATGAGTTTTACAAGTATAACAAAAAAAATTTTACCTAAAATTGAAGGTTAAGCCAATATTAAGTATTTTTTACAAGTAATACGAAATGAAAAAAAAAAAAAATATTAGAAAACATCATTGTCCAACATCAAAACGTAGCCACAGACACTTGCAAATGAAAGCTTATACACGAGCAAAGAAGAAAAAGAAAATGAAAAATGTAAGTAACAAAAACTCAAAGGGAAACAAAATAAGCATTTTGCATTCATCTCTTCAGGCAATAAAAGATAAAGTCAAGGTGTGAAAAAAAGGAAGAAGGGGAAAGACAGAGTGAAGGGTGCATATGATGGTAGGGAAAAGCCGCAAACGTTGCGTACGGCAAATTAAACGTAGAAAGTTGCGGCGAAATAAGCATAAAGAAAAGAAGGTTATGAAAATGAAGGCGATCCAACGACGAGAGAAGAGAAAAAGGAAAACAAATGAGAGCCAACAAAGTATGTTTATAAAAGCTACCAGGATAAACAAGAGCATAAGAGATAGAAGGAAAATTTTAAAAAACGCGCATATATACATACACGTATGACAAAAAACCATTGTAAGCTATGGTGAAGAAAGAAGGAAATATCCATTGTCGGTCGTTTTTAAGCTCGTGCTCGCCGGATATAATAATGGAGAGATCTCGCAGCAATTAAAACACGCGCACATATACACCCAGGCGGAGAATAGGTTCTAATTGACGTAAACAACGGAATGAAACGAATCGTACGAAAGACCGGAAAAAATCGTCGCTTTAGCATTTTTTTTTTTTTTTTTTTTTTTTTTTTTATGATTGCGTGGATATGTATGTATGTATTTTCACAAGTGTAAATAGAAACGTGATTTTTTTTTTTTTTAGCAATTTGAAAAAGAAAGGATTAATTTGAAATTATTTCACGGATACGTATAGTGGAATGGATTTTGAATATGACTTTGTTTGAAAGAATTGTTTCGAGTGCGTTTTACGCGCTTCTGTAAAAAATTATCGAATACGTTTATATAAAACACTTTCATCGTTCAAGTTTTAATAATTGAATTTCACAAACTTAAAAACAATATGTAGTCTTAAAATCAGACTTTAAATTTATACATATATATACATTAAGTTAATTAGAAAATTAAAATGCAAAAGTTACCATAACCTCAAATATTAATTTATCCCTCTCTCCACAGCGGAGTCGGACATCTGCACCTTTGCTCAACGTACCGAGCATTTTCATCTGGTGGAACAACCGGTACGGAGTCTCTTCACGGCTGACACGAGGCCTCCAGCGTTACGACAACTATACGAGGCGGCGGCCGTTGCCGCGATTCGTAGCCTCGACTCGTTGCGGAGGGATCGCGATGCCGCGACGACGAGTAGCTCTCTCGACATGTTTATATGCACGCCGATATTCGGTAAACGCAGACGCGAGCAGAGCCTCGACATCGAGTCTAGAGTTGTGAGTATTGTAAATTTTGTTTTTCTTTTCATTTTATTCTATCTTTTATATTTTTCATTGGTTCTATCAATTCGTATTTGAAAATTCTGCTAGTGAGTAATTGTTTTGTTGATTTGTTTTTTCGATTCGTCGAAAAAGAAAAAGTGAACTTGTCGACATTGTATGCGATTTTACACTGTAAGTGATTAAATTAAAAATGATGATTCTATAATATTATTTTATTACTGCTGGGTGTGTGTATGAATATTGTGTACATTGAAATATTATACAATTTCATTCCTGGGAGCCTAAAACTAACTGTTTCTCTGTGACTTCCATGTATAATTTCTGAGGAGACAACACCTCGAATATCGAAGTATCAATTAAATCGAATTACAAATTAGCAATCCACATACTTCTTAATTGCATAACATGTCTGACTAAAATTTACATACAAAACGTATTATTGCATTAGAACGACATTTTTTTAAACTTTAAACAGTACGAGCGTATTCACTTTTAACAACTACTTGAAATTTCTACTCTATTTTAAAAAATTTACATCAAATCCGATTTTCTTTCTGTGCAATCTCACAAAAATACATGAAATCCGCAATTTTTACAAGCCTGCATTCCTAATAATTAATGTAAATCCCTAATTCCGAGCAAGAGGTATACTTGAGTCTACGCTCGCAAAAATCTCCCCAAACAGTAAGTAAAACCTACCTCCACCATCTTGGCTATTCTTCCCTTCTCTTTCGATTTCTCAATTCAAGGTTAAACTCCCCAGGGGCCCAAAAGCGCGCACACGAGGGAAAAAAAGCGGCGCAAGACTAATCCGACGCAAAGGCTCACAAGACACGCGAGTATATGCACCTTGAAAAACAGGTGCGTCTAAGCAGAAGAAGTAGGAGGAGGAGAAAAGAGAGTTGGGTTTACAGCCAGAGCTTATCGTGCGCACCGTTTCTTTGCACAATCGTTATCTCCGCTCTGCGAAGGAGTTTACTCTTTTGCTCGTTTCCCCCTTGGCTCGTTTACCTTTCGCCTCGCGTTATGTACCTTTGTGCGTTTGTTTCTTTAAAGTTGTTGTGGCGTCCAATGCAGAATAAGTGGAAAGTCGTGGGAAAGTTAGTTCGTTGATGATATTGAAGTATTTTTTTTCCGTTTTCAAAGCGGTAAAAAAAAGGTTATGTTTGATGTTTTTTTTTTATTTTTTTTTATTTTTTTTTTTATTTTTTTTTTATTTTTTTTTTTTATTTTTTTTTTTATTTTTTTTTAATTTTTTTTTTTATTTTATTTTATTTTATTTTTTTTTTTATTCGAATTTATTTATAGGTTAGGTATACGATGGCGCACACAGAAATAAATGAAAACTTTATAAAGATTAATTACTTTAACAATTATTAACTTAAGGGGTTACTCCCAGTTGTAGCTCAACAAAAAAGGCCTTTTTCATGAATTTTTTTAAAGAAAACTACAAAACTTTTTTAAACGATTATTATATCATCTTAAAGAATACATCTTGAAGAACTTTCAGTAATTTTTTTATTACAAAATATTACATTGTTAAGTGGCAAATGGCCGCCAATGAAATAGTGTTTTTATTTATACGGTTTGCGGTGACCAACATTGCGGCAAAGTGGATCATTTGAATCAAAAAATGTGGATAGATTTAGTTAAATATAAGTATAAACTAGTCTTTAATCGAAGGATTTAAAAAAATATTTATTTTTCACAAAATGGCAGGCAGTCAAAGTTAATGGTTCGATTCTAACGAAAAATAAAGGCCGTTTTTTGGCTATAAAACGGCAATTTTTTTTCGAAACAAAAAATCGAACCATTAAAGACTACATTTTTATGTATTAAATAAGCCCGCAAAATTTCAAGAAGATCGGTTTATTAGTGTTTGAGTAATCTTGGTCACCGACTTCAGAAATGCCATTTCGAGAAAAACGCGTTTTAAAGTTTTAATTGCCGGTTGTTTACACAACGGATTCTTCTCTTTCAACGCTCATATCTCAGTCAATTTTGTTCGGATCGACTTGAAATTTCCAGGTCATATTCTCAGATACTTATACTTCAAAAAAATGCAATTAACAAAAAATCGATTTTTTCAAAGTCGCAAGTGGGGGTAACCCGTTAAGTTACATAAAGTAAAAAAAAAAAATATCAAATTCAAGAATATTACATTCAAAGATAAATTACGTATTTTTTTAAATTTTTTTCGTAATACAAATGCGCGTTTAAATATTATTAGAAACTTTACATGATAAAGCTATCTATTTTTTCAAGTTTTAAAAATCCAACGGTGAAAATTATTTAATCCCTTCTACTTCATTTAATTGGTACGCGAATATACATGAAAAAGAAAAAAAAAATGTATACACTGATGGTGAAAAAAAATTCACGCACGCGATACAATCACTATGTAAAGTTGATAATACGGTAAATTATGTACGCCGTGTGTATTGCACTACAGCGGACGTTTAAAATGTACGTAAATATATAATTTATACGAGTATAACTATAAGTAAAATATACGTACTTATTTAAGGCGTTTAAATTACGCTTTTCTAGTGGGATGCAGATTAAGCAACCGATTTGTTAGAGTATTACCTGGTTTAAGTACTCGAAAAAATTATTTTTTTTAATCAAAATTGTTTGCTGGCTTAAGCAAAAGTCATAAAAAATTTTAATAACGACAAGAACGATAATGAATTATCAATTTTTCGGGTATTATTAAAAAAGTTATTCCTTAATACCGAAACGATAAGTAAAAATATTGAAAAATATGAAGGTTCCAAATTTGAGATTTTTTCTCGAGTTTTGAACATCACTGAATACAATTCTGGAGTTGAATTTACAAAATTGTACATAAAATCATTATTATCAAGTAAAATATTCATGACGACATACTGATATTACTCTATAAAACTTTCACTTAACGTTACCCAGAACAAACGACCGAGATATAGAAAATTATACAATTCTATACAATTCTTTTTACTTTTTACTTTTTATCAATCTCGATGTTTTTAATTTAATTTTTTTTTTTTTTTTTTTCTCATTTTTTTGTTGCATTTTATACAATTTTCATTCTGTTAAAATTATAAATAATGACACGCGAATGTGAAACCTACACTTTACTTACACAAATATATAATTTTATATTTATATTTTGCCGTTACTAATCATTGTGCACATATAAATTAGCAATTTTAAACAGGTCACTATAATACCCTTGTGGTTCTCTAAAAATTAAATTCAGTCAGAAAACTTTTTTATACTTAGTCTTTCGATACCGATTTACATTATTAAGAGAATTCAACAGAAAATATAAAGGACAATACAAAAGATAATTCAATCGTTCTTTTACAAGTTATTTCAATTAAAACTAAATTAAATGCTTTTCGTGGCGGCTGCTCGTTCGTGTGCAGCTGTCTTCCCCCTCTCTTTCCCTTATTCGTCGATAAAAAGTCGCATCGAATTGCTGTCGATAAGCAATTCGACGACTGCTTTTTATTATTATTATTATTACCATTCCACGGAGGAATTAAATGACAGTTGTAGCGTTTCCATTAATTCGATTAAAATACTTAAACTCGTCGTTTCGGTGACGCGAATCGAATGTTTTGCTTTTGGAAATTGATACACCGTTACCGAATTGACAATTTATTGTCTGCGTGAGAAAATAACAGAGCGCGGGGAAGAGTTAGGATTAAAATGTATCGTGGTTTTCGATTAGGGTGATTTCTATAAATGGTTCAAACTAACCTTTTGAATGCGTGTAAATAGCTTTACACCTACAGAGTTCTCTTAATATTTAATATATTTATTTTTTAATATTACTCAATTACGGAATAAAATTTTTTCACGTAAATGCATATATATTTTATAAAAGATTCTGTTTTCTTTTTTTTTTTTATGATTATTTATTATGAAATTATAAACAGATACACTTAAGTTAGACAAGCTCATTTAATAATCAATTTAAAATTGAAATCTTGAAACTTTGAATTAATTTAGAATTGGTACATTAAAAAAAATAAACCGGTAACAAAAAAAAAAAAAATAAATAAATAAATAAATAAACAGAATACCAAACGAGAATTTACAAAGTATCCACATGCTTATTTAAACCCCATTTCCACTTTTCTCAACCAACACATCCGTTGTTTGAAAAAATGATAAAAAAAAAAAGTCAGCATCGGTTTAAATGTTCCATGCACCCTTTGAGCAGCACATTGTTGACAAACAAACGTGAGTCACGGAGCGAGAGAGTACGAGTCGTGTGCAGAGTGCGTTTCGCGGTCCTACAGCATTCGTATTGTACGCGAGATAGGAGAGAGAAAAATCTGGCAACGCTGGAATTCCACCCACCTCCGCGCATGCGTTCGTTGGGGCCCTCGGGCAACAGCCGCCGATCGCTTTGCGACGCGGTGGGCCTTCTATGTGCGCTCGTATTGTAACGGGTGGCCCGAAAATTAAAATACTTATAAAAAAAGTTCGAATGGGTGGGTGAATTTTTTTTTTTTTTTTTTTTCTTTTATCTGAGATGAATTATGAAATAAAGGTTTAAGGTTTATTATTGTTGAAATTAAATGGTTAATTACGAATTAGTAGCCAATTTGAAATGAATTCAATAATTGAATTCATTTCAAATCGACTACTAATTCGTAACCATTTGATTTTAAATTATCGACTGGTTGATAAAACTTGTCGTTAAAGTTACCCAATCGGAAAAGAAAAAAAATTAATGAGTATTTTGTCACTTTCGATAGAATTTAATTAATTAAAAGAACCTTTTCTAATTCCGTTTTCTAAATGCGTATGTAAATGATACGTTAGAATTAGTCTCTTGGCGCTTTTTCATTATAACATTACAAAACATTTTCATAAATTCACACGATTAAATATAGTTACACACACGCGGGGCAAAACTTCAATTTCGAAAGCCATAAAAATTTTCAACGCCAACATAACGCGTAACGAGTTTTCGCACAAAGTTAATTATTATAGTTTGGTAACACACAATATATATACCGTCTTACGTAACATACATTCGCTGTACTCTCTTACACACCTTACCAAGACCTCGCGACTCGAAGAGCCACGGTTCTTAATAAACCCGTATCGAATTAATGCAAATTCCCGGTTATATCACGCGCCTCGTCGTCGTCATCATCATCATCATCATCATCATCATCATCATCATCATCATCATCACGTGACCGTGGACGATTACCATTGATTCCCAGGTCTAATTTTCCCGATGCGTGCGTTTGCTCTCTCTTTGCAACTCTTTGCAAATTCCAACTCTCTCCCTCTTTCCCTTGCGAGAGAGATATATGTATTTATATATATATACACTGGTACACTAGCGCGTATTATATACTCCGTATATAATTCCCGCGCGAAAAACTGGTTCTGGTATCTTAGGTGTATTATCATATACATATATACGCACACTCGTAACCCCCTTTTTTTTCGCTTGTACATCGTATACATACACCGCGTGGAAATTTTAAAGCCGGGAGATCGCGTCCATTCAGCTTCGGCATCGTTTCTCTGTGCAATTTAACCTTGCGCACGATTGAGAAAGAAAAGGAATTAAAGAGAAAAAGAGAGCACATAAAATGGGCAATTATTGTTTCTCTCCGCAAATGAAATGGAATTCAAATTTCATTAGAAGCGCAAAAATATGCGTTTACGTGTTGCTTTGCAAAAGTGTTTCCTAAGAAATGGTTTATAAGATTGTGGATAATATCTATCTTTTCTTTTTTTTTTTTTTCTCTATGAGGGAAGCAAAAAAGTTGTTAACGCCGATTTTACGCATTGCTTAAAATAATAAAAATAACTAAAATCATTAAGCGTGTACCGACTTAAAAAGCAATTCCATGTTTAATTAATAGCTCATAAATTTATCGAAACTATAATTTTATTATCCAATAAAATAATTATTTTAATGACCCAGTCGTAACTTAACTCCTTCCCTTGAAATACAGTAAATAAGATGAAAATAAAAGACTATCAAAATTATCCATTTCGAAGAAAAACACTTTCCCTGCACATCCAGGTATTTCTCGATAAGCAAGTGCACTTGCATTCTGTGATTTTACATTTCTCGCGTAGGGAGACCGAGCTCTAACGTACACTAGCGTACAAAGTTTCTTTATACTTTTCTCTCTCTTTTTCTCGGGGTCCTTCGGTCTCCATTAAACCATCTACACTGAGCGGCAGGTATCAAGGAACGGAAGAAAAGAGGAACTCTCTCTCACGCTCTCTCTCTCTCTCCTTTAGACAGTGTCATTCCGTCGTTTATCTTCTCTCTCTCTCTCTCTCTTTTCGTTTTACGTAGATTCTCTTCTGAGAAGATATAGGAAGACTATAGAAAGAGAGAGAGAGAGAGAGAGAGAGAGAGAGAGAGAGAGAGAGAGAGAGAAAAGTGGACGTAACCTGCCGCGCGGCACAACCTGCGCCGCGGCCTTGTCCAGCTCGTGTGTGTGTACACGTATACAAGAGAGCGCGAAGAAAAGATACCGGGTGGTCCTTCAACAACGGATATCTTTCCTCTCTGTTTTCTCTCTTTACTTCTCTTGTTCTCTTCGGAAATTCTTCGAGCGTTCAGATGGAGTAATTGAGATAAGATATGCCGATATGATTAATTTTTTTTTTTCTTTTTTTATTATTACTTTGAAAAAACTTTGTGATAATCGAGCCGACGAAACTTATATTTATATTTATCACATGTTTTTCTGTTTACATGCACAAGGCATAACGCGCGCAAGATAAACATAAACATGTTTGATGGTAAATGTAAGCAGAAACATTCGAGTTTCATGAACAAAACGCAAGGTGGCGTTGATATGTTCTTAAAACTACATTATTGCAACAATAATTTTATACATCTGTACTACGAGACTCGTGTAATAATTTCGTTTACGCGTGCAAACGAAAAAATTGCGAGCTTTACATCACGCGCGGTTTATTTCTACATAATGCAGAGATAAATAGTTGCCACGAGTAAAATTTGTAAAAATGCGATAAGATAGAGTAAAGTTTGTAAAGAAATTGCACATAATAGTTTTATGAGGATACTTTATATAAATTCTTTACACATAAAAAGTAAAATCGTACGATAGTTTTATTAGATAAAATGGCAATTTATTTAAGTTTTATGTTTGTGAATTGTAAACTATCGTTATAATTTTTTAGAATATTGATGGTATAACGTTTATAAATTTTAAAACTTTTTATAAACTTATTCAACGCATATGCAAAATCAGTAATAAATTGTCAGTTACCAACGTCGATTCATTTTATCATATCTGCAGCGTTAACGTTCCGATCTGAACAAAAACAATAGCCTACTATGTTAAACAAACGAGCATTTGTAAGCTTTAATTCATAAATTAACTCACCTACAAATCACTTATGCACTGTATAACGTCGTATGATTTCGAATACATTCGCGTTCATTCCATTCTCACAATTCCGTATAAAATAACGCTGAAGCTTTTACATATTCGACTGTAAATTAACGCAGATGAATAACGGGGTTAAAGCTTTTAATAGTTAAAACCAACACTTACCGGACGAAGGGGAGAATAAAGTTTTCCATTTTACCATTTAACGATTTCCAATTCGATTTGAAAATTCGATTGATAAAGAAAGTGAATTGTCGAGATAGAATTGGGCGAGATATCATCGTTGACATTTCTTTAATTATGTTGAAAGGTAAACGCATGATTTATTTTTAGGCATAATTTTGTAAATTTAATATTTTATAAATTATTACTATTTTATAAATTACTTATAAACAAAACTTTATAAGATTAATTTAAACTTTTAAATTTATTTTTCTTATTGTCTATTATGTAAAATAAAAATTTCATTATAAAAAAGAAAAATTGTTATAACAGCGTTGGGGTAACGTTAAAGAATTCTTTTATACCATTTAGAATTACAATACCATAATCTTTTTACATGTTAAGTGAATTATACAAATTTTTTTATCAAAAAGAAGAAAAAAAAAATAAATCGTAAAGAAAAAATAATTTAAAGTGTAGAAAAGAAAAAAAAGATATGCAGTGCAGAAAAACTATCCACTCTAGAGCACAGTATATAAAGAGGAAGAAAGAGAGCGACAGTTGGAGAGCAAAAAGTCGTCGACGCGGTGAGGCAGTGACAACAAAGAGATAACATGAGAGAGAAAAAGAGAGAGAGAAAGAGAGTGAGAGAAAGAGAAAACGAAAGAGAACCAGTCGGTAACAAAATCCACCGCTAACGAAGACGCTATTGCACACATATAAAGAAAGATAGAGAGTCCAGTTTGTCGCTCGATGACATCTCATATCATATACACACATGCACCTTAAAGGAACTTTCATTTCTCAAAGAGAGAGAGAGAGAGAGAGAGAGAGAGAGAGAGAGAGAGAGAGAGAGAGAGAGAGAGAGAGAGAGAGAGAGAGAGAGAGAGAGAGAGAGAGAGAGAGAAAGAAAGAGAGAGAAATAGAGAGACAGAGAGAGAGAGAGTGAGAGAGAGTGAGAGAGAGAGAGAGAAAAGAGAAGAGAAGCAACTAACCGTGGACATATGCACGCGCAGTGTGGTACACCGCTACTTTTTCCGCCCCGATAATTTCTCTCTCTCTTTCTCTCTCTCTCTCTCTCTCTCTCTCTCTCTCGCACGTCTTCGGTTTCATGGAAGACACGGACAATGAGTTTGTCTTGTTTATGCATATATATTTTACGTATGTATGTATGTGCACAACAACGCACGACGGGTAAAACGGGAGCGGTCTCAAAAGAGAATGAGAGAGAGAGAGAATGCGTGCATAGATATACGTATATAGACGTAACGTTGTTTTATAGAGTGCCTTTCCTCTCGTGATGAAACTTTTGGAGCGAGAGAGTTTAGAGGATTGTTGGCACGGAAGCGAGGGTAGTCGATAATTAGTCGCTAAACGCAATGGATGCGTTGCGCGTACAACAAATTAATATAATTATCGTATTTCAATAAAGTTATAACCTGCAATTTTTTTTTTATTTTCATTAATAAATAGAAAAAATATCAATTAAAGTCTATGTGCATGTGTAAACATTTAAATAATTTAATCTTTATTCAATTCAAACAGCCGCGAGCGATCGAGGAGTTGCGTCGATGGACATCGGCGGAGGCGTTGGGCGACGTGACGGTGGCGCCAGACTGCATGTCCAGAATCCTGATGGACACGGTAGACGACAGCCAGCCGGTCGATCACAAGCTGCCCAGTCCCGAGGAACAACTGCAGGCGATCGCACTCAAGTAAGCGAAATAAAAGAAAATAAAAAAAGATACCGCGATGACTTATCACACCGCCCATCCGTCCTTACTCTTTTGCTGGAATCTCCATTTACTACGAGCTTCTAAAGCCTCTTTGCAAATACGTAATTACGCTCTTGGATAATCAATTAGGCGCAAGTTGTTTAACCGTAGGTTAAATACAGCAAATGAGAGAGAGAGAGAGTGTGTTTTGCGCGTGTGTATAGAGTTGAAGATTGAGTTTGTTGAGAAGCTGTTGGTATGTTGGGTGCAAGGGGAGATTGAAAGTGAAAAATTGAATTCAGGTTTTGCTGATGTGTACTGATGGGAATTCATCATATCGAAAGCTTACCAAACTTGCTTTTGAATACTTTGTAATAAAGTATATTTATGAGAATTCGAGAATGATTAATGACTTATCTTCATCATATTATTGCATTTTTAATAATAAACTTATTTAGCAACATATCTTACAATTCCACAGTAGTCAATTTTTACTTTTATTTTCTTAAATATCAAATCTAATCTTACAATTTATTAGCAGTTTCTTTAGTACATTAATAACTTTATCGCGGCATAAAAACAATTTTATAAAAAAAATAATATTTTCCGCAGATTCCCAGCACAGATCGTAGCGGTGGATGTAAGCGGTCGTGGTTTCCAACGTATGTCCATGCGGCGGCGATCGATGCACACGGGTCCGGAATCGCAAGAAACGGTGAAACGACGTTCGAGGCCACGAAGGCCAAGAGGCAAAAGAAGGAACACCATCGCCGGCACCGATCAGAAAGAAATACGTCAAGCGGTTGGTGGGTGAGTATTTCGAACGTTTAGGTTAGGTTTACCTGTGTTTATATCTTCCCGAGAACGTGAAATGCGGAACGGAGGAAAAGTATCCGTTCTATGCCATTTCTATTATGCATTCAGTTTCTTTCAACTATATTAACATTTAGCTCGTATATCATTCTCGATGTAGAAACAAGAAAAATAAATCAAAAAAGAACGATAAACAATGGATAAAGTTCATCCTGATTCCCGGCATTCCGCATTCTTATTCGAGCGAAACCTCAAAACAAAAGCCGCGCGGTGATGCGCAAGAGAGCAAAACGAATCGCTATTTTTCCCCCTTTCTCCTGCCATGAATCATATCGATCGACCGACTGTAACCGATCGATAAGCCACACGTACACATACACACACAATCCGTCACGCTCGATAAAATCACTCGCTCGGGTTATCGAACCGAAACGAAGAAGCAACACAGCAGCCTAACACCAAAATAAGACAAAAGAAACGGGACATTCGTGTGAAGGATTTTCTCCGGTGTTTCTTATCGTTTCTCGATGATCTGATTGTACTTAAGAGACCATTAGCAAATCAAACGCATTGACTTCTTACCTCCTCTTTCGTCGTTTATTTACCTAGGAAAACGGTTCATTACCACCGCTAATGTACTAAGCGTATACATTGAAGGAGGAAGCGAGTGCCCGCGCGAATGTTTGCGGATACATCTAGTGTGTGCGTATAATTTCGCTAATCGGTTTTAGAGCTATTCTCCGTACTATTTATGTACTTACGGTAAAAAGGAGGATTTGGTAAAAAATGAAAGATGCATCTTAAATTATTTAATACTTCTGTTTCAATCGTTCGCATTTAACTTTAACTTTAAAATTGAATTTTTTTTTTCGTTCCCACTTCCTTCTTATTGAAACTAATTTAACATTAAAAAATGAAAAGAAAAAATTATCCCTCTTACTTACGGTCAATAAAAAAATTTCGAAAGACCGTCGTTTATCTCGGCAGAGACAGTAAGAGAGAGAGGGAGAAAAATAGTGTGACAAAAGAAATCAAATACTCGCGGTGTTCCGCTACTAGAATTACGACAAAGTTAATGAATGGTAATCGCATTCAATTCCCGTTTATTACCGCTGCTCTCTGTCGCTGCTTTGCATTTGTTGCGTCTGGTTAATGAGAACGTTTCCTTGGTGAAGTGACTATCTCTTTCTTCCTACCCCTTTTGTAAATTTATTCACAGTTTAACAACGAAAACTTTATGCTCATTGTTAATCGTTTGAAAGCATTACCTATTGTCGCAATTTCTTCTTTTTTTTTTTGCAACTAAATTTTTAATCAAAATACAATGAAATGAGTAAGCTTATGTTCCTGGGAATAAAACGTTAAAGTTTTATCCAATAAAATTAATTTTAAATTAAAAAATAATTTATAGATTATGAAAAATAAATGTTATTTACATTGAGTTATCTAAATTAAAGTACACGATTAGTGCACGCACATATTTCTATTAAATTAGTTGCATACACATATTTCTTTTCACAAAAACTCTTTCACTTGCAACACCTTTTGCAAAGACTAGCGCACACGTAAATCCCTTCACCTTATCACCTCATCTGAGCTTCTCCGCAACGTCTTACATTCTCAGCAAATACACTCGCACACGTACACACACAAATGTTTAAACGTCCCGAGCATATCGCCGATCGAAAATACCCGAGCTTAAATATATTATCGAATACGCTAATCTTTCTTTTTTTTTTTTTTTTCAAACCAGGGAAACGAGAACAGACGATCGAGAGGAATCGCAAGCTAGCGTTGCGGGTACGTCGAAACGAGCCCATCGCTCGGCGAGTACGGATTTGTTGGGCACCGGTGGTAAGAAGGACTCGCCGGTTGAAAAGAAATCCCACTTCAACACCTTGAAAGCTTGGGGAAGATCGAGACTGAAACTCATAAGTCCAAAATCGAATCAGCAGCTGCAAAATCATACGGTGAGATTTTTTTTTTTTTTTTTTTTTTTTTTTTTAATTTAATCGAATTTGGATGCATACTTATCTAAATGGTTTTGGTTTAAATTTATTTAATTATATTCGTTACCTGGACTGCCGAATTCGTTGTCGATGATTCTAAACCTGTTTTTAATCGAGATAATAAATAAACCTTAATTACTTTAAATAAAAAAAGATAAAACCTTCAATAAATATTACTAATCTTTTCATTCGCAAAATAATCTAGGACATTAACGAATCGCTGACGTCGTTATCGATCGCAACGACATCCGATCAGCGATTATCCCGACAGCAATCTGCAGCTCTCGACGAGATCCGCAACGCGGAAGATACCAATACCTACGAGGCTCTCGTAAACAGCACACGACGAACGCGACGCGAAGCCGTAAAATCGACGCACGAACGTAAACCGAGCTTCTCGAGCTCGAGCTGTAAGAGTACAACATCGAGCCTTATGGGTCCTGGTAACAAACAACAACTTGAACAGTCCCCGCAGCAGCAATCAAATGGTCCAATATCGAAGAACAACGACGAAGAAGAAGAAGAAGAGGAAGCGGAAGAAGAGAGAGAAGAAAACGACAGATTGCAACAGACCTCATCTACGTCCAGGCAGTCGAATGTCAGGTTAAGGGAAAGCGCAGCCGAGAGAAGGGAACGCAGAAAGGCCAGTAGCAGAGCTGACGAGCCTCCACACTCGAGCTCTGGTAACTGGAGCGCCTCATCCGAAAGCGGCAGGGCTAGTATCGGTAGCGAAACTACCACTACTACGCATCCGCCAAGGTTTGTTAAAAATTTTACATTAAAGATTGCTTTTTTAGATTCTAATTAAAGTTTGTAAGCTCTTTTGGCTTATTTTTTTAACAATGTTTATTGTTTCAAAACTTTCATAGTTTTGCAATAGGAATTTATTATTATTTTTTTTTAATACGAGCAGGTTTAGTAAACGTTAATAAAAGACTTAAACCAAAAAACTTATTTCGAATCTCAAAATATTTATTTTTTTTAAGTTGATGCAGAGGCTATGACAGAAAAGAAAGAACAGTTTGAAGCCGACACTCAGCGCTTCCCATTACACTTACTCTTATGTACGCGATGTATCATACGTCAGATGCTTGACCAGAGTGCTTCGTTTCAATTTTTCTAGCTACTTTCCATTTCAAAATACTTTCCAATTTTCACGTAACATTGTAATAATAACGCACAAATATTTGTTAATATTATACAAATGTTGAATCAATATTGCCAATATATTTGCTGTATATTGCTGTAATATTGTATAATAATTTGAACAATATTATGCAAATATTGCATCAATCTTGCCAAAATATTTGTATAATGTTTCAATAATATTGCACAAATATTGTACCAACATTGCCACAAAATTTGTGTGATATTTCAGTAATATTGTACAAATATTTTAACAAAATTTAACAAATATTGAATCAATATTGCCCAAATCATCATGTAATATTGCGATAATATTCCATAAATATTTCGACAATATTAAAGTAATGTTTGCGCAATATTATAACAATATTAAACAAATGCTGCATTGATATTTCCAAAACAGTCGTGTAATATTAAACAAACATTCATACAATATTAACAAAATATTACTGTACTATTTCAATGAAATTATACAAAGCTTAAATCAATATTTTCAAAATATTTGTTGTATATTGTATAATAGTTTGAACAATATTAAGCAAATATTGCATCAATCTTGCCAAAATATTTGTATAATTTTTCAGTAATATTGCACAAATATTGTACCAACAATGCCACAATATTTGTGTAATATTTCATTATTATTGTATAAATATTTTAACAAAATAAAGCAAATATTGAACCAATATTTCCAAAATATTTATGTAATATTAAAAAATTATTCATACGATATTATCAAAATGTTCCTGCAATATTTCATTAATATTATACAAATGTTAAATCAATATTACGAAAATATTTGTGTGGTTTTGCTGTAATGGTGTATAAATATTCTTACAATATTCAAAAAATATTGCATTAATATTGTTAAAATAATTGTTATATTTCAGTAATATTCTACAAATAATCCAACAATATTAAACGAATATTGAACTAATATTCCTAAAATGGTCGTGTAATATTACAATAATATTCCATAAATATTTTGACAATATTAAAGTAATGTTTGCGCAATATTATAACAATAGTAAAAAAATGCCGTATCGATATTCTCAAAACGTTTAAGTTATATTAAACAAACATTTATACAATGTCAACAAAATGTTTTTGCAATTTTGCAACAATATTAGACTAATATTAATCAGTATGTTTTAATATTGTGTGTAATTTCAACAATATTACGATAAACAACAAATGGATGTTGCAATAATATTGTTACAATGTTTGTATTATATTTTTGTAAGATTGCACAAACGTTATATTATTACTGTAAGAATGTTTGTAACATTTTGGCAATATTATTTCAACAGTTACTTAACATTAAAGGAATATTTGTAAATTATTATCACAATGTTACTCGAATATTATCACATTATTGATAAAATACTTGTCTAAAATTGTTAAAATACCGTTACATTTTTTTAATGATTGTAATATTGTAAAAAGTATTTTAAATTGTAGGATTATTTTTCCCTAATATTTTCAAAATATCACAGAAATATTAGATTGTGATTTGAAATTGTGTCATAGCTATAAAAATTGAAACGAAGCACTCTGTTCAATAATCTGGCTTAAGATACAAAAGAAACCCAAGGGTAAGTGTACCGAGAAGCGCTGAAAGTTGGTTTTAAATTTCTGTAACTTCTTAAATTAAAGAGAAAATATCAAAATTTATCTTGACATAAAAAATTCAAAAATCAAATTAGCCTCTAGATTAAGAAATTCAATTTTTTTATATAAATTTTAATGTTTTTTTTTAAGATGAAAATTTGTATTAAATTATATGTATTTTAAAAGTAACATTTATGCTCCATATTGAAAAAGTTTCTATGATTCCAATTGTTATGTGTAGTTGTTAGTGATCGAGATATACCACTTTAAAAATTTTACTTCTTCTTCTTTTAATTATGCAAAACTTTTGATGAATAATTATTTTAACCTGACAATTTAGCGAACTTGGCCTTAAGTCTTCTTTTAACATAAATTAAAACTTGTCAAATATTCAAAAAAAGCTGGTGCTCAACCTGACTCTGTTATATAAAAGGCTCTGGAATAGCTTATCTATATTTTAAAGTTGTTTTATTTATAGATTATGCCGTGACAAAATCAATGAATCTTTAAGAAAGCAGATATATACGTTTTTTAAGTTTGAATATTAAAAATTATTAAATCGTAAAAGCATGATGACTTATATGGACTAACACACATCGAAGATCCGCTGGAATTCTAGTGTTTATTCGTTTATTTTTTCATCCCATCGCGTCGTAGATTTCTCAAACACTATTAACGCGTATTTCGTCGCATACCTTTTGACTAGTACATCGTGTTCCCGCACAATATACCCGTGAATGTTTACATTACACAAATATTTGATCGCTTTCCGGCGATCAAACGCCATCCTAAACAAACACCGTATCCAATCAAATACTTTTGTTGCATACCTAAGGGAACAAAAATGCTTATTTTTTGCCTTACTAATACAATACACTTGTTGAATTCTCCGAATGAATATTATAATTATTGATGTACAAATAAAAATTAAAAGTTTATTTTGAAATATATTGTTTTGTTTTTAGGTCAACGACGACAGCGTCTATTGGTACCTCGTTAACGTCTCTGTCTCACGCGCGTCGTTTGAAAGGACGAGACACTTCGGCTTCCTCGTCGGTAACGTCAGAGGGTACGTTAACACCGGACATCATTCATGACATAAACACGGTACCATTCTCGGACGACGGCGAAACGTCCTCGGTATACTCGTGCGACACCGAAGGATATTACACGTCTTTCCACGTAGACTCGGGTCTAAAAACTTTACGAGAAGAGGAGCCAGCGTTACCTCAAAGTCCATTGACCAAATCGAACGAGGTGCAGTCCGATCCAACTTCACCCGTTGTTGAAAATGAGTACGAACTCTTTGGCAGAGGTTCGACTTCCACGACCACCAGTTCCGCCGGAACCGTGTGTACGACGCTTATGGCACCACCACCACCAGAGAGAAAGTCTAGTTTAACCGTTGTTGCTATGGTTTGTTAATTTTATACATAAAAATTACTCTATAAATAAAAAATGTATTTTAAAATATAATTTGATTCTTTTCAGGTTCACGGACAAAACCAGAACGGCGGCGAATCGCCGGATAGCGGTCACAACACTTCCTCGTCACCCGTCGAATCCGCGTCTAGTCCAGCTTGCACAGGTCGCTCGTGCTCGGAATTCGAGTTTTCCGAGTCGAGCGATCTCGAGGGCTGTGAACGTATCGAGCGCATCCGTTCAAAAACTGCCATAAATACTAGTCGCATACCGTCCATGTGCGTTATCACACCGCCGGGTTCCGACGACGAGCACAGCCATCATCAGCGTAAAGACAGCACCGGGTCAAAGGATCAGCAAAAATCGAAGAAAGAAAGGAGCACCGGTCAAAATGAACCTGGTGCCGTGCTTATGTCCGCGACCGTAGGGACATCGAAAATGGAAGTTATCAACGGACAGGATAAGAATCTTTATGCGACTGTACAAACTGTTGCGCCAAACTCCGCGCCTAGCGCGATCAGTGGGGAGAAAGGTACTTAAGTCTTAATTGTTAAAATTTTTTTTTTTTTAAAGTTAATAAATATTTTTTAAATAAATAATTTTATTTGTAGCAATTTAAAAAAAAATGAATTGTATAACTATATTTTTATATATATAAATAAAATATTTAAATTTGAAATGTATAACATTTTTGTGAATATTTTAAAGCATTGCCAAACAAAAACTGATTAATTTATTTAACAGCAACAGTCTCAACGACTGTAGGACAGAACACAAAAGTCAGTCCATTAAGCGGCGTCCTGGGCAAGCTTCGCGGTGTTCTGCCGGGCAGAAAACACCAGCAGAAGCCAAATTCTTATCAAGAAGCGAGCCAGCAACAAACGGACTCCGGCGACTATGTGACCATAGCCGACGTGAGAAATAACAACGACAAGAGACGACAGGAAGCGACGGGCGTCACAACGACCCCTACTACCGTGAGATCTACTAGTGTGACGTATGCCAACGCTGACTTGTTCAAAAGAGATGCGGAGTACGTGAGCCTTAGCGAATTGCCTAAAAAACCAGACTCGTCGCTTGAAAGGCGGAGACAAGGCGCCAGAGTGACCTTAGATTCAGAAGGCAAAGTTGTTTATTCATCGGATAGTTTAAAAAGGAGAAAGGGAGCGCATACGACCTTTATTCCAGGTGCGTATAAAATTGAAATATTTTTTTATAATTTAAAAGTTTTATATTGTCGTTTTCTCTTGATCAATAATGCAAATTGAGCTTGTTAAAATTGCCATTCAATTTATTTCAATTAGTACATTACTTATAAAAAATGTGCTTATCACGAAAATGTTTGTTGTAAATTTATTTGTATATAACTAAATATTTATATATTATAAAAAAAATGTATGTGATTAAAAACGAACTTCAAGTGATAAATAATAAAGAATAATAAAAAATTACTATCATATCAAAATTTATTTTAAATTAATATTTATTAGTATTTATGTTTAGATATTAAAGAGAACAAAATCAAGACAAATAGATTGCCTTATTCGGTAAATCTGATTTCTATTAAATAGAGCAGCAATATTTAGTATTTATGTTAAATTTAACAAAATTATCGTAAAATTATTATGAATGAAATTGAAATAAATTAAAATTTCTTTTATAACAGGACCGTTCGTCAAAGAAGGTCCATCTTCGCCAGCACCTTCGCCGCTTTTGCACCGTGCCCAAATAACACCAAGGGCAGTGCAGCGAACGTCGACCGACGTTGTCGACGGCAGTGAAACGAAATCTGCGACCGAACCAGCAACAAATGCACCAACCGCAGTGCCACAGCAGCATACGCAACCCGGTAAAGTGATAATCCGCGCGGCTAAGTCACCCGATCGAGCAGCAAGTCCGGATTACGTGCGAACACCAGCGACGGTAGTTGCGGCAACGACAACGACGAGTAGACAAACTGCTCGTCAAGGCGCCTACGTGAACGTCCAAGGCGACGGCGGCGAAGGTAAGACAGCGACCGGCCTCAAGCGATCGGTTAGCGGCAACGGCCGAAAACTAACCGGTAATGGCAACGCTAGTACTGCCAATTCCAAAGCTAAAGTCAAATCCGCGAACTCGCTGAGTTCGAACATCATTGGCAATAACGTTACGCGATTGAATAGGATACGCGAGGAGGTCAGAACGAACGTCGATTCCAGAGGTTCGGATAATGCAGAAAACAAACCACCGGAGAATAAAACGCGCGTCAGGCATCCTATGACTTTGAGGTTCAGGCATAAATCAAACAATTCTCTCGAGCGAAAAATTTTAAAACCTAATTCACGCCAAATGAATAGCAGTTTGGATAGGTTAGGTTTCTATCCGCAGAGTCTTAAACCGAGCGGCAATACACCTAAATTGATCAGGCGATTACCTGTAGTGGATCTAGAATCATTGAAAAAAAATTCGAAGCTTACCGATTATCAAGACAAAGAAAACACCGTGTCTATAGCAAACGTTATTAATGAAAACGATAATGACGACGACGTGACTGAAATAACAAACGCTACATTAGGCGACTCGAGCGAAACTGTTACAGATGGCAAAATAACCGAAACACCGAAGGTCGAAAGAAAGCTCAAACGCAGCGAAAGTTACCGAATGGCTAACAGTCCGATAATGTTTATAAAGAAACTCGGTGGCGGTGGTTCGTCATCGGCATCGTCCGAGAAAAACTCTCAAAAAATATTCCGCACCGCCTCGGAAGAATTAAGGGAGGAATTACTTAAAGAGAGAATAAATTATCCGGAAACGGTTGCGAGTCCAGAGCCGGATATCGATATTATCGAAAGTCATATTTCAAATCACGCCGAAGACTCGTCACCGTCTTCCTTGATAAATTCGAATAATAATACACTGCCCAAAGTACCGCTCAGTCCTCGACCAAGAGCTATGGATTTGGAACCGGCTAGGGTATTGAAATATTCGGGTATTAATACGGAAATTTGGTAAAAGACGCTAGAAAATGGAGCTTAGAAAAAAGAATCTTTAAGAATTTTTTTTAAATCGAAATGGGAGAAAATTAAAAATTTAATGATAGATGATGTATAGGTTGCGAATAATTTTATTAATAATTCATTTATAAAATCATACACTCATTAAATTAAAAACATACTAAAGAATTGATTAAATAATATTGTAGGAATAATACAATAGGAAAAATAAAAAAAGTAACGCATTATTAATTATTAATTTATACATAAAAAAAAAAAAAAGTAAATTTACAATAAATTTGACAAATTATTTTAAAAGAGATGCTAAAACGTTTAAAACACTCTTACAATTATGCGTTGCATTCTATTGCACGACATTATAAAATGAACAACAACGCGACGATTCACGGAATTCGCGTCAATAAAGTTTACTTAAATACCAGGTCAAATGTTATTCTCAGGTCAGCCCTTAGATGTTTCATCGCCTAATCATTTTCATTTCTTGGAAACGTCATGAAACTTGGATGCACAAATATACACATACTCGCGCAAATGTGTACGATGACTCACGCCATGTTTTGTTCGCAGGGGCTCACAATGCCCCAAATAGATTATGGATTAGTAATCACGTTTCATATTCGCTCGCTTGTTTGTATAATATATATAAGCATGACGATAATTTTCCTATACATATGTACATAAGTATACTCGCGTATCTTTTTTCACGATTTTTCTTAGCCGGCGCTCATCGTTGGCTTTGTTATTCGGATCTTAATTTTCTTGGTTTTATTTCTTTTCATCCGGCGCGTTATAGTCTAATCTACTCAGTGATGAAATTAGCTAAAAATTGACTCTAATGACTACACGCGCTTGATCGAAGGATTTTTCTTATTGCCGTTTAATCGGCCATGTCAATCATTTACTCTAATTAAAGAATACGTTTAATCGGCCTTTTTTTCTTCAACTATTTTTGTTTAGAAAACAAAAAATAAAAATAGAAAAGAATGCATGTAGAGAAATCGATAGTGATTTATTCTTAATTATGAGCTAACTTTTGATCTTTAGCTTGTAAAAAACGATAGTTTCTAAATTTCTTCGTATGATTATCAATCGCTATTCCACATCAATCTTAATTTTTATATTTCATTTAACCTTATTATCTTTTCCACTCCTTCAAAGGACAAAAAAATAATTATCAATAGCGACCTTTTAATACAAATCTTGTTTGTAACGGTTTCGAAATACTACTCGCAAAAAAGATGTCTCGCGATTTCATTTGTACACATGATTGATAAAGGAAAAAAAAAAAAAAAAAAAAAATAGTTTTGGAAAACCCCAACAAAGTTTAAGATTAAGGCTTGAAAATAGATAACTCGTCAAATCACACGTAATTAAGTAATTTTTTGTACTGTAATTTCGATTAAATTTAAATCACTGTATCGATAAATAAATATTGAAAATAAACTAACGCTCATTTTGTAAATCGAATCGTTTAACAATGCTTTTGAAAAATCGCGCAGACATAGTTAATTAGTACAATCTTATTTAAATATTTAAAGATATGTGCTTAGCGAGTTTAATACAATTACATAAGAGAGATAAAAATAGTACACTCGAAATGCTCAATTATGATAAGCTACATTTGATCCTCATTTGATCGATACGCACACACACACACACACACACACACACATATATATATATATATACATATGTAAAGATATATCATATTTACGAATTTACGTTTACATATGCATATAATATACACAACACACGAGTCGTTAAAATTTAATCCTAACATGCACGCGTAGAGATACACGCTCTTTCATTATTCTTTTATTTGCGAAGGACAAAAGTTTCTATTACCAGCAACGTTCTTTTTACATAATCGTCATTGTAAGCGATAGGTTTTTAAACGCGTTAAAAAGTTAATCGTCGAAACAATACATTGATACCCTCACGGTGTCCTTCGCATATTGTGCAACATCGACCTGTGATTGCGTTATAATGTAAAAATTTGATAATAGAGATGAGTTAAAAAGAATAAAAGAGAGTATAATGGATATATTGCGCGTAGATAGCCTCGGTGTGAGGCGAAAACGCGAGCGAGTTTTGTAATAAAGCGATTGGAAATGAAATGAGAAGTAAAAGAATTAACGTAGCGATAACTTTGCGAGAGTATATACATTATATATATATATATATGATAAGTGAGAGAGGCATTGTTTTGATCACCGAGGGTGAAAAATGTTAAATGTGTTGCAACAATGTTCTTTGGAGGTCCTTATTTATGGGATCGTGACAGTTGAGTTGCGTAATTGTACGCAAAAAAACAGTAAGGAATAATTTGAATCCAGCTTTATCGATTTGATTAATTTTAATAATGATGTTTATCTTTACAATGACGAATAACATCGAGATAATGTATATATCGCTCAAGGATTAAATTAGCTTATTGTATATATGTTGTCCATGAGAATAACATTGAAATATAACATTAAATACCCGTTTAACGTTCGTTATAGGAAAAATATCAAATCAAACAAATTATCCATTTAAAAATATTAAATCGGGTCACATGGAAAATAGAAATATAGGTAATGTAATACTAACGTAATACTACCGTAATACACGTTTTCACAAATAGTAATGTATATGTATCCTCTTGACGCCTCTTGATATTTTTATCGCAATATCCAAGTTTATCGACCTTATAACATTCGATGCGCATCAACCTTTAAAAAAAATGTGACGTAAAACTTGCAACACGTAAATATTTTCCGTACTTTGAGAAATGGAAAACTCGCGCTTATACTAGGGTCGACAACCTCGCTATCTTTCATCTTCATTTCTATTTTTCGTAAAAATAAAAAAAAAGTAAATAATAGAAAACGATTTAAAATAAATGCTTTACAATACCGCAATGCATGGAAAAGACCGAGGATTTTTAATATTTATTTACAGTCTCAAAGCAAATCGATTTTCTCTATCTTATGCGACGCGCATCGCTCAATAAGTCAGCATTGTTGCGTCAGATTGAAAAACGGACAATGTTTATCCAATAATGATACGATTTCATCGATATATATGTACATTTACCATATAAACGTCTCGATAGTTCATAAATAATTATACAACGAAGTAAACAATTAAAAAAGAAAAGACGAACGCATCCGTATAGAGGTTAAGTATGCGTCATATTTTTATTTTTAAGTTTATTTTTGAGATTACATTTGATTTATCAGTACACTTAATTTAATTTCTAATCGCTATTTATTTTCAATTCTCTTATTTACAACAATCGTGATATAGTTTTCTTTGCAACATGATTGAAAATTCCAATAAACCATTCAAACAAGATAATGTCACGAAAAGGTCCTAAAGTCTAAAAATGTAGATTTTTGTATTTGATAACTTTTAAAATGAAAAGATCGATCGAAAAAAATCGTCATGTGTCACATGGTAATTGAGAATTTTTTTTTCGTAGAAAAAAAAAATTATGCACTTGTTAAGGGTTTAAATCTAGAAAACATATATTAACGTATATCAAACGTAAAAATGTTAAGGGACAGTTGCAACTGCTGTTAACTTTAAATTTCAGCGAAAAATTAAAAATCTTAAAAAAAAAAAAAGAATTGACGCTCTATGTTCATTTTAAATTTGATTGATATTCAACAAAATATAGAATTTTTATCTACAGCAAAATAATTTCTCCTTGGTATTTTAAAAAACACGCGTTAAACGTTCGATTACTCAACCGATATGTTCTAAAAAGAAAAAAACCAAAAAGACAGTTTTCACGTTCTTAAAATTTTTGTGAAACAAGATTTCGCACTTTCGGCGAAACGAACTTTTAATAACAGAAGATCGCGTGGGAGGGGGGGGGATATAAAAACTTCATCGCGCGGCATGTGTCAAGTGTGTCAGCGCGATAAGGCGCCACAGGGAGCATTGTATTATTTGTGCGCGCGGTATGTATAAATTCCTCGATTGGGTGGGAGAGTGACGGTGGTGGGAGGAATTCTTGTTGCTAGACAAACGGTCGCCGGCTTCTTCGCTAAGTAGCCAGTAGTCGCGATACGGCAGCGTCTTTACGTTTACGCTGCTCTCGCTCTCGCATTATTTTTTTTTTTTTTTTTCTTTCTTTTCTTGAAAATTGTTTAAAGGAAAAAAGAAGAAAATCGTGCTTCTGATTTTCGTTGATCGATTGCATTGGATAAAAATGTTGGCGAGGCATTTGCTGTTTTTGGCAACGCGACGACCTAGTAAGTTTTTTTTTATTTTTGAAATTAAGATTTGGTTATCGGGCAACTGTGCAATGAAAATAAAAAGAAAATGTTGAGTCTAGTTCAAAATTAGGAAAGTTTAAAAAATGTTATAATTGTTTAACCCTCAAGTGGAGCACTATCGCAGCTTAACATAACTGGAGCGCATGGGTTAGGATTACCCGGCTAGCTTTGACCACTTATATCTTATTATAAAATTGATCAATTTTGAATTTTTTTTTTTTTAATCGATTCGTCGGACGATGTAGAATAAGAATATTTCATGAACAAATAAATAAAAATTTAAGTTTTTATAATATTAATGAAAAATAAAAAAAAATGCAATGAAAATTGACGAAAAAAGATCTACCCTGGGTTAGCGTAACCCAGTGCTCCTCTTGAGGGTTAAACAAAATTTTTTTTATTTGAAGAACAACGTGGTTAAGTCGAATAAGAGATTATCTGTTATTTAACGATTTAAATAGTGGTTTTAATGGTCATTGCTTTGTTCTAAAATATTCTTATATAAGTAAATAATTTGACATTTAATCTTAAACAAACTTTTATCTTGGAATCGTATTCGACTCTAAAACGAATTTTTTATTTTTAAATATTTACAATAAATGTTATAACACTTCAAAAAAATATATAACATTTTCTTTTTAAAAAATTTTAAATCTAATTTTCATATATTGTGAAGAAAAAGAAATATAAAAATTTTTCAATAATTTAAAAAATTTTTATTAAATTATTGAATTAAACTTATTTACATGCTAGCATGTGGCTAATACTCAAATTGTAAACAATGATTTAATACGATCAATAATTCCAGTGTTTATATATATTAACTGGAATTCTCCAGTGGTATTTTCTTGTTTGTCGAATTTTCCCCGCTCACGTGACTTTATACATAACCTTATCGCCTTTGTTCAAACTTTTTTTTTTTTTTTTTTCATAAAATCTTGAAGTTTCATTGTCGAAATTACAGTAGTATTTAAACAAATTTTTAAACGTAAGCTGTTACCAAAATTAATTATTTGAAAAAAAATAATTAATACAATAAATAATAATCATAGGTTAGATTTTCGGTAACCGTCGTCTTCATAGAAATTTATTTAAAATTTTATGCATTAGGTATTTATTATATCGCCAAACATTTAATCAAATTTAAACACAAATAAAATTACAATAGAAACGCAAAGGATTGAATGTTTGAATGTCGAGGCTTTTTTATATTATACGACGTGCAATTGTCTTTACGTATTAACGTAAATCCATCGTATAGAGAGGGAGTAATAAAAGCACAAATATACACGATTTATCATACGAAGCGTAACTTATTCCCGTGTACTTTTCCTCCTAAGATGCGTCACACAGACATAAGCACGCAAGCGCGCGTTTTTCATCTACAATAAAACGTTTTATCACGTTTCTTTATATATGGACAATAAATTGTGATGGTTGAGAGAATATGCAAAGTCCCTGCTTTTATTTGTTATTTTGGTTTTATATTTTTCGTCGTTAAATTTATAGATACGGGATAATATGGTTGCATAATTGTAACTAAAAATCTAACTAATGAATAATTAAATATAATAATGAAACAGAAGAAAACGGAATTAACTTAGACTTGAGAGCTCGATAGTTTTATTTAAAATTTTTTTTGCTTTTGCGCGATTTTCTTTATTTTATTGCTTTTCGTCTCTTTTTTGTGTAGATTAGAGGGCATAAGGTCATTTGTTTGGAATTTTGAAAATAACAATATAAGATTTGAATAAAATAAAATTTTAATTTAAAAATATATTTTTGAAAGGTCTCTGGTTATTTGAATAACTAATTTTAAAATAATTTTAATGCGTGAACTGTAAAGCTTAAGAATAATTTTTGCAATTAATTAAAGAAAAATATTTTTTTAAAATATACAAGATTGAAAAAATGTTTTTTTCTCGTATTAGGATAATAAAAAATTCTAAATAATTTCTAAATAATTTAGATTATTAAAAATTTTCATTTAATAATTTCAATGCTTTTTCATTAAATCATTGTAATTTGTTCGAGAAGATTCGCTGCAGTTTCTATTGCACCAATTTTTTTTTATCTACTTTCGATTACACCTTAATCAATATCGCTTGTTTGATTTATGTGTTACTTTTCAATTTGAAGCAGTTACAATGCTAATTAAATACCAATTTTAAGGAATCAAAAGTAAGAAAGACGATATTAAAATAAAAAGTTTAAATATTTTTAAATTGAAAGTCTAGAATACGTGTAAATTTGTTGAAAAATTTTATTCAATCATAAACATTAAAGGTCGCGAAAATCTTTGTTTACATTCTTTGTTTACATTCGGAAAATTGAAAAATCAATGACGTTGAATTTTTCCGATACGAATAAATATTTTATCGAATATTTTTATTTACAATTTTTTTTTTTATATTTTTATATTGATAAAGATTAAATAACGTTATAAAGCAAATATTAAACAGCATTACTTTTTTTATGGTAATAAAAAAAAAAAAAAAAACAATTTAATGATAACATTTTTTAACAATACTTCGTATTTTATTTAATAAATATTAAAATACGAGGTGTGTTCAATAAATAAAGCGAATTTTGATATGTTTAAAAAAATATTTATTTATTCATCAATATGTATATTCCCTTCAAAGTAATATCTATCAGATATTATACACTTGTGCCAGCGCTTTTTCTAATCTTTAAAGCACTTTTCATAAGCGGTTTTTGGTATAGCCTTTAATTTCTTCAGCAATTCAATTATCTGCTCAATTGTAGAAAAGCTCTGCCCATTGAGAGTACTTCTCAGTTTTGGAAATAAAAAGCCGCACGGGGCTAGATCTAGTGAATATGGAAGCTGGAGCATGATTATAGTGTTGTTTTTAGCAAAAAAAATTACGAACCAGCAACGATTTGTGAACTTTATTTCATTTTTTTAAACGACAAAAAATCGCCACGCACGTGTAAAGAAAGTTACTCTTTGTCTTTGCTTTAAACAACACGAACATGCGAGATGGCTGATATTGTCAACATATTTTAGGGGCATGTGCACCAACATATTATGAAAAAAAAAATCGAAATGTCATACATCATGTCGGTATAGCCCGCTTAATTTAAAAATTGGCTTTATTTATTGAACACGCCTCGCAAATACATAAATTAATACTTTTCGAATTATTTCTACGATTTTTTTAAAAAATATAAAATTTATTATGTACAGATATCATTATTACGTGACCTTTCAAAAATTTTAAAAAAAGTTATAAAATTTAAAACAGACGTAAGTAAAAAAAATTATTACACGTGTTGATTGATTATATTTTCTTACCACAAACTTTCAGTTTCATAAACAACGATTATCTATACATTTTTTCTTTCATTCTTTATAAAAAAATCGATGTTTTCATTCATTTTTTTTTTTTTTTTTTTTTTTTTTTATTATTTTTTTTTTTTAATCTTATATTTATAAAATTTTGTGATAAAACTACTGAATGACTAAGCTCAAGTTTATAAATACATATACAAGAAACATTTCCGATAATAAAATCTTACGAACGTTTTAAATTGTATTCGTTGATTTTTTTCATTAGTTAAATTCTTTCTTTTTGTTAGTACATCTTAAAAAAAAGTTTATACCTAGGCTCACGTCTTGGACTAGCCAAGAGTACAAGTTTGAATATCGTTAACAATTTAATTAATTGACAATTAAGTTGATTTTTAAAATCGAATGATGGATGGCATAACGTAAGCAAATAAAAATCATGGTAACGATAGTAGCGGATACATCGTTTGGTGAAATTATATCGGGAAAGAAATATAAATTTCATGGATGAAAATTGAACGTTTTCTTTTATTGTGCATTATTAATTAACGCTTCAGTATATTGAAAAAGTTCAACGATTCGCAGTTTTTCCTTTTTATACGCCCATTGCAAGAAGTGAAATTTGTAAGCATAAGTTTTAAAAATAATTATTGTCGATAATAAATATTTTTCTTACATCTTCAAAAAAGCCTCTTTGATAGCATTAACGTATAGAAAAGCGTACTTCAATTTCTACATCTGCAATTTGGAATAATTTTACGACGATGGAATGAACAAAAAAAATTATTAATCAGTGCAGCTTTTATAATTTATTAATGATTTTATTGATAAACAGTTTTTAAAAATTATTCCTTAACCTATAAAGATATATTATATGAATTTTTCATCGTATGATCTATAAAGATTCATACGATGAAAAATTTATTGAAAGTCGTGACTTATAAGAATCTTTGTTTACAATCTTTGTTCATATTCTTTTCGAATAAATAATATTTTATCGTAATTTTAATTTACGATGCTTTTTTACATATTAGTAGATTTATAAATATTAAAAAAAAAAAAAAAAAAAAAACAATACAAAATAGTAAATTTCATTAAATACTTTCGTATCAATAAAAGAAGATATGAAAACATAAAAAATGAAAAAAAATTATATATTTCTATTTTATCTAATCAAAATTGAAAAGAAAGAAAAAAAAAACTATAATATCATGTGCACTGATGATTAGCGAGATTTGACAGCTTTGTCAATGTAATCTGTTTATTAAATTCTTAATCATTATATTGTGATAATTTATTCGTAATTGAATTTGCAAAGAGAGAAGAGGGAACTGGGAAAATTTATCGGAGTAAAATATGGAGGCTTGACTAATATCAGAAATTTTAACGTGTATAACAGTTTTAAAAAGTTATCATAAATTTTATTACATAATAGATTAAAAAAATTAGAGTTTTGTTTTTATACTAATCATAAAATGAGCTTAATGAATTTGGCAACGATAACATTTATTTACGTAATAATTATTTATGAACGAAAGCTGAGTTCATGGAAAATTTGATAAGTAATCTTTAATTTCAAATTTAAATAATCAAAAAACCAAATTTTTCTCAAAATTCATGTAAAAAAGTTATTTTGCAAAACCATTTATTTTTATTATTTTTTACAATAAAATTATTTTAGTCGGTAAAAATTTTATTCTAATTAAAAACCATTGGTTATAAAAAAAAAGAGGGAGAGAGAAAAACAAAAGGTTCATTTTATCTTTATAAATATACGTCACAACAATTACAACAATTAAATAACAAGGACGCCGTCATTGGTGTTGGTAGTATACAATTGAAGCTTTTTACAAAATCAAGGAAGCGTTTCTGGCGTTGAAAATTTTTTTTGTGCAATAAAGAGATAATAAGTCTCAACGCGCCAGCATTTTGGAAGGTTCGAGCGAACAATGGCTTTAAGAGAAATTAAGATGATTGATGGGTGGAATGGTTTTAGGATCGTTGCTAAATCGACTAAACGATGCCGTTATCGAATACGTGTTCATTTCTCTTGTATTTTTTTTTTTTTTTTTTCGCCAATTATTTGCACGAATAAAAAATGAGCATGAGCGTAACGAAAAAAAATGTTTGCGCGAATAATTTGAGATTAAGGGAGGAGGCTGATTTTAAAGTATAATAGTGGAAAACTTTAACGATTGCCAAAGTTGTTTCTCCAACACATTGAGAAACTTTCGTTGATAAATTATTCGCTACCTTTAAGAATTCGTTCGGACTTTTTTTTTTAACTACGCGTTTCGTCGATAATCAAAACTCCGTTTAGCGTTGTATTTACAAAATTAATTAAGCAGCTTTAAACGATTGTGACTCAATAGGATATATAACAGTTTCTCATTTCATCTTGCCTTTTATGCAAAAATAAATGATTAGGCTGTCGGTAATATATTTTTTTTTCTCGTTGTGAATTTTATAAAATACTTAGTGGAATATAAACCCAGTGTTCGATAAAAAAAAAAAAAAAACAGTTTTTCTTTAACATCAAAGAAAAATTTAGATTAAAAATGTTGCAATAAATGATTAATTTCTACTCTGGAATCGAAGTATTCTGACCTGGACAAATATTAAATAAAAAAAAAAAAAAAAAAAAAAGGATGACAATGAAATACTTATTTTAGAGACATTTAAATTAAATTATAAGGTGAATCGGCTTTATAGATATAAATTTTATAGTATTATTAAACGATTACAACGAAAAGTGAGTGTTTTATTGTCACTTTTTAAATTAAATGAGTCTACGCCCAATATATTTTTAGATATAAATAAGCTTTGTAAATTCTATATATATATACTATAGTATATATAACAAAAACGAAAATTATAAACTTATGCTCGCGATTATAAATTAACCTTATGTTGGTCGCTGTCCTTCTCGCATGTCGAGTAAATGTATAAATTAATATACGTTGTTCGTTATAAACAGAAACAAAAAAAAAAAAAAAAAAAAAGAAAAGCATAAAAAATCACACGAAGCTACGAGAAAAATACAAAACATTGACATTAGACCTACCGATCATTATTTCTTATGAGCAATTTTATATTATATTAATATAGTCAAAAAATATTAAAAAAAAAAATTTGAAGCAAATGGATTCAATCACTTATTTTGATCGGTCGGTAGTTCTAGCGTTAATTGTGTACATTTAGTTGCTCACCTCGCGTTGTAAGTCTGATTCTATATGGATGTTCAAGTGACTAACCACTCGACTAACTTCCGGGGTCCATTTAATGAGAAAGAAAATAATTTTTTTTTTTTTTTTTTAATGGCTTGGCTTACATGTTTAGTTACAAACTTATTAATTGAAGAGTACACTAAAATGATAATAGTAACAATAAAATTTTTTAAAATTACTATAAAAATTAAAAAGTTAATAAAATATCAGTAATTTTGGTGTCTCTTCTTTTGAATGGCGTAAATAAAACCCCATTTAACAATATGTATGTAAAAATGCACTCGTAAAAGAACAAAGTGCACCATAAATAACAAGCAGCTTTTTATTATGTGCACACACGAAATTAGATCAGATGTACATATATACATGTATAAATATATATATATTTTTTTTTGACTAAAACAAATGGGCATCTCACGGACGCATACTTACAACACGGGAAGGGCAAACCTTTTTTTTTTTTAACGCGTTATTTTTTGTATACATGTTGTATATGTGTTTTACTTTTACTTTTGTAAGTTTTTTTACTTCACCAATTTTTTTTTTTTTTTTCTTTTACTCCTTTTACATCTATTTTATTATTTTTTAATATCTTTCAAGCGCACTGAATAACCTAAAATTGTATATGTTTTTTATTGTTATTATTTTTCTCTTTTTTTGTAAATATATACATACATATTTTTATATATAGATTTATATATATCATTGAATGGAATGTAACGAAACTATTATATAATTGTGCTCTCTAACGATTTTTTATTTTTTATTATAGTTTTTAAAAATTATTTTAGTTATTAATAATATTGTACATGTGAATAGCTTTTTTTTTTTTTTTAATTAAAGAAAGAATTGCATCTGCATTTTGTTCGTTTTTTTTTTCTGTGTCATGTATACTATACCCGCACTTTAAACCATTACGCACCTTGCACAGCTATCAAGAAGAACGAACTAATTAACTTCATTTCGTGTAAGTTTAAACCTCTAACTGTTAATAATCGCAAATTTTAAATCATTTTGTTATATCTGTCTCATGTAGATGTAAATATTCATTTGAATTATCAAAAAAAAAGTAATCAAAAAAAAAAAAAAAAAAAAAAAAAAAACAAAGAAATCAAAAACTGGTACGTATATTTGTTGGCAAAGTTTGACACCTTCATTTTTCATTTCCCTTTTTTTTTATTTTTTTTTTATTTTTTTTTTTTTAATACTTTTTTTTTCTTTTTATACTTTGTCTTGTGCATTTTGTTGTGTGCCCTCGTGAGCCAGTATACATTCTGTAGATTTTTTTACTTGTTATGAAAAACATTCACCATTGCACCCATTTACGAGTCCGGCACCTTCATATAGTAACTTTCATCTATCATATTTGCATATACCACATATGCTCGGTGAGTACATTTTTTTCTCATTTCAAGCACGCAAAAGAAAAAAAAAAAAAAAATGAAAGAAAAAAAAGAATCGTTCGATTTTGAATAATGTTTGAATAACTTTACTTATAATAATTGGTTGTATATTTATTCAATATTTCGAAATCGAACTTGTATTTTACATTTTATAATATTTTTTTTTAGTTTTTGACGCTTTCGCAACATATCTGCTTAATTAATTTGATGTTTAGGCATGATTATGATATGTTTACTTATCCGTTTTCTAACACAGCTTAAAAATTTTACTAATACTTTCTAACTATTTAGTTAAATGTAACAAAATAAAATTATCTCTTTTTACCAAACGATGGTATTTACCAAAATATATTTTATTGTTTAAAAACTACAAAGAAAATTGAAAAAGTTTTAATAAAAGAAACCATACGGTAATAAAACGAACAGTAAACACAAAAATTAGTTTTCAAAATTCATAGTATATTACAAAAAGTGAAAAATCAATAACAAAACCATGTTTTTTTTTTTTCAATTGATATTTGAATAAATTTAGTTTCTGATAAAAAACATAAACGATATGATATACCTCTTGGCTCACTTATTTAATTAACTTCTTTTAATTATCTAATTATCTTCAAAAATAATTCTCTTCGCGATTAAAAAAACAAAAAAAAAAAAAAAAAAAAAGAAAGAAAGAAACTACAAATGTGAACTACGAATATCTTTGCGATAAGTATTATATCGAGCCATCATCACGACTCAAATTTTTCACTCTTCTGTTGCAGATAAAGCGTTGCTAGTGATTCAGCCAAACGAGCAGGTCTCGACGGCGGCATGTCCTCAACAGCAACAACAACAACATCATCATCAACAGCCCCATCAGCAGCATCAACCTCCGCCTTACGTAGGCCCACCGCAGGTCCAAAAAATCTCCGAAGACTATCCTTATCAAGCCGTGTGCAACAATCGATCTCAGCAGCACGAGCTGCCCAATAATCATCAGTCACAACTTCGTCAGAATCTTCCTACCGACAATCAACAACATCCTAGCTATCATCATCGTCGTCAACCTTACCATCATCAACCTCCGCCAAACATCCATCACATAGTCGATCCCTATCAACAGCTCGCCTACGAAAAGAGCTTACATCATCGTCAGCAGCCCCATTATGTTTACGCGGACGATCAGAAAATTTACGCTTATCATAATCTTCAGCTTCCCGTCCATGGCTACGATAAAAGCCAACAGCATCACTTTTACACCTTGCCAAATCGAAGGCCACATCGGGAGCTAATCGTCGAACCGCCTAGAAGCATCACACCCGACATTACCAGAGGATTGGCGCGTGGGCCGCTAAGTGCCATGCACATGTTGGCGAGACAGGGTCAGAAGTCTAATTCAGCCGAGAAACTTGTAACGCATCATCATGGCCAGGCGGGACACAACTGCCAAATGGATTTGAACCGGAAGAATTTGGAACAATTCGAGGCGAAATGCAAACTTGTTGCACAACAGCAGCAGCAGCAACAACAAGAACAGCAACAGAGACAAGTACCGGTGGACGTCAAAAATAGGTGAGTATTTTTTCCTCTTTCTTTTTGAATCTTATTATTTTATCCTTTTAAATGAAACTTATAAAAAAAAAATTGTAGATTCGCTTCACCACTCGGCCTGTCTGCATTGGGCTACCGTTTTTTCGCTTCACCGATTCAAGACGGCTTGAAAAATGTACCGATCTCGCCGATCGGCCCCGAGCACTCAAACGGTTTCAAATCCTCAACACCAACGGGTCGCGTTGCGCCAACGGTTGCCGAAAGATTAGCACTTCAAACGCAAAGATGCGTCTCGCCAAATCCAGCTTTGATGCAACTTGCTGAAAAACAGCTGACTTCTTCTGATTCCGGTAGAAGCACACCAACGAACTCGAATCTTGTTCTTTCGCCGATCAAGAGCACCATGTCGAATGAAGAACTCTTTGCAGCGATACACAAGTCTAAAAAGAGATTGAACATAAAGGACGATTTGGAAAGTTTATCACCTGCAGGATCTGTGACGTCGTTAGCTAAGAATCAACAAGTCGCTGGTACGAGACACAGTTGGAGTCCTGAATCACAGAAAACACCAGAAGTACATAATTTCATAAGTTTTTAAATTAAAATATAATTTATAATTTATTTTATATGGATAATAAAAATTATTTCTTTTTTTTTTTTTTTTAGATTCCGAAGACAGTGCTATCGCCATCGGCAACATCTCGAATGGACTTCAAGCGACTTCTTCTCCAGCAAAGCATCAAAGCTGGCCCTACAAGAATCTCTGCAACTGAACAGCTAAAACTTTCACGACAACAGAATCAAGAAGCTCAACATCATTCAACTTACTCCCCAGCGAAGTCTTCCCAGCAAGTGCCTCTAACCAAAGTCTTAAGCCCGCGTTCTGCATGGAGATTCCAAACGCCACGAACGGACGTTCTCTCGTCCACGATCATTGAAGATGCTGCAGCCGAAGAAAAAGCAATGAAACCATCACCTGAAAATCCCACTCCAGTTTCTAGATTTCCAACGACGACGAGAAGGCAATTGGATCTTTCGGATGAAAAAAACGACTCGAAAGATTTAGAAGAGATGAAGAATGTTATCAATGATAATAAGAGTCAAAGGACGCTGGAGAAAAAAGATAAAGAACTGGAAAATCGACTTCAGGCAATCGATTCGGAAGAAGCAAGAGCAAAATTAATCGAAAATAGCGATAACGGTGGCATGGATAATCCAATAAAAGCTATTGAGAATCGTAGAATGAGCAATCAATTAGCCAGAGCTCAATTCCTGGCAAACACAACACCAACGAACGCACCTAATTCACACAAGGATCTCTTCAACAAAAGAAGGTTTCGGGCACGTTCGGAGTCGCCTCAACAAAACGCTCAAAGGGCACAATCGAGCCCCGTAGCGCAAGCAACGAATAACGCGGTTACGCGTAGCCCCAGTGCACCAACTCTCGAGACTGCCCTTTAATTAAAATTTTTATTATTATATAATAACTAAAATATATTCACCTCGAATCGTTTTATCGAGGTGATAGCGGCTACTCCACACGATCGATTTTTTTGTACGTAGGTACAGTCTTGTATACTATGAAATTTTTCGAATTTTTGTATAGGTTATAATTAAACTAAAGACGCATTATACGCACTCGAAGTTAATTCGAAATAACGCGCCAGTTTTTATCAAGTCATTCAAAAGTGGTAATCGTGTTCCCAAAAGTGTTTCGACATATTTTGTTCCTTTAAGATTGGAACTTTTTGTTTATTTTATGGCTGATTTAAATTAGAATTCTTAATCATGACAAAATATTTTTAACGCATTTTGGTTTTAATAACAAAGTTTTGAATATTTTTTCAATCTATTTTGTGAATTAAGATTTTATGAAAAGTAACATAATAAAAAGTGATTGGTTTTGCTTTAATAAATATTGTATAAATATAGTCATTTTTGTATAATTACATACATGTATATTACATAATATATCAAATTTAAATTCTTTACAATTAATTAAGTACCTAGGTAATTCGTATAATTGTAATTTTACTATACGAAAATTAGAATTTTCTTCACTATGTTACTTTGTGAATTTAAATTCAGAAATAATTTTTGTTATAATATTTGTCATGAATCATTGATTTATTTGAATTTGTATAAAAAAAAATTATATTGCTTTAGTTAAAAAATAAACACCTTTGATAAACAATTTGAAAATGTTATAAAATTTGAATCAGTCAAAAAATAAAAATTTGTATAATAATTATTTTTTGTTATATCGACTAACACAACTTGAACGAAACTATTTCGTTCATTCGTCTTGTGTGATTAAAATTTACAATGGATTTTCTTCTGCGACTCGCAACAACGTAGATTTTCCTCTACGACTTTGTAGAGTGCACAGAGGATTTGAATCTGTTTAAAATTTGTAAATCATTTGGCATTTTAAGTTATTTTAATTTATTAGTTTTTAAATACTTGTGTTTCTATATTTTCGTGCGATTCGAAGATGATGAAACATTGTAAATATTTAAATTTAGGAGTTGTGAAAGATATTAAATTTGTTTTGTTAATTATTACAGACTAAAATGTATTAATAGCTATGAATTTAGAAAAGTTGAAATTAATTATTTATGAACTTTACTATTCTCTAAATAGTGTAAGTATTTCTGTAACAAAACTTACTTTTTTATATTTATATAATGTGAATAGTTGTCTAAAATATTAATATATTTATTAATACTATACAGAGAATATAAAATATTTTTAATTTTTAAATATTTAATTTAAACAATGATTTTTCATAAAATCGTTTTGTATCGTAAAGTTGAACTTTCACATCTCTTTAAAAAAAATTTATTTATATAAATCATTGTACACTTTCACATATAATAGCTTAAAGTCTTGATTGCTTATTGCTAGTCTAGTCTGGATAATTCAGGAACAATTTTTTACATTCTTGGAAAAAATTGTAAAATTTTAGTGAAATTTTCTCTAAGAAATTCTCATCAATTGAAAAAATTCAGACTTTTTATATTTCACAGTCATTTTAATTATGGTTCATAAACGATTTCTTAAACAAAGTAAGAAATCACAAAAAGTGCTTGTAAGCACTTGATTCAAGCTTTTACTTATACTTGTGAAGTTAATCAAAAATATTACATATACAATATGTAACGTCAATATATTGTAATGAATTTGAAGAGCGTGTAGTATAAAAATCAACAGATGCCTTAATTAAATTATTTGTCTATAGCGTATAGACCATTAGACATCTTATCAATAAGAAAGATGAAATTCGTTTCATGCCTCATTTTTATTCTGCACTATATCTCCCTTCAAATGATAATAATGTAAACATTGTAACTCTTAGAGCTTAAGCCGATAATAAATTTTTTGTACTTTGCTGGAAATGAATAAAAAAAATGAAATTGATAATTAAGTGATTTTTATTTCTAATCTCCTTAAGTTAAAATTATTTACTATTCAATTAAAATAATAATGTTAATTTATTTAATTTATTATAATGTTTAATAAATTATAACAAAATAAAATGCATATAAAAACCCGCGTTTTAGACAGGATTTTAGGTGAAAATATAAGATAAATAAGATGTTAGAGGAGGTGGCATGCATACTTATGTTAGTATATCTTTACATACATATTGATTGAAGTCTTCAAAAATACTCATTTTAGATCGGTTTTTCGAAGAATGTATTAGGAGAATATGATATCGAAAGAGGTAGCCTCCATTTAAATGTTAGTATATCTATATATAATCATTGAAATTTATACAAAAATAAGCATTTTAGATCAGTTTTCAAAAGAAAGTATTAGGGAAATATGATGCCAAAGGAGGTAATCTGTCGCTTTATGTCAGTATATCTATATACATATTCATTGAAATTTATTCAAAAATACTCATTTTAGATCAAATTTTAAAAGAACTTATTAGGAGAATATGATGCCAATGGAGGTGGCACGCCTCTTTCTGATACTATATCTATATATATTCATTAAAATTTATACAAAAATAAGCATTTTGGATCAGTTTTCAAAAGAAAGTATTAGGGAAATATGATGCCAAAGGAGGTAATCTGCCGCTTTATGTTAGTATATCTATATACATAATCATTGAAATTTATTCAAAAATACTCATTTTAGATCAAATTTTAAAAGAACTTATTAGGAGAATATGATGCCAATGGAGGTGGTACGCCGCTTTCCGTTACGATATCTATATATATATTTATATTCATTGAAATTAATACAAAAATTCGTATTTCAGATCAGTTTTTTTACGAAAGTATTAAGAGAATATCACGTTTAAAGAGGTAATCTGCATACTTCAGCAACTGTATATATATATATATATATATATATATATATATTCATTAAAATTTATAAAAAAAAACATTCATTTATATAAATACAATAATGTTTAAACATTAAATTAAAATTTTTTTTTTTAATTACATAGAATTTAATCAATTAAAGGGAAATGTTATTAATTAATGTGAAAAAAACGGTTTGCAAAAAAAAAATAAGAGCATGATATACGTTAAGGGGTCTGTCTAGTAACTCACTTTTGAAAAATCGTTTTTTTTTTTTTTACTTTTTTCGAAAGTAAATATATTAAGAAATATTGTGTGAAAATTTTAGAACGATCCGAGAACTCTAACATTATTTTTGAACGCTTCAAAGGTAGGTTTTTTTTTAAGAATTTCATGTAAAAAAAAATTTAAACGCGTTTTTCTCGAAACAACGTTTTTACTCGCCTTGTTGATGAAATTTTCGAAACTACTCGACCGATCCTTATGAAATTTGAACCACATATTCTTTAAACCTATCGCTATGTCCCCTATAAATTTTTTTCAAAAATTTCGAATTTTACTATATTTTTTTTTCAAAAATCGGCGAAAAAAAACCGGTTTTTTGAAAATTTTTTGTTTTTTCTTCACCATTTTTTTATTTTTTAAAATAATTGAATAAAATTCATAGGAGACACAGCCATTGTCATACCAAACCTAAAGCACTTTGATTTTTTTGTTTCAGACAACACAGCTCCGAGATTTTATCAACAAGGCGGACCTACCTACTTTTCGAGGTGTTGCGTTTGGCTGACGTTTTTGGTCATAATACATGTATAAAATAAAAGAAAAAATTTTTTTTATGTATTTCAAGAGTGTATTTACTAAGCCTAATAACTTTTATATCATTACCTTTATCCAGTATCCCAAGAAATAATCACGAAAATCGCGTTTTTTTCGGCGCGAGCTACTAGACAGACCCCTTAATTTATGAAAATAAAAGTACACGGATTCCCAAATAACCCAAAGAAAAGTTTTATTAGTAACAAAGTATAATTAACAAAATGAATACAATGAACGATAACGTTGAAGGTGTTCGTACAAAATCTCACGATTGACTAACGCCTCTCAACAAGTAAATACAGGGTGCGTACGGTATTTGAGGACAACTTGAGAGTAAAATTAATTAGCTTGTATTTTTAATAAAATTTAATGAAATTTTAGGAATTTTTTATACAACGTTAAATTAATATATGGCTATAAAGTTATTCAATAAAATCGCCATTAGTAGCAATAACCTCTTCGATCCGGGTCCGGAAACGATTACATGCCCGAATCAAATGCTCCTTGTTCATATTGACCATAACGGCATTAATAGCAGTCTTCAGCGAAGAAGTGGTGTTATAAGGACGCTTATTGGTCTCACGCTCAACTACGCCCCATACGTAATAATCCAAAGGATTAAGGTCTGGGGAGCTAGGTGGCCATAGGTTCGGTGTTATGTGGTCATGAAAATTTTCGGCCATCCAATCTTGTGTCGCCATCGCTTTATGTGAAGGAGCAGAGTCTTGTTGAAAAATGTATGGTCTGCCTCCGCTTACATTGTCTATCCAGGGTTTCACTACCGTCTCCAAAACCTCGATGTATGCAGCAGAGTTCACTCGAAGTCCTTGAGTAAAAAAGTGTGGTGGCATAACATGACCTTCGTTGCCGACAACACCTAAAACCATAACAGTGGCTGGAAATTTTGTGTGCATAACAACAGGAACCTCCGTAGGATTTGAACATAGCCATCTGTCATTTCTGCGATTGGTCTTTTGATCTTGGTCAAAATATTTTTCGTCGGAAAAAAACCATAACATTTTGGGCGCCTCAGGGTGTTTGATTTTGTTTAAAAGACGTTTTGATCGGAGAACTCTCTGTTCCCGTGTTCGTTCCGACATGAACTGTCCTCTGCGCATCACGTAAGACTTATACCGAAGGTCTTCGTGAACAACTCTACGAATAAGGCGCTCAGAAACATGAAGCTAACTCGCAAGGACCCTCATTGATTTTGAAGGGTCCTCATCTATGATCGCTTGCACTTGCTCTAAAAATTCTGCAGATCGGACAGTGTCAGAACGTTGTTCGTTTTTTTGCGTTTTGCAACCGATTCTGTATCGCCTCCTGATGCTTCCAATTCACGGCGAACCTTATGCACGAATGAACGGGCGCAATTAAAAAAATTAGAGATCTCTAAATCTGTATGGTTCGCACATATAGCGACGATGACAGCATGTCTCTTCATTTCTTGAGTGACGTTGTAGTCCGCCATTTCTTATCTGAAAAAGAAAAAAAATTTAAAAAAAAATTCGCGAAGTTATAGTCACATTTATGCATGTCCTCAAATACCGTACGCACCCTGTACTTTTGGTCAACGCATTCGTACACTAACACATACTGTCCGGCACACTTACATGAAATTATAAACAGCGTCCCGAATATTCTATATAACTAAACGTGAATGTAACTATATCTAACACGCCTTCTTTAAATTCAACGTTTTCACACTGTTAATAATCACTCATTCCCATGCTATGCGTGTGTTTAAAATGCGCTGGTCCCGGCAATGATTTCGTGAGCATATCAGCAGGCATTTCTTCCGTTGGTGTGTATACCAACTTAAATTTCTGTTCATTGAACGCTTGACGAACAAAATGATATCTCGTTGAAATGTGCTTCGTTCTTGAATGATACATTGCATTTTCAGCTATTGTTTTTGCTCCACGATTATCTGTCCTAATCGTTACACGTGATAACTCAGACAAATTCATGTCAAGCATTAAATTCCTTAAATACACTGCTTCTCGAGTAGCCTCTGACAGCACTACATACTCGGCTTCTGTTGACGAAATCATAACTGTCTTTTGTTTACAAGATCGCCAAGTAATCGCCGCGCCACTCAATACAAACAAATATCCCGTATACGATATTCTGTCTCTTATATCTGCCGCGTGATCCGCATCAGAATAACCAACTATTCCAAGTTTATTTTTCGTATATACAAGTCCTTGATTACACGTACCTCTCAAATATCGTAATACACGCTTAGCTGCTGCCCAATGTTGTTCACCGTATTTCACATTAAATTGCGCTAACCTATTTACGGTAAATGCGATATAAGGCCTTGTTGTAACGGCTAAATACATTAACGAACCTATTAACTGTCTATATGGTATTTCTTTTTCATTCTGTTCCTTACGCGGCACACCAATCGGTAAGTTTACTCGCGGCTCGCTCGGTGTATGCACGGGTTTCGATTCATCCATACCAAATTTTCTTAATAAATCTCTCACGTACCCCGTTTGACTTAATTTAATTTCGCATTCCGTTTGCTTAATTTCAATACCGAGACAACAACTTGCGGAACCCAAATCTTTAACTTCGAATGCTTTACCCAGCTCCATTCGTAATTCTCGCAGTCTTTTCTCACTGTTCGACGCGTACAAAACATCGTCAACATACACGACTACAAAAGTACGCTCTCCGTCTTTCGTATTATAATACAAACACGTGTCATTTGCTGTTGATTTCAAATCTAATTTACTAAGCACTGTATTCAGTTTCTTATTCTACTGACGTCCCGCTTGTCTTAAACCATACAACGATTTATTTAACCGACACACTTTTTCACCTTCTCGCAAATCACGAATCATTTTACGAGCTTTTACACGGATTTCACTGTCACCATCTTTTCGCACTGTTTCACTTAGCGCCTTCTCGATGTATTCCGGTGTTTCCATGAAGATTTCCTCGTCCAAATCCCCGTTCAGGTAGGCAGCAACCACGTCCAGTTAAAAAACTTGAAGATTTTCTCTTGCTGCCAAGGCCATTAATATATATAATTTTACTGAGTCTAAACGAGCTACAGGCGCAAACGTTTCAGTAAAATCAATTCCCTCACGTTGTGCAAAACTACGAGCTACAACTCTCGCTTTTCTGCGCTCCAGACTCCCATCAGGATTCATTTTATTTCGTAATACAATTTTGCACGTAATGACCTTTCTGTCCTTGGGTCGCTTTACCAATGTCCACGTATCATGCTTTATCAGCGCTTTGATTTCTTCAGCTATCGCCTCCGACCATTTTTGAGAATCGTGGCTACTCATCGCGTCTTCTATAGATATATCAACCATATTTGTCATTTCTATAGCTTCAATATCCTCATCAGCATCTGTGAACACTTCATCTTCTATTTCGGACTCATCTTCATTATTTCCATTTTCATTATTTACATCATCAGGCTCTTCGTCGACCACAGTCGATCTAGTTTGATATATGTACTCTTCTTGGTCTCCCTCGACTGTCTGTGCGCAATAATCTCGGCCTGCCAGCCCCGCGCGTGATAATCGACCTCGCTGATGATTCTGCTGGTGAGTTTACAATAATCTGCGGCACCGGCGGACTATCCTTCCTCGCAGATTGATCACCATCTTCGTTGGTTTTCATTTCAAACTCAACTCTATCGTCCTCTTCGTCGAACTTTTTCATCGATTCGTTAACATCTGTTCCAATTTCTGCCAACCCGTCTTCGACGAATTTTACGTCCCTTGTTATGACTACTTTATTGTCTTCCGGAACATACACTCGATACCCTTTTGATTCATCTGAATACCCCACTAAAACGCCTTCTTTCGCCTTCGGTTCGAATTTACCTCTTCCAGGCTCCTTCTGCACGTACACGTACGCCTTTGCTCCGTACGCTCTGAGATTGCTCAGGTCCGGTATACTCTTATACCAATACTCATACGGAGTATGACCTTTCAAACTCACTGTCGGACACCTGTTTCGTAAAAAGTTTGATGCGGCTACCGTTTCAGCCCAAAAAACACTTTGTAGTCCTGTTTGCACTAATAAACACCGTGTCATCTCCACAAGGGTTCGATTAATACGCTCAGCAACACCATTTTGTTGTGGCGTATAAGCAGCTATCAACCACCGTGAAATGCCGTTTTCTTTTAAAAACTTATCGAATTCACGATTACGATACTCTAAACCATTGTCCGTCATCAGACATTTTATTCGTCTACCAGTCTGATTCTCAACTCGCGCTTTATACTCTTTGAATGCCTGTAATGCATCACTTTTATTTCTAAGAAATATTACCTCACACCATCGACTGTGATCATCTATAAATGTTATAAAATATTTCGAACGTTTAAATAACTCTGTCCTTGCAGGTCCCCACGCATCAGAATGCACCATGTCCAGCACACCTGAACTTCTTTGGGATCTCTTCGGAAACGGCAATATTGTCAATTTTCCACGCATGCAAACGTCACACGGCTGTGACAGTTTTTTGCCTTTGACATTCATTCCCGTTGCCAGTCCACTGTTCGATAATTTCAGCACATCACACACATTCAAATGTCCAAGTCTACGATGCCACACACATCTACACTCACAGCACTATTATTCACAAGATTTACCTGTTCTAAATTCTCACAGAAATAATATAAATTACCTTCACGCTTAGCGACTAATTTTATTTTTCTGTCCTTACCGCGTACTATCGCTCTGTCTTTCTCAAATAGAACAGTATGTCCATGATCTGTGATTTTCGCTACTGACAGTAGATTCGATCGTAACTGTTTCACTAACAACACATCGTTGAGTTTCACGGACTCTTTTTGTTTACCATTCGTTGTCGTAACACTAGCCGTTCCCCGCGCATCAATATCAATTTGTATATCGCTGGCTAACAACAACTTTTCCTTATTCGATTTTGTACTCTCTCGAAGAATGGTTACGTCGTTACACATATGCGACGTGCAGCCGCTGTCCAAACATCAGCGTCTCTCACATCCTTTTTCTTTAGCACCTAACAACTCTTCAAATTCTACACTTTGGAATGCACATCCAACTTCTTCAACTTTTGACGATGATTTGCGCTTAGTATTATTTTTCGAACCTTTTTCAGGACACTCAGCAGCTTTATGACCGACAACATGACACCTAAAGCATTTAAATCGAAAATTTTTATTTTCTCTCGCTTCATTATCTGTCACTTGGCGAGAAACTTCATTTCTTCTACTGCGTCGGCCGTTTTGAAATTTTTCCCGGCTTTTCTGTGCCCACATTGCTTCTGCGGCTCACCACTTTTCTGTTGTTTTCTCGAGTCGAATTCTTCTAGAACTTTCTGCTGAATAATTTCCGGACTCGGGGCAGTATCTCGCGACTCTATCGAGCATTTTAACACATTAAAACTCGGTGGTAAGCTGTTAAGCAACATATACGATAATAATTCTGGGTTTACAGAAATGTCCATCAATTCCAACTGCGCTGTGATGTCAAAAAACTCCATTAGTTGCGTTCAAAGATCATCAACATCGTTCATCTTTAACGCCGATATTCGTTTCAGCAGACTCGCCTTTTTCACTGGTCCTGTCGACGCAAATTCTAACTTTAATCTGTTCCAAACTTGCGCTGCAGTAGTCAAGCCTTTTATTAATCGCAGTAAACTTGGATCAATCGCGATGATCAAATCTGCCTTAGCTTTCGCATCATCATCGTCCCATTTTTCTTGATCTGTCCTAGACTGTGCTTCTTCTGCTCCGGCTCTCAGCTTCGGTCTCAATATCTTGCCGCAAATATGCTTCCAAGATCCATTTTTAGTGGCTACTGCTTCCATTTAAACTGACCAACATTCATAGTTATCCTTTGTAAGTGGATTAATTTTAAACGTTGTCGACGCCATATTTTTTTTTTTTTTTTTTTTTTTTTTTAATTAATCTAAAACTTTTCACTACACACTGACCTATACTTAATTATTTTCTCAACGTATAGTTTTGACGTAACTGGGCCCATAATCTGTTAATTTATGAAAATAAAAGTACACGGATTCCTAAATAACCCAAAGAAAAGTTTTATTAGTAACAAAGTATAATTAACCAAATGAATACAATGAACGATAACGTTGAAGGTGTTCGTACAAAATCTCACGATTGACTAACGCCTCTCAACAAGTAAATACTTTTGGTCAACGCATTCGTACACTAACACATACTGTCCGGCACACTTACATGAAATTGTAAACAGCGTCCCGAATATTCTATATAACTAAACGTGAGTTTAACTATATCTAACAATATAATAAGAGGTAGCACAACTCTGATTTTTCTTTAAGAAGAATATGGCGTTAACGAGAGATGTAACACATATAACACATCGTTCAATAAGTCCCGAGACTAACCCAGAGATGGTGCTAGTAGTACCAAACTGGCCACATTTCCATAGAGTGCGAACCTTTACATGAAACGTGTAAAAATTTCACGTCGATCGGATCACAGACAGCAGAGTTATCGAGGTTAGAGTGAAGTCACTTTGTAATTTGTTTGAAAAATGGAAAAAAGCGAGTTTCGCGTGTTGATAAAACATTGTTTTTTAATGGGTAAAAACACCGTAGAAGCCCAGCAATGGCTTGAAAAACATTACCCAGACTCCTCTCCATCCAAACCAACGATTTGTCGTTGGTATGCTGAGATTAAACGTGGTCGTACGGACACAAACGATGCGGAACGTTCGGGTAGGCCATTGGAAGCCGTTACACAGGAAAATGTGAGTGAAGTGTTAAAAATTGTAATGAAAAATCGCAAAGTGAAGGTCCGTGAGATTGCAGAAATGACACAGATATCATCTGGAAGCGTATTTACAATCCTTCATGAAAAATTGAGCATGAAAAAGGTTTTTTCCAAGTGGGTGCCGCGATTGCTTTCAGTGGAACAAAAACAGCAACGAGTCGACGATTCAGAGAGCTGTTTATTGCTATTTTCTCGCAACAAAAAGGATTTCCTGCGTCGATACGTGACCATGGATGAAACATGGATACATCATTTCACTCCGGAGTCGAATCGGCAATCATCTGAGTGGCGCATGGCTGGCGAAAGCCGACCAAAGCGTCCAAAAATGCAGCAGTCTGCTGGCAAAGTCATGGCGTCTGTTTTTTGGGATACACATGGCGTGATTTTCATTGACTACCTGGAAAAAGGTAAATCGATCAACAGTGATTATTATATTGACTTGTTGGTACGTTTGAAGGAGGAGATCGCAGCAAAACGACCGCACATGAAGAAGAAAAAATTCCTTTTTCACCAAGACAATGCACCATGCCACAAGTCCATGAAAATAATGGCAAAATTGAACGAATTGGGCTTTGATTTGCTTCTCCACACCCCGTATTCGCCAGATTTAGCCCCCAGTGACTACTGGCTCTTTGCTGATCTCAAAAAAATGCTCCAGGGAAAAAAATTTGGCTCGAATGAGGAGGTCATTGCCGAAACTGAAGCCTATTTTGAAGCAAAGGATAAATTCTTCTATAAACATGGTATAGAAATGTTGGAAAGGCGTTGGAAAGATTGTATCACTCTAAAAGGAGATTATATTGATGAATAAAAATAATTTTTGAAAAAAAATGTTGTTTTCGTTGTTAGTCTCGGGACTTATTGAACGATGTGTTACATTCGAGATACTATAAATGTCCACGCAATGGCTGGACAATTAATATACGTACTATCCCACCCGTCATCTGAAGTTGTAAGAGAGAGGTGGGAGAGAATAAAAACAAAAGTAAAAGAGGGGTGGAAAAAAGTTTAAAGAAAGATGAGAAGGGGGTAGAGAAGAGTAAAAGGGAGATGAGTGAAGGGTAGGAAAGGATTAGAATAAAGTTGAAAAATAGTTATAAGAATTCTGTAACAGGCGCGGACCAGAAGTAATAGCTAGATAAGAGGGTAGGCAGAAAGTTAAAACAGAGATGGAAGGCAGGTGGAAGTGAATAAAAAGGAAGATAGGAGAGTTAGGAGAAACTTACAAGAAATATAGGAGAAAGGTGGTAGCTAGATACAAGAAATATATGAGGCAGGCTGCAGTAATTAGTTAAAAGAAATATAGGAATCAGGTGGTAGTAAGTTAAAAGGGAGATGGAAAAGAGGTAGGAAAATAGTAATAGATGGATAAAAGTGGCGGAAGAAAGTTAAAAGAAAGATGGAAAAGAAGTGATAGAAAGTTTACAGATTAGTATGAGAGGAGTGGGAGAAAGTTAAAAGAAAAATTGGAAAGGTGTGAGGGACAACCAACAGAGAATGGGAGAGGAGTCGGACAAAAATTATGAAGGACATGGAAAAGAAGAGAGAAAAATTTAAATAAGAGATAGAAGCCAGGCAAGAGTGACTTGCAAGAGAGATGGATGAGATGTGGGGAGGGGAGTTTAACGAGAGATGTGAGGGGTGGAAGTAAGTTATAACAGAGGTGGGAGAAAGTTAGCAGAGAGTTCGAAAACAATTATGAGAATGGTTTATCATAAGAACGAGAGAATTCACAGTCAGACGAGAGAGACAAGAAAAAATTTAAATGAGAGATGAGTGTGAAATATAAAAAGGTCAGAAGAAAAATGGGAGTGGAGTGGGAGAAAGTAAAACAAATTGGTAAGAAGTAGAAGAAAGTTGAAACAGAAATAAGAAAAAATTTGGACCAAGTATAAAAGAGTGTGAAAGAGAGGTGACAGAGAGTTCTACTCCGTAACCTCTCCGAAAGAAGGTTGGAAAGAGTTATAAGGCAGATGGGAGCGAGTTGAAGAAATGTTGAAATAAAGATGAGAGGGAGGTGGACAGGAGTAGAAGGGAGATGAGTGAGCGGTGGGAAAGGATTAGAAGAGAGTTGAAAAACAATTGTAAAAATGGTGTAACAGGTGCGGGACAGAAGTAATAACTAGATAAGAGGGTAGGCAGAAAGTTAAAACAGAGATGGAAGGCAGGTGGAAGTGAATAAAAAGGAAGATAGGAGAGTTAGGAGAAACTTACAAGAAATATAGGAGAAAGGTGGTAGCTAGATACAAGAAATATATGAGGCAGGCTGCAGTAATTAGTTAAAAGAAATATCGGAATCAGGTAGTAGTAAATTAAAATGGAGATGGAAAATAGGTAGGAGAGAAGTAATAGATGGATAAGAATGGTGTAAGAAAGTTAAAAGAAAAATGGAAAAGAAGTGATAGAAAGTTTACAGATTAGTAGGAGAGAAGTGGGAGAAAGTTAAAAGAAAAATTGGAAAGGTGTGAGGGACAACTAACAGAGAAATGGGAGAGGAGTCCGACAAAAATTATGAAGGACACGGAAAAGAAGAGGGAAAAATTTAAATAAGAGATAGGAGCCAGGCAAGAGTGACTTGCAAGAGAGATGGATGAGATGTGGGGAGGGGAGTTTAATGAGAGATGTGAGAGGTAGGAGAAGTTAAAGCAGAGGTAGGAGAAAGTTAACAAAGAGTTTGAAAACAATTATGAGAACAGTTTATCCTAAAAAGGAGAGAATTTGTAGTCGGACGAGAGAGATGAAAAAAATTTTAATGAGAGATGAGTGTGAAATATAAAGAAGTCAAAAGAAAACTGGGGGTGAAGTGAGAGAAGGTAAAACAAATTGGTAAGAAGTAGAAGAAAGTTGTAACAGAGATAAGAAAAAGTTTGGACTAAGTATAAAAGGGTATGAAAGGGAGGTGACGGAGAGTAGGAAGAAGGTTGAAAAGAGTTATAAGGCAGGTGGGAGCGAGGTGAGGGAAAGTTCAAATAAAGATGAGATGGAGGTGGAATGGAGTAAAACGGAGATAAGTAAGGGGTAGGAAAAGATTAGAAGAAAGTTGAAAAACAGTTTACAAATTGTGTAACAAGCGTGAGACAGAAGTAATAGCTAGATAAGACGGTAGGCAGAAAGTTAAAAAAGACATGGAAGGCAGGTGAAAGTAAATAAATAGGGAGATAGGAGAATTAGAAGAAACTTAAAAGAAATATAGGAGGAAGGTGGTAGAAAGATACAAGAAATATATGAAGAAGGTTGTGCTAATTAGTTAAAAGAAACATTGGAATAAGGTTGTAGCAAGTTAAGGGGAGGTTCTCATCAAGCACGACCAAAAAATCGATTTTTTTTTTTGCTTAAAAAGTTGGAAAATGTCTCGTAGAATACGCTCGTGAAACCCGTTCTGCCGAATTCAATTTATTTTTAAAGTTATAGTCAAAAAACCGAAGTCGTCTTTTTACGCGAAAATCGAATTTTTGCGGTAGCGCGTATTAATTTGCGTTTCGGTATTAATTTTGAATTTCCTACACTTTTGTGACCATTGCATGGTATTTATATGTATTTCTAGCAACCTCGAATGCCGTTAGATGTCTATACATATATATACACACACATATATACATGTTGTATTCTGAAATCGACCGTAACTTCAGTATAACGTTAGTCGCCCACGTGCTCTAAAGTACAAAATTTTATTGTGTTAAATATATTCTAAAAAATGCCTAACTTACAAAAAAAAATACGAAAGGAAGCAATTCAACTAGAAAAAGTAAAAGAAGGTTTAATGGTAACCGCTATACTATAGAATGTGATACAGACTTCGTTAGTACATCGGCGAAAAAATTAAAAAGTGCGGATTACGATCATATCATTATAGATTCCGATGCGAACTATGTTATATTACATTTTCAACTAATGTTTTCATTCATTAGTACATTTGTAAAGTGCAAAGATTGTAATAGTAAAGTGAAATTTAAAAAAACAATTGGTGCTGGCGTCGCTTTTAAATTAGTTGCCGAGTGCTCTTGCTCACAGTGAACGTGTGATTCAAATCCAATTGTTAATCGTTTTTCTGAAATAAACAGACGCTTAATGCTTGCCGTTCGACTGATGGGAGGAGGTCTTCAAAATTTGAAAATGCTATGTTCTGTTTTGGATCTAACACATTCGTTTAGTAATAATATTTACTATACTTTCATTCAAAATTTACACACGGCAACAAAAGTTTTGTTTGAAGTTAATCAAAAGAAACCTGCAAATGAAGAGATACGTGAAAATACAGCAAATGGAAACGAGCCTAAAAATTTAACTGTTTCGGGAGATGGCTTGTGGAAAAGAAGGGATTTTTCGTTGCTCTTTGGGTTTGCTACATTGATAGGAAAATATACAAACAAAGTTTTAGATATTGAAGTTAAATCTGCTTTTTGTCAAAGTTGCGTCAATTGGAAACACAAGCAAGGTACTGTCGAGTTTAGTGTATGGAAGGAAAGTCATGAAGAATCATATAGTGCAAATCATAAAGGGAGTGCAGGAAAAATGGAGGTAGATGCAGTCAAGGAAATGTTTGCGCGTTTAAAAGATTTGCTCGACGTGCAGTATGAATTTTATATTGGCGATGGCGACACAAAAACTTTCAAGGCACTTTCAAATTTAAATCCATACGACGATATTACAGTAAAAAAAAAAGAATGCGTTGGCCATGTACAGAAGAGGATGGGCACTCGGCTTCGTACTGCAAAAAAAAATGAAAAGGGCCTCGGCGGTGAGGGTGCTGGAAAATTAACCGATAAAGTTATAGCAGACCTTACTATGTATTATGGATTAGCGATTAGAAGATACCCTGATTCAGTAACAGATATGAAAAATGCTATATGGGCTATCTATTATCATAGTATCTCAACGAATGAAAATCCTCAGCATATGTACTGTCCTGAAGGCAAAGACAGCTGGTGCAACTGGCGCGTTGCCGAGGCTTATAACAATCTAACATCATTCAAGCACAAACCTGCTCTATTAGACAAAGTACAAGATGCTATTAAACCTGTATTTGAAGCCTTATCATCAGACGATCTATTAGAGCGATGTACCGGCGGTAACACCCAAAACTCGAATGAGTCAGTTAACGCTTGTATATGGAAATTAGCGCCGAAACATTTACACTGTGGTGCCGAAACTGTGGAAATTGCCGCATACATCGATTGTTCACTCTTTAATGAAGGGTACACGACTATCCTACAAATAATGAAGTTGTTGGGAATCAACATTGGTCATCAAATATTCAACTTTTGTCAAACAGCCGACGAGAAGCGAGTTTCTAATGCTGAGTTAAATATGTCCGATGCCGCAAGATCAGCTGCACAATCAAAAAAAGCTGAACGAGCAAGTGAATCAGAGTTATATGAGACCGAGGAAGGCTTAATGTATGGGGCTGGTATCGCTGATTAGCCGAGAGGTACGTTATTTTGTCATTAAGTCAAAAAAATCGCGTACTAAAACTTTAAACGCGTTTTTCTCGAAACCATGTTTTTTGAGACGGGCGGCAAGATATCTCAAAAACTATTATAGATATCGAGATGAATTTTTTTTATTTTAAAGGTAATTAAATTTGCTGGATCTTTAACTAAAATCATAATTTTACAATGATTATTTTTGTTGTTATTGCACTTCTTAGAGCAAAAAAAAAGTGCAAAAAAATATTTTTTTTTTTGCAAGTCCGCCATTTTGTTAATTTTTAACTTTTTTTCGTGATTTTAGTTCAAGATCCAGCAAATGTCTTCTAGTTTATAACAAACTTTGATTTTTTGATTTCAGACAAAAATTGGATGAGTTACCTTGCCGCCCGTGGAGGTGTCTTTTTTTCAATCACTATTTTTCAATGCATATAACTAATATACTATTCGGTATTTTTGTTCAAAAAAATTTGTAAAAGTAGTTAATAACATACTTAATAAGTACCAAAAAACTTGACTACTTTATTTATTTCCTTCCATGAGAAAAAAAATCGCGAAAATCACGTAATTTTTGGGTCGCTAGATGAGAACCTCCCCTTAAAAGAGAGATGAAAAGAGGTAGGAGAGAAGTAATAGATGGATAAAAGTAGTGGAAAAAAGTTAAAAAAAAAGATGGAAAAGAAGTGATAGAAAGTTTACAGATTAGTAGGAGAGAAGTGGGAGAAAGTTAAAAGAAAAATTGGAAAGGTATGAGGGACAATTAACAGAAAGATGGAAAAGGAGTCGGACAAAAATTATGAAGGACATGGAAAAGGAGAGGGAAAAATTTAAATAAGAGATAGGAGCCAGGCAGGAGTGACTTGGAAGAGGGATAGATGAGATGTGGGGGGGGGGTAGTTCAATGAGAGATGTGAAAAGTGGGAGTAAGTTATAACAGAGGTAGGAGAAAGTTAGCAGAGAGTTCGAAAACAATTATGAGAACGATTTATCATAAGAAGGAGAGAATTCGCAGTTGGACGAGAGAGACAAGAAAAAATTTAAATGAGAGATAAGCGTGAAATATAAAAAGTCAAAAGAAAAATGGGAGTGGAATTGGAGAAAGTAAAACAAATTGGTAAGAAGTAGAAGAAAGTTGAAACAAAGATAGGAAAAAGTTTGGACTAAGTATAAAAGGGTGGAAAAGAAAGGTAACGGGGAGTAGAAAGAAGATTGAAAAGAGTTATAAGGCAAATGGGAGCCAGTTGAAGAAATGTTGAAATATAGATGAGAGGGAGGTGGAAAGGAGTAGAAGAGAGATGAGTGAGCGGTGGGAAAGGATTAGAAGAGAGTTGAAAAACAATTGTAAGAATGGTGTAACAGGCGTAGGACAGAAGTAATAGCTCGATAAGAGGGTAAGCAGAAAGTTAAAACAGAGATGGAAAGCAGGTGAAAGTAAATAAATATGAAGATAAGAGAGTTAGGAGAAACTTAACAGAAATATACGAGTAAGGTGGTAGTAAGATACAAGAAATATATGAGGAAGGCTGCAGTAATTAGTTAAAAGAAATATAGGAATCAGGTGGAAGTAAGTTAAAAGGGAGATGGAAAAGAGGTAGGAAAATAGTAATAGATGGATAAAAGTGGCGGAAGAAAGTTAAAAGAAAGATGGAAAAGAAGTGATAGAAAGTTTACAGATTAGTAGGAGAGGAGTGGGAGAAAGTTAAAAGAAAAATTGGAAAAGTGTGAGGGACAAATAACAGAGAAATGGGAGAGGAGTCGGACAAAAATTATGAAGGACATGGAAAAGAGGAGGGAAAAATTTAAATAAGAGATAGAAGCCAGGCAAGAGTGACTTGGAAGAGAGATGGATGAGATGTAGGGAGGGGAGTTTAATGAGAGATGTGAGGGGTGGAAGTAAGTTATTACAGAGGTGGGAGAAAGTTAGCAGAGAGTTCGAAAACAATTATGAGATCGGTTTATCATAAGAAGGAGAGAATTCGCAGTCGGATGAGAGAGACAAGAAAAAATTTAAATGAGAGATGTGACGTAGGCACCACGTCGTAGCCGATTTAGCTACGTGCGCCCAGAGTGTCTTGCACAAAAATAATTTATAATTTAACTAATGTTGCAATCTCTATCACTCTCTCTCTTACTCTCTTTTCCGCTGTTTATGTCACAATGGTGCAGGCCGGCCGCCCGCGACTGTCTTCCAGCCGACGGAGGCCTATCGCTTCCCCAGGGCCGGGAAGTGGCAATCCCTCGCCTCCCTCACCGAAAATCCGCCATCACACTCTCTCTCTCTCTCGCTCTCGCTATTTCGCACGAATAAATGAGCGCACTCACCCTTGCGGATTACGAAGCTCGTCCGCTGGCCGTTGTGCTCCTGGCAGCTTCCTTCAGCACCGCTGCACCTCGCTCCTGCGGCTCTTTCTCCGAAGAAGGGCTGCCGGACCTCGCTGAGAGTTCGCCTCGATGCTTCTTATCTCTGCCTCACCCTCGGCTTCTGAAGTTGCGGTGATAACCACCAGTCGCCTCCCGCTGACTCTTGACCTCTCCGTCCCCCGGCTCTCTGCTACGATGCTCTCCTCCGTCGTTACTCCTCTTCCTCGCGCTGTACCCTTGACTTCTTCTTCACTCTCTCTCTCTCTCTCTCTCACTCACACACCTGTTCCCTTGCTTCACTCACTCTGACGCTCTCTCTCTTCCCTTTTACAAAAGATAACTCCTTACTTTCGCATGAAGCGCGGAAAAACAACTTCCTCCGTGGGAGAGCATAGCTAGACTAACTGTTGCGCTCTCTTCCCTATCCCCTTCCCTCACGGCTCCCTAATTTCCCGCCGATCGTCGCCGCGAGTTCGAAAATCGCGTAATTTTCGAACGTTGCCGGCTTTCCGAAAAATCCTTCTAAACGGCTTTCCCCAACCGGCAACCCGGCGACAGTCGAGCAAGAATGTAAACATTACATTTTTCGTCGACGACCTATGACGGACTCTCCATCACAAAGTCCCCCTCTGAACTCTATCTTCGTATAGGAGGAAAAGTTCAGCACAAGTCGTCGACGATAGCACCTTTCTTTTTCAGACGGCCGCGAGAATCTCCCCATAGTCAGAGAAAAAGACTCACCTTACTTCCCCCGGCGATTCTCAAGGCGGGCGATGGTGCTCATCGCCACAGCCTTGGCCACCAATCCTCTGACTTCCGGGGAGACATCTCTCAGGCTGTCCATCAGCCGGAGCCAGTCCTCCACCGACTCTACGTGCTCTTCGGCTTGAGGAGAGGACGGCTTAACGGCCACCGACCGGCTTGCCGACGGCGCTGCCGGAGGCAGCGGCCAAGGGGTTGAGAGACCAGCTTGCGGCGAGACCTCGGCGCAGGTAGAGATCACTGGTTGCGGGGAAGTCGACCTCGTTCCCTCGGAGAGAACTCTTCTCTCCCCGTCTTGCCGCCTCTTCTCAGCCTCCCGATTCGCTCGAATGCGAGCCTCCACGTCGGCTTCGATAGCGGCCTTGACCTCCATCCTGGTGGCTGAGGGAGAAACCCCAAGCACTTTCGCTCGCCGAAGCTCCTCGGCCGCCATTCTGCAGTGGATGTAAGCGGCCGCTCCACCAGGCACTGCAACCGCGGAGGACGCCGGCGCAGGGGGCGCGACGGGGCTGCGTTTCTTGTGGCGATCCCGACGGCGCTGGGTGGCAGTGCGCTTTGGAGTCCTCTCGTCCTGGGAGGCCTCCAGCTCGCTCCCCTTCTTCTCCTCTTTCCCTGCCGGGGCTGACTGCGGCTCCTCGGGCTCTACCCTCTGAGGCTCGGGTACAGGTTTGGCGACCCTCGAGCCCTGTGTCCTCCTCCAGGCCCTGTAGAAATCGCGGAAACGGGGGCAGGACGACGTCGCCACACCGCGATGGCCGCAGTTTCCACAAAACTGGGCCGTCCTTGGGCGCGGGCACTCCCGTTGTCCGTGCCCTGGCTGCCAGCAATTGAAACAGGTCCGAGGAGGAGGATCTACGGACCAGCAACGGGGAATTTCCTTAACCGACAAGGAAATTCCTCCACGTAGGGTCGCCTTACCACCCCTCGTCTCTGGGGCAAGCTTGACCCGCAGGCCACCAACCGCCTCACGGCTCCTCCCGCCAATTCTCGCCTCGACACAATCCACCGAAGAAGTTGACCGACTCGTAGTCATCGAGCTCGAGGCGCCGGCGAGGATTCGGCCTCTGCTGCCTCGGCCGAGACGAAGTAAGGGCGCGCTGACGAACAGCCTCCTCTCGCCTCAAGTCATCGGCATAACCCGCCGGCCACCCAGAACTCTCAGGTACTTCCGCCGTCGAGCTGCAGCAGTCGTGCAGGCTATTCAGAAGCGCCTCCAACTCTTGCGTCTCTTGGCGCAACCCTCCAGTGGGCTTTCCTCTTCCACCTCCATGGCCCACCACGCGACATTCTCCACCGCGACGCCGGAGGGGGCCACTTCAGCGAAGGCAGGGCCTTGACTCTAGAGGTCAGGGCGGGACAAAGAGTCCTGCTCCATAGACTTCGGAATCGGCCCTCCCGCTACCACCGTGGCCCGCTCTACCAGCGGGTCAGAGGCTGCGGGCACAACCGACGAGGATTCGCCCGAGCCAGCTCGCTGTAGCTGGCGCTCTCGACGCCGTCGCCCCTCCTCCTCCCTCTCACGAAGCCGCTGAGCTTCGATCTCCTCGGCACACTCGGCAAATTCGAACACCGGGTGTGTCTCCATCGAAGACCTGAAACGAAATAACACACACGACAACAACCAAAGATTAGTGAACTGATACGACGAGCCATTGGACAGGTACTAGTTGCCACCGCCTCCCACTCCCTCACACCACACCGTACCACCCAGATAATACCCCCTTTACTCTGTCCCTCCGGGAAGGGTCTGCGGAAGCACACACTTCAAGTCAGAGATATGCGCCTTCAAGGACCTACGACCCGAATCTTCAAGAAGATAGACGGTCGGGGACAGTACCTCCTTGATCGTAAAGGGTCCGTCGTACTTCGGCGCGAGTTTCGATGAAACTCCCCTTGCCATGCTCGACAGGACCCGCTCTCGTCGCACACCGTATCCCCAGGACTAAACATCGCGAATCGTCGCTCCCGATTATATTGGCGCTCGTTTCGCCTCTACGACTCATCAATATGACGCCGGACCAAGTCTCTCAGCACACTGAAACGCTTAAGCCGATCGGCCCAAATATTCGGATCCAATCTCAGCTTTAGGCTACCTTTCTCTACCTCTCTCCGCAACCACTGGCTGGCCGAGGGTTTCTCCCATAATTTAAAAATGCTGGAGAAACCTTGAGACTCGACTGCACCGCCGTGTTCATCGCGTGCCGCACCTCGTGCAGATGTTCGTCCCATTGCCGATAATCGGCTTCGACAAAGGCCGCGATGAGCGTCTTCAGCGTTCTGTTCGAACGCTCGACGGGATTTGCCTGCGGATGGTAATCGTTTCCGTGATCCGTGAGCAGAAAGTCAGGAGTCTCCCATCAGAAAAGCACGAGCTCTTCAAACACTCAGGCGACGGTTTTTCCATTGGCCAGACGTAAGGGTTTGAGCTCTACCCAGCGTGTAAATAAGTCTTGAAATACCAAGATGTATTTAAACTGGCTTTTACTGCGGGGGAAGTCGATTGCGTCTGCCGCTACGACTGCCCACGGCCTTTCTACAATTCTCTTCCCCATCAAGCCTGGAGGGGCCGCCTGAGACACCTTATAGCGCTGACACACGTCGCAACGCGAGACGAAGTCTCGAACGTCGCGATATATACCAGGCCAATAGTACTCGCTCGCCACTCGGTCATGGGTCTTTTCGACACCGAAATGACCCGTAGACGAATGGCAATGGGCCTCCTCCAACACTCTCACTCTATGTTTCGCCGGCACCACCAATCTCCACCCTTCTTCTCCAAGGGTCACCAGATCCAGCAGGTCATCGCAGGCGTAACGGTAAAGCAGGTCGTCCTCTAATTTCCACCCGGGAAATTTATTCGAATAACGCCGCACATCGTTCACTCTTTCGATAAACTACGGGTCTGAGACCGACTCGAAAGCGGCTATCTCCTCTTCGTTCCCCGGAACTGAGCTAGAGAGAGCATCGGGAACATGATGTAGAGCGCCCTTCTTGTGCACTATATCGAAATCCCATTGCTGCATCTCCAGGACCCATCGCGCGAGTCTGCCTGTAGGCTCTTTCAAGTTTCGCAACCATTTGAGGGCACTGTGATCAGTGATCGCAGTAAAGTGCGAACCCTCGATGTACGGCCAGAATTTCTTGATAGCCCACAGCAGTGCGAGGCACTCTTTCTTCCAGAGCTCTTCTCAGAACATCAAACGCCTCTTGTTGCTCCTCCTCCCATACCCACGGCTGTTGTTTACGGAACAACTTAACCAGAGGTATTTTGAGCTCCGACTCGTGTGCAATAAACCTCGAATACTAAGTAACCGCGCCCAAGAACGAACGTAGCTGTTTGACGTTTTTCGGGGCGGGGAAGCCGAGAACGGGGGCAGCTCGATCAGGATCGAGCCGCAAACCTTCTTGATCCAGTCTAAAACCCAAGAATTGCACACTCGAGCAGCAAAACTCGCACTTCTCTCGATTCACCTCAAGGCCAGTTTTCGCAAGACTCTCTCAAGTCAAACCAGATGATCCTCGAACGTCTCCGTAACCACGATGATGTCATCGAGGTACGCGAAGACGTTCGGCTCAAACTGTGACCCGAAAAGCGCGTTGACTAGCCGAACAAGAACAATCGGGGCGTTTTTGAGGCCGAAAGGCATCCGCAAAAACTCCCACAATCCCGAACCTGGTACAGCGAAAGCCGTATACTTTCGACTCGCCTCGCTCAACAAAATTTGGTGAAAAGCCTTTTTTAGATCGATTTTCGAAATAAACTGCGCCTTTCGCAGCTTGTCGAGAATCGAGTCCATATTCGGGATGGGATACGAATCACGGCGCGTGACTTTATTCAAAACTCTAAAGTCAACGCAAAATCGATATTTCCCCTCAGCTTGTCGAACTATAACCGGCGCACTGCACTATTCACTGGCGCTTGGCTCTATTATTCCCTGCTCACACATACGCTGGACTTCTTGCTGCGCAAATTCCAAAATCTTCGGAGCCATTCTCCGAGGCGCATATCGAACGGGTCTGGCGTCTTGAACTTCGATATGGTATTCAATCAACGTAGTAAAACTTAAGACTTGCGAGGGCGGCGGTATAAGCCTATCGACCACCTCTGCGACCAGCCACCTCTGTTTGTCTTCGACTTCACTCAGACCCGCACATTCGGCAAAAATCCGCGCGTTCACCACACCACTCTCTTCTCCAGGCTGTAAATCTCTCCACACTCCACCCCTCACTCTCCACAACCTCTCATCAAACACTGTTTCGATGTGCAGCTTCTGACAGAAGTCCATGCCGAGTATAGCCTCGTGGTCAATTCCGTCGACTATACGAAGCTGCAACATCTCTCGCTCCCCATCAACTTCGATGAATACTTCGAGCAAGCCCCTCACTCGACTAGCTCGGCCGGTCACGCCTTTAACTACGACGTGCGACGGCTGCCACTTCTCCTTGTGCCTCTCCGCAACCTCAACGCTCACAAGTGAAATCATGGCACTTGGGTCGAATAGCGCACGAATAACACGTCCGCTCAGAGAAACAGATAGAAACAACCTATTCTCAGCGCATACGTCGACCGCGTATTCATTTTCGTTTTCCTGGCTAGGCATGGCCAAGTCAAACCCGGCCTCTGCCCCCCCCCTTAACTGAAGTAGTCGCTGGCGACTTCTCACAGTTCACCACACGCCGTCTCGCACCCGCCACGGGATCTTGCGAAGATCTACCGGGCACGGATTGAGACGGTGAAGTGTCGGTGGGGTTGTCGACCACATGGGCAGACGCACCGTTTGAAACTCGCGGCTGGCTAAGTAAATGCTTGTCTCCAGGCTTAACGCCTTTGAAGAAATCGTGCACTGCCTGGCGCAAATACTTGCTGCGCATGAACTTCTCTCTCTCTTCGCTCGCACTTCCCCTCGGCTCGTTTATAGCAGTTGCCGTCCTTCTTGGTCCATTTAACGACGAACCGCAGGGTCCGCCAGACGACTTGGGGACCCTGCTCGCTCGTTTTCCATACGCAGGACCATGTGCGCGCATCGGGAGCAGGTGAAAGCAGTAACTCCCGCCGTCCCGCATATCTGGCAGGTAACAGGCGACGAGTTAGCGGTCGCTTCGCCGCGCTCGAGTGGCACCTTCGGCGTCGAGGGGCACTCTGCCACGAAGTGGCCGAAATGCCCACACGCGAAGCACCGCTTCTGGGGGCAAAGTGACGCTCTGTGTCCCACCTGCTGACACGTATAGCAGACACCATAGAACGGGCTGCCAATCCCCGCAGTCGCTGTAGGCGTCGGCGAAGGGCCCCCCGCGGCGAGCTGGGTCTCTTTTGAGACATCCTCATTGGTGTCTGCCAAGACACCGACGCCGGGAGCTGCTTCAAAGCCGGCTTAGATGCTGGCGAGCTCCGCGCGAATGCCGCGTAGCTCCGCGGTGGCGTGGGACTCCTCGGTGCCCACTACACAGCCGCAGCTTTGTCACCGCTTGAGGAACTCGAATTCTTCCTCTTTCCCCCGCGCTTCTTCGTAGAGGTTCCCTTGGGGCTCTCCAACTTCCCCGGCTGCCCCGACGAGAACATCCCCTTCTTTTCCGTCTCTCTCACTTCAGCTATCTTGTTGGAGCGCTTCGGAGTACCGGTGAAGGTAGCCCCGTGGAAGACAGACTTGTCTTTCGAAGGCGGATCCGAAAAACGCTTGTTTATGCACATATTCTTCTCGCACTGTTTTCCGTGTGTTATTATGTCTTCATAACTGCGGATCGATGCGGCGGCCATGAACAACCGGTACTCGGGTTGCAGCTGCTCGTATGCCATCTCTACCAATTGCGGCATAGGCAACGGGTTTTTCAGATAAGCTGCAATCGCGCAGAAACACGATACGTATCGTGTGACGCTGTCACCCTTCCCCTGAGTACCCTTCTCCAACTCTCTCATCACTGCTCTTTCCTTGACCTCAGAGCAGTACTGATCACGGAAAAGTCGAAGAAATCTCTGCCAATCGTGGATGTCTTCTCTGATTCCCCTGTACCAAAAGCGTGCAGCATCGGTGAGGACGACTGACAGAGCACTTAGCATCGCCTCTTCGCTGTAGGGATGGAAGCGTTGGAAATCTTCCATCAGCGCGACGAATTCGGACATTCCTCCTTGTCCTTGCCAGCGAACGACACTCCCCACTGCTTCATCGCCTTCAAGCACCGCTCACGCTCAGCTGTGGCCCTATCTTCCCGTTGTCTTTCCTCTGACTGACTGCGGGAGGGACCACGCATCTCTCATCTTTCCCGACGAGCTGCCGCCGCTCCACCACCACGAGCGTATAGCGACACGTGCTCCTCGGGGTGCTCGAGCATACCCAGCTCTTGTTGAGTCTTCGGCCGAACACCCATCTCGTACGTGCTCGACGTACTCAAACGTACGCTTGCAGCCCGCCACGGTCCTTGTGCCGTCGGCTGACGGTGCGCTAGACTCGGGGGGAGGGGTCTGCTCTGAGCAGTCCCTAACTCCCCAGTCAACGTCGGCATTTGAGTCGCTTTTGAGAACAGACTTAAAGGTAGCAGAAGCTCTTTTAACTCCTCAATTTCATTTCTGTTCTCCGTCAGCTGACTTATGACGAATTGCCACTACTCCGCGCCAAAGACTACCGTAACAGGTTGCTGCTGTCCCGAGTTCGGCGGTGACGTCGACGCAGGGACCGCAACGGTCGAAACTGGGGCCGCCGGGTGCGCCAGTGACGCCAATCCCGCCGAAATGCCCGTGAAAGGCGCCGCCGCGCTTGTAGTCGCGAGCGGCAGCACGACGGATGGCCAGTGAGGCCCCTCCGCTATTCCACTCTCCATCCACCTAGACTCGAAAACTCTCTCCGCACTGCTCCGAGCAGGAGTGTGGGCCGTGTCACCGATCCTCAAAAATTTCAGTGCCTCCGGCCCCGCTTAATTCCCGGCATCTGACTCTCCACTCGTGAGATCCTCCGAGGTACTCTGCGTTGTTCGGCTCCCTCTTCGGGACCACTTCCTGGTCTCCCAGAGTCGTTTACACGACATTGGGATCGGCGCGGGAGGAGCTGCAGGGTCAGCGTCGTAATAATCGTACCATGGCACCGACACGCTCGGATCAACATCTCGTACAATCGCCCTAAGGAGTCGCTCGCGCAACTCTAGACCTTCCCCCGTCGTCCTAAATCCGCGCTCTTCCAGCCGTCGGATGACGTCCTCAACCGGAAGAGCGCCGATCTCTCGTCTCGCTTGGCGGGCCGCCCGAGACCTGCTCAGCATACAAATCATTGATTGTTCGTAATCCGCCATCTCAGTGTCCTGAAACAAGCGAGATAAAAAAAAAAAAAAAATAAACAAAAAAAACGAACCGCCCAATTTTCCTTAACACCCCCCCCCCCCTTTACTGGAAACTAAGTTCGAATCAGTCGAAAATCGGCTAAGTTCGGACGTGCAAAATCTTGACAAAGTCCACTTCAGCAAAAAAAAACACAAGTCCGAACCAGCCGAAAAATCGACTAAGTCCGAAGAGCCGAAAAATCGGCCAAGTACGAACAAGTCGAAAAAAAAAAAAATCAACTAAGTTCGAACGAGTCGAAAAATCGACTAAGTTCAAACGAGTCGTAAAATCGACTAAGTTCGAACGCACGCGCTTTCGCTGTAAGTGCTGGGTGCACTTAGTGCGAGCGCACTCAACTCTCTCTCTCTCTCTAGGCTGGCAATCGGCCCTTCTTCTTTGTGCGTATCTTTGTCGCGCGTGTGGGCCGACTGTCTCTCTCGCACTTACGCCGCTTGAAAAATTACTTTTTCAAATAATATTTGAGAAATTGTACATCGGCAAGAAACTCGCGCGCAATGTTTACATTGGGCAAGCTCACCGATGTACACTACGAGGACCCGGAATTACCAGGGTTCTGTCACCGTCGCCATTTGTGACGTAGGCACCACGTCGTAGCCGATTTAGCTACGTGCGCCCTGAGTGTCTTGCACAAAAATAATATATAATTGAACTAATGTTGCAATCTCTCTTACTCTCTCTCTTACTCTCTCTCCCGCTGTTTATGTCACGATGATGCAGGCCGGCCGCCCGCGACTGTCTTCCAGCCGACGGAGGCCTATCGCTTCCCCAGGGCCGCGAAGTGGCAATCCCTCGCCTCCCTCACCGAAAATCCGCCATCACACACTCTCGCTCTCTCTCTTGCTCTTGCTATTTCGCACGAATAAATGAGCACACTCACCCTTGCGGATTACGAAGCTCGTCCGCTGGCCGTTGTGCTCCTGGCAGCTTCCTTCGGCACCGCTGCACCTCGCTCCTGCGGCTTTCCCTCCGAAGAAGGGCTGCCGGACCTCGCTGAGAGTTCGCCCCGATGCTTCCTATCTCTGCCTCACCCTCAGGTTCTGAAGTCGCGGTGGCAACCACCAGTCACCTCCCGCCGACTCTTGACCTCTTTGTCCCCCGGCTCTCTGCTACGATGCTCTCCTCCATCGTTACTCCTCTTCCTCGCGCTGCACCCTCGACTTCTTCTTCTTCACTCTCTCTCTCTCTCTCTCTCTCACACACACACCTCTTCCCTTGCTTCACTCACTCCGACGCTCTCTCTCTCCTCCCTGTCACAAAAGATAACTCCTTACTTTCGCATGAAGCTCGGAAAAACAACTTCCTCCGCGGGAGAGCACAGCTAGACTAACTGGTGCACTCTCTCCCCTCTCCCCTTTCCTCACGGCTCCCTAATTCCCCGCCGAGCGTCGCCGCGAGTTCGAAAATCGCGTAATTTTCGAACGTTGCCGGCTTTCCGAAAAATCCTTCTAAACGGCTTTCCCCAACCGGCAACCCGGCGACAGTCGAGCAAGAATGTAAACATTACATTTTTCGTCGACGACCTATGACGGACTCTCCGTCACAGAGATCAGTGTGAAATAAAAAAAAAGTCAAAAGAAAAATGGGAGTGGAGTGGGAGAAAGTAAAACAAATTAGTAAAAAGTAGGTGAAAGTTGAAAGAGAGATAAGAAAAAGTTTAGAGTAAGTATAAAAGGGTATAAAAGAGAGGTGACGGTGGGTAGAGAGAAGGTTGGAAAGAGTTATATGTCAGATAGGAGCGAGTTGAAGGAAAGTTAAAATAAACATGAGAGGGAGGTGGAAAGGAGTAGAAGGGAGACGAGTGAGGGATAGGTAAGGATTAGAAGAAAGTTGATAAATAGTTGTAAGAATTATGTAACAGGCGTGAGACAGATGTAATAGCTGGATAACAGATCGGGTAGAATGTTAAAATAGATGGAAGGCTGCTGAAGTAAATAAATAGGAGAAAGTTAGCAGAGTTCAAAAACAATCATGAGAAAGGTTTTGTCAGAAGTAGGAGAGAACTGGTAGCCGGATGAGAGAAATAAGAGAAATTTAAATAAGCGATGAGTGTGGAATATAAGAAAGTTAAAAGAAAAATGGAAGAGGAGTGGTAGAAAGTAAAACAAATTGGAAAGAAGTGGAAAAGAGTTGAAAGAGAGATTAGAAGAAGTTTGGAGTAAGTATAAAAGGGTATGAAAGAGAGGTGACGGAGAGTGGAAAGAAGGTCGGAAAGTGTTATCAGGAAGATGGGAGCAAGTTGTAGAAATGTTGAAATAAAGATGAGAGGGAGGTGGAAAGGAGTAGAAGGGAGATGAGTGAGCGGTGGAAAAGGATTAGAAGAGTTAAAAAACAATTGTAAGAATGGTGTAACAGGCGTGGGACAGAAGTTATAGCTGGATAAGAGGGGTGGCAGAAAGTTACAACAGAGATGGAAGGCAGGTGAAAGTAAATAAATAGGAAGATAGGAGAGTTAGGAGAAACTTAGAAGAAATATAGGAGTAAGGTGGTAGTAAGATAAAAGAAATATATGAGGAAGGTGGTAGTAATTAGAAAAAAGAAATATAGGAGTAAGGTGATAGTAGGTTAAAAAAGAGATAAAAAAGAGGTGGGAGATATGTAATAGATGGATGAGAGAAATGAGAAATAGTTAAAAGGAAGATTGAAAAGGAGAGGAAAAAAATTAAGAAATAGTAAAGGAGTGAGAAAATGTTAAAAAAATGATCAGAAATAGTTAGAAGTGAATTAGAAGATGGAAGAAAGGTCCAAATAATTAAAGAGACGTAAGAGTAACAGTGATGGGAGTTAGTTAAAAGGTTATGGCACAGAAGTGGGGAAGAGTTGTAAAAGGTTACCAGGATGGCACGGGAAGAAGTTAAAAGAAAGATTAGAGAGGAGTAGAAGAAAGTTAAGAGAAAGATTAGAAATAAGTCGAATGTTTAAAAATAAAATGGTAGAATAGTGTGAGAAAGGGATTAATTAAAAAAAGGGATGGAAGAGAAGTGGCAAAAAGTTAAAAGAGAGATTGGAAAGAGTTTGAAGTAAGATGGGGAGAGTTTAAAGAAAGATGTGAGAGAAGTGAGAGTCAGTTAAAAGAGAGTTGGGAAAGATTTGTAAAAGAAGTCGGAAAGGGTTATAAAGAAGGTAGGAGAGAGGTGGGGGAAGTTGAGAGAAAGTTTAGAGGAGTGGGAGAAAGTTAAAATAAAGATGGAAGAGGAGTGAGAGATGGTTAATAGAGAGATGGGGTACAAGTGAGAGAAAATTAAATGAAAAAGGAGCGAGCAGTGAGGAGAAAGTTAAGAGATATGGAAGAGGAGAGGGAGAAATTTAATTAAGAGATTGGAGAGAGGTGAGCGTGAGTTAAAAGGAATATAAATAAGATGTAGAGTAGAGGAGTTCAATGAGAGACGTGAGAGGTGGGAGTAAGTTAAAACAGAGGTAAGAGAACGTTAGCAGAGCGTTTGAAAACAGTTGTAAGAAAGGTTTATCATAGGTAGGAGAAAATTTGTAGTTGGATAAGAAAGATGAGAGAAAGTTAAATGAGAGATAGGTGAGGAATATAAGAAAGTTTAAAGAAAGATGGGAGAAGAGTGGGAGAAACTAAAAAAAAAATTGGAAAGAAGTGGGAGAAAACTACAAGACATAGATGAGGAGTTACAGGAAGTTGAAAGAGAGATTAGAAAGAGTAAGTTAAAAGGGATGTGTAAGAGTTGTAATAGAAGTAGGAAAGGGTTATAAGGAAGATTAGAGAAAGATTGGGGAAAGTTAAAAGAGAGATTGGAAAGGAGAGAGAGAAAGTTAAATAAGAGATTGGAGAGAAATAGAAGTGAACTGAAAGGAAGATGGGAGAGAAGTGGAGAAAGTTTCAAGAGAGATGTGAGAGTGGTAGGAGTTAGTTAAAAGGGGGGCGGAAGAAAGGTGGGGGAGAATCGTAAGAGAAGTCGGAAAGAATTGTAAACAAGATGGGAGTGAGGTAGGGGGATTTAAACAGATATGGGAGAGACGTGAAACAAAGTTAAAATAGGTGAGAGAAAGGAAAACGAGAGATGAGAGAGAAGTAGGGGAGAGATGGGAAAAGATGAGGATCGAATTAACTAGTTTTTTAAGTCGATTTTTTTTTTTTTTTGTTTGTGTTTATTGGCACGAAGAGGGGAAATCTTCTAAAGACACCCAAGATGTTAGAGGGTAGTGTCGGATTCACCAGCGGAAGCTGACTCCTAGCGAGAGCTGGCTTCAAGCTATCGCTGGTGCCTACCGACTAAAACCCCTCCCAGGGCGGGGCACAGTCGTTAGACTAAAACTCCCAACCTGAAAATAAAAGTAGCGTGAGAAGGGGCGGAGTTCTCCCGTTGGAAGAGAGGTACTTACGCTAGGAGCGAAACTAGAGGGTGCTAATTATGGCAGCAGGTGACAGGGCCTTCTGACTCGGTCGGAGGGCTTGCGGGTGAAGCTGGCAAGGGCCTTGATGCTGGGGTTTGGGTGGGATTGCATTGTGGCCCAGAGGTTCGCAGCATATGTAGAGGCTGCTTGAGGGATGGAGGGAAGTCCGGTTTCCGCGAAGATTTGCTTGTTTCTGATGAACCAAGGGATTTTGAGGGCAGAGCGCAGTAGTCGCATGTAGGTACCTTGGATAGATTGAAGGCAATGGGGGAGGGTAGAGCCCCAGATAGGGATGCCATAGGAGATGATGCTCCTAATAATAGCGTTGAAAGCGCGGATTTTGGTTTTGGGTGAGATCTTGGGGTTGTGGAAGAAGGGTTTTAGAGAGGTAAAGGCGGCTTGCGCTTTGCGCTTAGTTGCTTTGATGTGGGGGATCCAGGTTAGCCTGCGATCCAGGGTGATGCCTAGGTATTTGGCGGTGGAACTCCACGGGATGCGGAGAGAGTTGACTCTTATGTTAGGCGGGGTGCGTTGTCTGTAGGAGAAGAAGACGGCGGTGGATTTGGCCTCGTTGATTGCGAGCCTCCATTTTTGGTACCACTCGAGGAGGGTGGGAAGAAACTTGTTGATTTTGGAAGAGCAAGCTCCAATGGCTTTATTAGAGTCTAGGATGGCTATATCGTCGGCGTAGAGAGCGGTGAAGATGGGTTCTTTGGAGGGAAGGTCGTGGCAGAAAATGTTGAAGAGTAGGAGGGAAAGTTTGGAGCCTTGGGGGACTCCTGCAGAGATATGTACGGGGTTCGAGAAGGAAGTGTTGACGCGAACGCGGATAGTTCTATCAGCGAGAAAGGATTTTGTGACACCTATGAGGTAATTTGGGAATTTTAAGGTGATGAGTTTGTGGATGAGACCTTGGTGCCAGACTCGGTCAAAGGCCTGCTGGACATCCAATAGGAGCATCGATGTGTGGCGGCGTTTGTTGAGGTTGTCGGCGATGAACTCGGCCACTCTGAGAAGTTGGTGGCCGGTGCCGTGACGACGGCGGAAGCTGTGCTGGTAAGAGGGGAGAAGATTGTTGGCGTCGACGTGTTGGTTGAGATGGGCTAGAATTACGCTTTCGGCTACTTTGCTTAGAGCGCTGAGCAGGCTAATTGGCCTGTAGCTTGAGGCTGCGCTTAGAGGTTTACCGGCTTTGGGAAGACAGATGACTGTGGCTTCTTTCCAAGCCATCGGGAAATAGCGAAGACACATCATGGCATTTGTTATATTGCAAATGGCCATGATGTGTTTGCGGGGGAGAAGTTTTAAGACGTTATTGTGGATACCGTTTTTGCCAGATTTTCTGTTCTTGAGGGCTCGGATGATGTTGGTGATCTCCTGCGGGGAAGAGGGGGCGATAGTGTCCGTGGAGAAGTTGTGGAGGGCTAACTGTTGTTCTATTTGTTGATGAGTGCTGGTTAGATGAGGGGCGCTTGGGAGAGGGGAGCATTGCTGGTGGAGAGAAAAGGCGAAGATATTGGCCTTGACTTCGTCCAGAGTGAATGTGTTGCCCCCGTGTTTGAGGACTGGAAGATGAGGGGTCCTATTGCGTAGGGCTCTGACTACTTTCCATACGCTTTTGGGGTGCGCTTCGGCTTCTTCAATGAATTGATTGAAGGGCGCGCTGCGGATTTCGGTAAGGCGTGCACGGAGGTTGCGTTGAACAGCGTTGAGAACAGGGCCGAGGGCCAGGTCTCTCCGGCGTTGCCATTGGCGCCGAGTTTTATTTTTTTCCCGAATGAGAGATTTTACATCTGGAGGGAGGTTTTGAATTCTAGGGGTGACTGGGTGACTGGTGGTGGCCTGGAGGGAGGCTGAGTTGATGTCGAAGGTGATGGCCTGGATTTCCCGGTCGATGTCGGAAGTCGTATGGAGAGCGGCGCATTTGAATTGAGAAGATTCTAAGAGATAGCGAAGGTGGAGCCAGTTTGTCCAGTGAAACATTAGCGGGGTTTCCAGGGGGCAGCTAGGCACTTCCAGAAATACCGGGTAGTGGTCGGAGCTGAGTTCACAAGAGGACCAGGGATCTGTAGTGATGTTGAGGTTCTTGGTGATGAAGATGTCTAATATGTCTGGAGTGTGTGTTGCTATTGTTGAGTTGTACGTCGGGTCGTTCGGAGCTTCGATGATGAGATGGTGTCGTAAAGCGAGGTTGAAGAGGGCTAGGCCGCTGCTGTTGCTTTGGAGACAGCCCCAGGCTGTGTTTTTCGCATTGAAATCTCCTGCGCAGATTGTGGGTATGTTGTCGTTGAAGAGGGGTGGAAGGTCGTCGAAATGTTGGGTGTTGCTAGGCGGCGCGTAAACGGTAAAGATGCGAAAGGGACCGGTGGGCAGAGAAAGCTCAGTGCCGATGATTTCGGCTGAGGAGCAGTTGATTTGGATGGCCTTGTGGTGGATGGATTTTTTGATGAAAATTGCTACGCCGCCTTTGAGACCGCGGGGGCGGTCTCTTCTATAGGTTGTGAAATTTGGCATGAATAGCTTCTTGTCGGAAGAGAGGTGGGTTTCGGTGATGCAAGCGACCCCGATGTTGTTGTTTGCGAGAAGGTCCTGGAGCTCAGCGAGCTTGTTGTGCGCTAGGAGGCCGTTGGCGTTCCATGTGATAATTATGAGATTGTTGGGTATACTATCCATGGTGGGCTGCTTAGAAGGCGGAGGTGAGTTCGCTCATGAAACGAAGGAAGATATTTTGAAGCTGGGGTGACATCAGCTGGGGTAGGGGTGGCTGAGTTGTTTCGGGGGAGGCGGTTGGGAGAGAAATCGTCGGAGGGCACCGAGTTATGTTGGCGTACGAGAGTGAGGGTTGGGCGAGACAGCTAGGAGTTTTCGCTGGCTTGGGGGTTGGGGTGGGTTGGGGGGCCGAAGATTTAGGCATTGGGGGGGTGGAGGTTTTATTCGGCGATGGATTTTTTGGGGCTTTCGGGCACCCGCGATAGGTGGCTCGGTGGTTGCCTTTGCAATTTGCGCAGGAGGGTTTCGCAGATTTTTTATCTTTGAGAGGGCAGGAAAGTGTTTCGTGATTTTCACCACAGAATGCACAGACCCAGGCGGCGTGACAGTAGCTGGCTGTGTGGAAATATTTGAAGCAGCGGCGGCATTGGGGGATGATTTTTGATTTCCTCTTTGGCTCAACTTTGATGTTGGCGCCTCCGAGAGTAGAGAGATTATAAATATTTTTTGAGAGCGGATTTGAGGGGTCGAGGTGGACTGCGACGAGGGGCCAGATTTTGTTACCGTTTCTCATGCGGTGAATCCGGCGGATGGGAAGTTTTTCGCTGCGAAGCTCTTCCAGTAGTTCGGCATCTTCGATGTATTCGTTGACACCACGGATGACTACAATGAGATCACGGTCTACTGGGAGTTGGTGAGTAGAGTACTCAATGTTAGATTCTTCTAGTCTCTTGGAGAGGATGCGAAAATCGGAAACTGATTTGGGGTGTACGCGAACAGAGTCCGTTGTGTTAACGACGCGACGGGGGAGAATGCCTATTTTCTTGGGTGCGGCATTCAGTTTGGGCCAGATTTGCTTCTGACGGATGATGATAGGGGCGGGGGGCTGCGTTCGGGCGCTACGTCAGGCTCAGCAGCGTCCGAGTCCGAGTCGGATTCCGAGCTGCTACTGGAGGACGAGGGGATTAGGGGGCTCGTGGTGCGTTGGCGCTTAGAGCGACGCGAGACTTCTGTGAAGCCGTTGGGGTCGGCGTTGGGGCCGGTGTTTGTTTCACTGTCCATGGGGACGGAGTCGGGGCCTGCTGCCTGCTGCCATGAGAGCGCGGAGGAGGCTCTGGGTGGTTCATGGAGGGACGTGTCTTGGGAGGCTGGTCCCTTGACGATTCTCCTGAGGGCAATAAGTTCTTTCTGGAGGTCCAGAATGATTTGTATTAGTTGGCTCTGAGAAAGCCCGACGAGAGAGGGTCCCTCCATTGTGTGGCAATGGAGGGGGAGGTCAAGTGGGGAAAGAGACTATGAGGTGGGGGGGGGCTCCTAGAAGAGCTGTTTGTAAGGTGAGGGAGGGAGAAGCTACGTTGCGAGATTGGCACTTAGAAGTGCCGATTTTATATTGAGGGGTGGGGGAATGTAGTACGTTTGAATTGAATTGGCTCTTAGAAGGGCCTTTTGTGATCGAGATGCCGTGGTTGGCGGGGAGAGCACAGTGCTGGCGGAGACCGGTGTGCGTTGCACAACGGTCGGAGCAAGACTGTGTGTTTTTTAAGTCGAATTGCTTTTAGTCTTATATTGATTCGAGTTGACTTTTTCAATAGCGAGAATCGATACGCCATCTAGTGACTGAGAGTGAGCTAAATATGCTATGATGCGTGTCGCGCAACGGGTTGCTTATCGCAAGGCTCATGCAAGGGAGCATATGCGTGGGTATGACAATTTTTTCTAATTTGTAGATTTTACTAATGCTGGTTAAGTATGTAACAATTATAGTTCTGCGATTGCCAATGAAAATCACTCAGACTGTATGAAATTGGCCATTTACTGTTTGCTAAATCTTCACATTATATAACCTCTTACGCACATGCGTGATAAAATTTATATATGTGTGTCTTAATTATTCTTAGGTTATTGGTTATAATACGGTTTCGGGCAGAAGTAGCAAGATTATTTTATTAAATAATGAAATGAATGATTTAATAGCATTTAATACTTCTTAAGTGTTACGTCCCGTTATATTTTATCCGATTTTAAAAATTTTTTTTTTACTTCGAAAATTTTAAAGCAAGACTAAAAGAAAATCTCAGATACGTTTCCTCTAGAATGCTTGTTTATTTTGTCCACATGTGCGCCAAGTGCTTGAGAATAGAAAGAGATAAACGATAGCGTACGCGCAGTTCAAAAATGTAACCGTTATAAGTATAAAATTTTTTTTTGTTATATAATAAACGTAATCGCTTGAGCCATTCGTAATTAACAATAATATATCAACAAAATTCTAAATCTAACAATATTCCTACACACTACTTATTTTATTGTTCTAAAAGATTCGTAGTAAAATCATTATGCGTCTTTTTCATTTTGTATTTTAATCTCGTTTTTGTATTTTAATTTTTGTTTTACTTTTTGTAATTTAAGCCAAAAAGCAGCAAATTTAATATTATATAAAAGATCTTAATAAATTTGATTGTCAATTATATAAATAATCGCATGATTGTATTTTATATTATTAATTGTATTATATATAAATATAATTATATAAGTTTTATTATTATAAGTTTTATATATTTAATAAATTAATATTGTAAATGTGAAATAGAAAGAAAGCTGATAGTTTACCAACGAGAGCGAGAGAGACGGGCAGATGTTGCTGCTGCCTCTCTTCTCTCTCTCTCTCTCTCTCTCACACCATATACGCTCTCCCTCGCACGATGCACTTTCTCTCTCTTTCACATAAAATGTGTAGGCGGAGGCGTGACTTCTTCCCGCCACTGTAACCCTTCTATGTCTTACAAAATGCTACAAAGGTCAAGGGTAGGGGAAATGCCCTTATTGGCCCAAACTATTTTCGCCGCTTTTCCAGCCGCCGAAAAACTCGCGGTCCAGCGGGTATAAAAGCCGGTGCATCGATGCATTCGACGGCATCATCCACATCCAGTCTTGCGCCGACCGCTGTGCAGCGCACATCGGTCTTCGCCTGCACTGAGCCTTACTCGCCAACCACGGCATCCCGCTCCCAATCGGCCCTTTTAAGAGCCTCCAAACGTATTTTACTCCAAACATATTTTATTCTATATTTTATATTTTTTATATTTTATATTTTATTATCTTATTATTTATTTATTTATTCATTTTATTCTATTTCATCCCATTTCATTTTGTTCATTTTGTTCATTTTATTATTTTATAAAATCAGCACTTATAAGTGCTTTTCTAAACGTAGTCTCCCCCCTCCCTCGCCGCTCATTAGTTCTCGCCCCGCTTAACCTCCCCCTCCATTGCCACACAATGGAGGGAAAATCTCTTATCGGGCTGTCCCAGTCCCAATACATCCAGATCATTCTGGATCTTCAAAATAAGCTGGAAAAGCTGGCAGCCCTCTTGAAAGCCAGTAAAGGACCAGCCTCCCCCGAAATTCCCCACGCTGATCCACCCAGAGCCCCCTCCGCCCTCTCTCGGCAGCAGGTGGCCGGCCCTAACTCCGTCCCCATGGACAGTGAGTCAATCACCAACACCGACCCCGGCACCAACCTCAACGACTTCACAGAAGTCTCGCGTCGCTCTAAACGGCAACGCACAATAAGCCCCCTAATCTCTCCGTCCCCCAGCAGCAGCTCGGAATCCGACTCAGAGCCTGACGCAGCGCCCGAACGTAGCCCGCCACCCATCATCATCCGTCAGAAGCAAATCTGGCCCAAGCTGAATGCCGCACTCAAGAAAAACGGCATTCTCCCCCGTCGCGTTGTCAACACAACGGACTCTGTTCGAGTGTACCCCAAATCAGTGTCCGACTTTCGTACCCTCTCCAAGAGACTGGAAGAATCCAGTATTGAATACTCCACCCATCAACTCCCAGACGACCGGGATCTCATCGTAGTTATCCGTGGCGTCAATGAGTACATCGAAGATGCCGATCTACTTGACGAACTTCGCAGCGAAAACCTTCCCATTCGCCGGATCCATCGCATGAGAAACGGCAACAAAATCTGGCCACTCGTCGCGGTCCATCTCGACCCCTCAAACCCTCTGTCAAAAAATATCTTTAAACTCGCCACTCTCGGAGGCGCCAACATCAAAGTGGAGCCGAAGAGAAAATCCAAAATTATCCCCCAGTGTCGCCGTTGCTTCAAATTTTTCCACACGGCCAATTACTGCCACGCCGCCTGGGTCTGTGCCTTCTGTGGTGAAAACCACGAAACACATTCCTGCCCGCTAAAAGACAAAAAATCCGCGAAACCCTCCTGTGCAAATTGCAAAGGCGACCACCGTGCCACCTATCGTGGCTGCCCCAAAGCTCCAAGAAACCCGTCGCCGAATAAGACCTCCACCCCTCCTACGACTAGATCTTCGGCCCCCCAACCCGCTGCTATCCCCAAGCCATCACAAATCCCTACACGTCTCGCCCAACCCTCACTCTCTTACGCTAATGCAGCCCGGGGCTCCCCGTCTAATTCACCCCCAACTGCCTCCCCCGCAATAATGCAGCCACCCCCACCCCTGCTGGTGTTACCTCAGCTTCAAAATATCTTCTCTCGCTTCACGAGCGAACTTACCTCCGCTATCCAAGCAGCTCTTCATGGCTAATAAACCCAATAATCTTAAAATTGTTACGTGGAACGCTAACGGCCTACTGGCGCACAACAAGCTCGCCGAGCTCCAGGACCTCCTCGCTAATAACAACATCGGAGTCGCATGTATCACCGAAACCCACCTCCTTTCCGGCAAAAAACTTTTCATGCCAAACTTCACGACCTACAGAAGAGACCGCCTCAGCGGCTCCAAAGGCGGCGTAGCAATTTTTGTTAAAAAATCTATCCGCCACAAGGCCATCCAAGTCAATTGCTCCTCAGCCGAAATCATCGGCACCGAGCTCACTCTGCCTTCCGGTCCCCTTCGTATCTTTACTGTCTACGCGCCGCCTAGCTATACTCAACAGTTCGACGATCTTCCCCCCCTCTTCGACAACAACATACCCACAATCTGCGCAGGAGATTTCAACGCTAAACACACAGCCTGGGGCTGCCTCCAAAGCAACAAAAGCGGCCTCGCCCTCTTCGACCTCGCCCTACGTCACCACTTTCTCGTCGAAGCTCCGAACGACCCGACTTATAACTCCTCAATAGAAAGCCACACCCCAGACATTCTAGACATCTTCATCACTAAGAACCTCAACCTCACAACAGACCCCTGGTCCTCCTGTGAACTAAGCTCCGACCACTACCCGGTATTCCTGGAGGTGCCTAGCTGCCCCCTGGAATCCCCGCAAATGTGCCATTCGACAAACTGGCTCCACCTTCGCTATCTCCTAGAATCCTCCCAATACAAATGCTCCACCCTCCACACTACCTCCGACATAGACCGGGAAATTCAAGCCATCACCCTCGACATCAATACAGCCTCCCTCCAGGCCACCACTAGTCACCCAATCACCCCCAAAATTCAAAACCTTCCCCCAGATGTCAAATCCCTCATCCGGGAAAAAAACAAAACTCGGCGCCAATGGCAACGCCGGAGAGACCCCACCCTCCGCCCTGTTCTCAACGCCCTTCAACGCAACCTCCGTGCCCGCCTCACCGAAATCCGCAGCGCGTCCTTCAATCAATTTATTGAAGAAGCCGAAGCGCACCCCAAAAGCCTATGGAAAGTTGTAAGAGCCCTACGCAATAGGGCCCCTCATCTCCCAGCCCTCAAACACGAGGGCAACACGTACACTCTGGATGAAGATAAGGCCAATATCTTTGCATTATCACTTCACCAGCAATGCTCCCCGCTCCCAAGCGCCCCCCATCTAAGCAGCACTCATCAACAAATTGAACAACAGTTAGCCCTCCACAATTTCTTCACGGACACCATCGCCCCCTCTTCTCCGCAGGAGATCACCAACGTCATCCGCGCCCTCAAGAACAGAAAATCTCCAGGCAAAGACGGTATCCACAATAACGTCTTAAAACTTCTCCCCCGCAAACACATCATGGCCATTTGCAATATAACAAACGCCATGATGCGTCTTCGCTATTTCCCGTTGGCTTGGAAAGAAGCCACAGTTATCTGCCTTCCCAAAGCCGGCAAACCCTTAAGCGCAGCCTCGAGCTACAGGCCAATTAGCCTCCTCAGCGCTCTAAGCAAGGTAACCGAAAGCGTAATCCTAGCCCGTCTCAACCAACACGTCGACGCCAACAATATTCTCCCCGCCTACCAGCACGGCTTCCGCCGTCGTCACGGCACCGGCCACCAACTTCTTAGAGTGGCCGAGTTCATCGCCGACAACCTCAACAAACGCCGCCATACTTCGATGCTCCTATTAGATGTCCAGCAGGCCTTTGACCGAGTCTGGCACCAAGGTCTCATCCACAAACTCATCACCTTAAAATTCCCAGATTACCTCATAGGTGTCACAAAATCCTTTCTCGCCGATAGAACTATCCGCGTTCGCGTTGGCACTTCTTTCTCGAACCCCGTACATATCTCGGCCGGTGTCCCCCAAGGCTCCAAACTTTCCCCCCTACTCTTCAACATTTTCTGCCACGACCTACCCCCCAAAGAACCCATCCTCACCGCTCTCTACGCCGACGATATAGCCATCCTAGACTCCACTAAAACCATTGGAGCTAGCTCTGCCAAAATCAACAAGTTTCTTCCCACACTCCTCGAGTGGTACCAAAAATGGAGGCTCACAATAAACGAGGCTAAATCCACCGCCGTCTTCTTCTCCCACAGGCGACGCACCCCGCCTAACATAAGAGTCAACTCTCTCCGCATACCGTGGAGTTCCACCGCCAAATACCTAGGCGTCACACTGGATCGTAGGCTAACCTGGATCCCCCACATTAAAGCTACTAAGCGAAAAGCGCAAGCCGCCTTCAATTTTCTAAAACCCTTCTTCCACAACCCCAAGATCTCACCCAAATCTAAAGTCCGCGCCTTCAACGCTATTATCAGGAGCATCATCTCCTACGGCATCCCTATCTGGGGCTCTACCCTCCCCCACCGCCTAAAATCTATTCAAGGTACCTACATGCGACTGCTGCGCTCTGCCCTCAAAATCCCTTGGTTCATAAGAAACAAGCAAATCCTCGCTGAAACCGGACTTCCCTCCATCCCCCAAGCAGCCTCTACTTATGCTGCAAACCTCTGGACCTCAGTGAAATCCCACCCAAACCCCAGCATCAATGCCCTTGCCAACTTCACCCGCAAGCCCTCCGACCGAGTCAGAAGGCCATGTCACCTGCTGCCATAATTAGCTCCCTCTAGTCTCGCTCCTAGCGTAAGCGCCTCTCTTCCAACGGGAGGCCTCCGCCCCTTCTATCGCTTCTTTTATTTTCAGGTTGGGAGTGTAGTCAATCGACTGTGCCCCGCTCAGGGAGGGGTTTTAGTCGGTAGGCACCAGCGATAGCTTGAAGCCAGCTCTCGCTTAGATTCAGCTTCCGCTGGTGAATCCGACACTACCCGATAACATCCCGGGTGTCTTTAGAAGATTTCCCCTCCCCGTGCCAATATACACAAAAAAAAAAAAAAAAAAATGCATTCGACGGCGACTGATCAGACACTGATGGACATTGACAGACAGTGAGATGATCACTGGAGACTCATTATTAGAGAAGGAGATCGACAACATAAGAGAATCGACAACATAACCTAAAACCCAAATCATTATTATTCATATTCATATTACTATTATAAAATCACTCACTACACATATCTTTACTAATATTATTACTAATATCAACATCCATATTAACAACTATATTTACTAATGTTTTCATATTAAAATATATTAATCATATAATTATAAACAATATTATTATTATTAATCATATAAATATAAACTGTATTATTACTTTTAATTACAAAATATATAACTATCATTACTATTATTTAAAAATACTATTATTATAACTATTATACACGTTAAACATGCCTCAGGCCGACGGCAAAGAAGCCGCACCAAACCTGTCGAAAGATGAACAAATCACAGCGTTGCTTAACCAGCTTAACAAAATGTCGAACAAACTAGACGAAATCCTAAACAAATTAAGCACGCTACAAGAAGACCTCACAAAAACAAACACAGAACTAGCCGAGCAACGCCGTATCAATGAGCAGCTTAAGGCAGAACTTTCAACTAAAAATAAAAAGAAATACCATGGCTCAAAAAAACGCAAGGTCCGTACCTCTTCATCCTCATCAAAATCGTCCGGCTCGTCAGACGAAACAACAGGAGAAGATGACTACTCAATGGAACACAACGCCTCCTTCGACCAAAAGGAAGACAAAGAAGAAGAAGATAACGCCTTCCCAGCACTACCACCCCCGCAACCCTCGATAAGCTTGCCCGAGCTTTCAATACCCCCAAAACCAAAAAACAAAAACGATAAGTCCACAACAGACATACCAGACAACAAAGATCAAGCAGAGACCATAACACAAAACAACAAGACAGTGCCAATTATCATCAGAGAACCCGCAAAGTGGCCACTAATACTAGGACTTATGCAAAAAAATAACATCACACACAACTCAGCCAAAAGAGTGTTCCTGGGTATCCAAGTTATACCAAAGACTCCCACAGATCACAGAAAAATAACAAAACTTTTAACAGAGAAGAAAATAGAATATCACACGTACATACTACCAGAAGACAGGCAACTAAACGTAGTGATTAGAGGACTGTACGGTCTCAGCACTACCGACATCACAGAAGACCTTAAGGCCCAAGGTTTCCATCCCTCAGAGACATTTTATATAAAATCGAAAAACGGCCCTTCCAAATTAGTAAAAGTTCTCCTCCCAAAAAGAGAAACCAACATATTTAATATAAAATCTATCTGCCACCTCATCTGCAAGGTAGAAGCACAACGCCCGCGCACTGGCCAAGCCATGTGCCACAACTGCCAACAATTCGGGCACTCGGCAATAAGCTGCCTAGCGCAACCCCGTTGCATCAAGTGTGATCAACCCCACCACTTTTCAAAATGCTCAAAGAGCGCTGAAGAAAAACCAAAGTGCGTAAACTGCGGTGGCGAACACCCAGCTAACTACGGGGGCTGCCCTAGAAACCCAAAGAATGCTAAAAAATCCCTCGCACAGATTGTAGCATCTCAGACACCCTCTCAACAGGCAAACGCACATGTACAAAATCAAACACCAACCCCAAAACCCAATCCACAAAATACAAATATCCCCGACATGGGACTGATGTTTGCCAAAATGCAAACACAATTCCAATCAATGATGCAGGAAATGATGACAAACATGGTGCAAACAATGCTAGCGGCCTCACAAAGATTCACCAAAAATAACAACAACCACTAATGGCACATAAGAATCACATCTCAATACTCACATGGAACGCAAACTCAGTGTTCCAAAAAACCGGTGAGCTGATGCAATTTATATTCGATCATAAATTTGACATCATACTCATTCAAGAGACATTTCTAAAACCAGGAAATCGGTTTCGAATTCCCAGCATTAACACATACAGAAATGATAGACTAACGGGAAGAGGAGGCGGCTCGGCCATCCTCATAAGACAAAATATAAACCACAATCTTATTATCACACCCGACCTACAACACATAGAAGCCACAGCAATCGAAGTGCGAACTGAGTTCATTAAATTCATCGTCATATCAGCATATAACCCACCCAAAAGAGCCCACATGCATGACGACCTAAGAAAACTCTTCGCCTTTGACGGACCAATCTTCCTAGCAGGCGACTTAAACGCAACAAATCGTCTGTGGGGAGCAATAAGAAATAACCAAGCCGGGACTGTCCTAAACAACTTCATCATAAAAAACCAACTCAACTTACACGCACCGAACGAACCAACCCACTTCGGATATAAACACGGCCACACGCTCGACATAGCAATCTCCCGTAACATCACAAATAACATTCGCCTTAAAGTCCTAAACGAACTCTCATCCGATTATAAACCGGTACATTTCCTAATAGAAAACATATACATAGATGCCCCAATGCATGAAAAAAAGATCACAAATAGGAAAGCCTTCCAAGACACACTGGCCAAAGCAACTGTCACCCCAACACCCGACATATCCAACAACATAGATAACATTATCCAAGACCTCACAGAAAAAATAAAATCCGCAAAAGAAGAAAATACATCTACATCTCCAAGAAAGGAAACTAACCCCTACGAACTCCCGCGATCCATCAAACTACTCATCAGGAGAAGGAACAAAATCAGGAGACGAGCTAACTTCACAGGCGACCCAAGTCTACGTACAACAACCACCCGACTAACCAACAAAATCCAAAATAAAATCAACACCTTCAGAAACGAGCAATGGGAAAGCTTTCTACAAGACCTAGACCCAGGCTGTAATAGCTTCTGGAGAGTATCCAAATATTTTAGACTAAAAAACAAAATCAGAGTTCCACCAATACACGGTCCAAATGGCATACAATATGATAATGAAGGAAAGGCAGAAGCCTTCGCAGACTCACTCGAAACGCAATTCAAAGGAAACACATCAGACGAGGAAGATTACGACTCTATAGATGAAATATCGGAATCAGCCGACAGACTCTTGAGAACCGAAACCCACAATATAAATACATTACAACAAACGAACTTACTAGAAATCAAAGGACTCATACAAACATTAAATAAACGCAAAGCACCAGGTCCCGACACAATAGACAACACCATGTTAAAATGGCTACCAGATAATATCCTACAGCTCCTCACAGACATAATAAACACAATAATGCAAACGCGGAAGTATCCCAAAGCCTAGAAAGCAGCAACAATTATAGTCTTTCCGAAACCAGGAAAAGACCTATCATTCCCACAAAACTGGAGACCCATCAGCCTCCTCTCCTCACTCTCAAAACTAGCAGACAAAATCATACTAAATAGACTCAACAAAATCCTCATAGAAAGAAAGATAATTCCAGAAGAGTAATTCGGATTCAAAGCCAACCACTCCACAGAACTACAGCTAGTCAGAGTGGTACAGCATATAAGAACAGGACTAGAACGCAGGCAATCAACAGGCCTGGTCATGTTCGACATTGCCAAAGCCTTTGACAAAGTCTGGCACGCAGGACTAATACACAAGATGCACAAACTCAACCTACCACTACAACTCACTCAAATCATCGGCTCTTACATCAAAAACAGATCATTTCAAGTCAAAATAGATAAACACCTCTCAAGCCTGCGACAAATAGAAGCTGGAGTGCCCCAAGGATCCCCCCTCTCCCCGGTCCTATACAATCTCTTCACTGCAGACATCCCTAAGCTGCCCCCAACCATAATACTCTCCCTATACGCAGACGATACATGTATTCTTACCTCAGCAAGACAAGCTAAAACAATCACCTCTAAACTTCAAAAATCAATCAACACTCTTCTAAAATATTTCCAAAAGTGGAAAATCCGCATAAACCCGGATAAAACACAAGCCATTTTCATAACCAGAAAAAGAAGACAGAATCCCCCACCACTAATCATCAAGAACGAACCGACAGAATGGACCAAGACAGCAAAATACCTTGGACTCACTTTCGACGACCGACTATCATGGAGACAACACATACAAAACAAACGAGGACACAGCATAGGCCTACTATCCTCCCTATATCCGCTACTCAAATCGAAAAAACTCAACCTAAAAAACAGATTGCTCGTATTCAAACAAATAATTCGGCCAACGATACTCTACGGAAGCACCGCCTTCTATCAAACAACTAAAACAAATAAAAAAGCGCTTCAAACCTTTCAAAATCGCGCACTTAGAAATATACTAAATATACCATGGTATGTAAGAAACACAGAGATCCACAAGGACTTCAAGATTGAAACAATAGACAAATTTGTACGCGACAAAGCACTAAAACTATTCGACACAATAGACAACCATGACAACACCACCCTAAAAACACTGAAAAACACAACGCAAAAACAAAATAGTAAATACCCCAAAATCCGCCAACTAATCATACCCGAATAAATTACCCGCCAAGCTCAGGTGGGCAACCTTCTGCCCACAAATAACAGGGAGTCAAAGTGCAAGCTCGCACTAACTTCATACACCCCAACACTCCAAGGGAATTCGACGGCTTTTCTTGAGGAAAACTCCAAGAGCACGACTCAGAGCGACCTCGAAGCCCACTTCTAATTTTTCTATATTCGAACTCTTGCCATATTACGTCTAAATCCTACTATATTCAAACTCTTGCTATATTACGTACAAAATTCTTTTTCTATATTCGAACTTTTATATTCAAACCTTGCGACTCAAACTTGTATAACCAATTGTATTAAGATTATTATTTGAGAGATCTAATTAAACGTAAGATTTAACAAAATTATTTTTTTATTTCTTATACCTCTCATCTAATTAACGTTTGAACCTACCTACATCGCCATCTCCCAATATTTCCTAGTATCGAAAGAGTGTATGGTATCGGAAAGGTGATACTATGCTAAAGTCGACCTCCCGAGCAGCTGGTAACGCTTTCGAACATCCGCTATTCCCTCTTTATGGCATGCATTACTAACTCTAAGGATTTAACCATCCTTAAACCGTAAATGAGCGTTTACGGAAAAACACGAGATAAGATAAGGGAGAGTAATAAAACCCTACACTACGTATTTAAAAGAAAACGCGCCGCGAAGAAAAACTTGGTATATAAGGAGGAAATTTAAAAATTATCTTTAGTTCGGTTCGAGTTTTCAAACTAGCAAATTCCAAAAAATAGTTCGTAGAAGCCACCCGCGCTAGTATAGAAAGATAGGCGCAAACGGCAGCATTAACACGCGGTTTATATAAAATAAAAATCGCGAGTTCAAGGAGCGATAATATTATTATTACCGCCACCCTTACATAAGTATTCTTAATTAATTACATGTAATAATAACAATATAAATCTATCGCACGATATCTATACCTGTGTTTTGAAACTGCTTATATAATGTACGCTACATTTTAAAAATTAATACTAAATTTCATAATTTAATATCTTTGTCTTTGATATCAATTTAAAAAATTGAATTCACATGTATTTCAGTTTTTCATTTCAACATCATTAGAATCTTAGCAAATATTAGCTAGATCAAGTATTTGATTATTGCTAATTATTTATTATGATTTAAAATTTATTAAACATCTGATTTAAAATCATATTAAACAAATATAATTTTAAATAACATATTTTATGGCTAAAGTTTTTCAACAATAAACGATGCTTAAGTTATCGAATCTAGTATTAAGTATATTAAAGTTTGTAAGTCGTATATTTGAATTTCAAATTTTGAAAAATCTATTCGTAGCTTATATAAACGTAAACCTTATTTGTCTCGAATGCAAGGAACTGTTTTTTGTACCGTACTGAACATTTCATATATGCACAATTTAAATTACAAACTGTCGTAGTGAACTTAATTCATTTTTTATAAATTGTCTATATTGTGAACAATCTTTTGAAATCATAACCGCTGAATGCTACACTGACTACAAGTTATGCATATATATATATACATATATATATATATAGACATCGTAATCCCGATAAGAAATAATCTTTTAATATTTGTATATTACTTCGTTTTAAGAAAAAAAATTTTTTACAAAGACATTAAAATAATGCTCTTTAATTTATTTTCATTTTTTTTTTTTTTTTAAATTACGCAGTATTAAAATTACGCTATCTGATTATAATTAAAGAAATTTAATTATTACAATTTCTAAATGCTATGGATTCTTCTCCACAAAAATTATGCAAAATTTTTACAAATTTTTGCTTGTATGGTAATCAGCACATAAGTTACACAATTATTACCGCACTTATACACGTACATTAATTCAATAAATCTAATGACATTTTTTAACGTTTCTTCATCATATGGCCAATCTCCAAATTTAAATTTAAAGAATAAATCGATGATTTTATCATTAAAATATTTTCTAATTTCTTTTGACATTTTAAATGTATCTAAATAATTATCCTAAAATTTGAAAAAGTAAATTTATAAAGCTTCGAAAGTTTACCTTCTTTATTTATTTACGCCATGTAAAAGCACGCCAAAATCCGGCAGACCGAAACCAATTTTTAACGATTAGTATTTCAGATAATTATCGAAATTTTGTAAAGGGTGTTTTCTTTTATAGAATCAATATTATCAATAGAACTAATTTTACTTAACTTTGAAAGAATTTTTTCAAAATCGCAAAAGAAGTTAATAAAATATCTCAAAAATCCTTTTGAAACTCAAGGAAAAAGTAATTTCGTGATCTGCTGGACCTCGTATACTCGCGAACTATTAAAATTATAAATTCTTAATTTCAGCAATATAATTATTTAAAATCAAAACTTACAGAATTAGTAATTTCATCTAGTGACCAATTTTCAATACAAACTAAACATTCACAAGTAAAGAAAGAATTCCTTTGTAAGTGAATTTGTCTTTCTTTTTTTTCTTCCCCTACTAATGGACCATAACTATCATACATTTAAATATATAAAATATAAAAAAAAACTTGCTTAATTTTTTAAATAAATCATAAAACAATTATATGAAGTTATATAATAATAAAATTAAAACTTGAAAATTTAATGGATTCTAGTTAAAATCATCCATACTGGAATATAAGTACATATCTATGTACATGTCCAAAATATATAAAATTTTTTTTCATTGAATTAATTTATTATTAAACTTATTATTTTTAAATTAATTGTATTTTACATGGACATATAAATAGATGCCTGTATGATATATTTATTTAAAATTATATGAAATCATTGAATTATATATATGAAATTTTTTAAAATATAATATTTCATTTAATACCTGTTCACCTTTCTTAATAGGGCTAATAGTAAATTAAATGATTTTTCGTTTTGGCATAAATAATTTATTGATATTAGAAGCACAGCAATGATTGATAAGACTACTGAATGGAGCAATAATTAAACCTCTATAAGTATTACAATTATTAGTGCAATAAATATTGTCTGGGCAATTACATATTGATCCTTGGTACTAAAAAAAAGTTTTTCTTAGTTCAAAAGTAAACCTGATTTTTTTTTTTAATCAATATGTTTAATAATTATAAATCAATAATTTTATTTGTATTATGAAACATGAAAAAAGAAAATAAATTAAAAAGCATTAATATAAAATAATACTTTACACTGTAACTGTTAACATAAATAATACTATTTAATTAAACCAACAATTGCTTTATAAAAACAATTGTTTCGTTAAATGGTTTATAATTATAAATATTATCTAAAATATTTGAATATTTAAGCAACAATCTGAGTATCATCCAATGATAAAAATGATTTAAATTGTCTTCAATAATTTTATGGGTTAATAAATTATAACAAGCTCGAAAATTGTTGCTAATAAATTCTTCATCTTTAGATAAAAATCCTTTAATTTGTAAGTCTGTAAATTATTAAATATAATTAATTTGTATAAAAATTGTTTATGATGTAATATATTTAATTCAAATTAAAACATTAAATTGTATTTGCTAACTTTTTCCTGCATCTATAGTTTTTGCTTCATTTATTTTATTTTCTAATCCTTCTTTTTTATAGCTGTAACAAACAATCTGGCTATTAGTAGTAAATAAATAATATTTGTATTTGGATTATTATTTTTACAATTCATCAAGTGTGAAATAATAGAGCATTTAATACTGTGGTATCATCCTAAGCTTTCTTTTTACAGTTTTTATCACAATGCATTGTGAAAACACAAAATTCACATGGGATTCCAGTCCATGCAAAACGCAAATAATGAGAACATACTAAGTAAATTTGATTTTCCAATGGAAAAACAGCATAACCTTTTTCTATAACAATAATTTTCCCTGGCTAATGTCATGGTTTGCAATTAAATGTCTACTATACTTTTTATTATAGTGTAATGTTACACACTCAGCTGCACAAGGAAATTGTTTTGAAAGTACCAAATTTGGAAGTTTAAATTTTTCAAAAAAATTTTGCATTGATGGTACTTGTACATTTTTTAAAATACTATCATTATAATTAACATTTATAAAGTCTTCTTTCTTCTTTACTTTATCGTTGTTTATTAATTTTAAATATTTTTCTTTACGAACAAAAAGTTTAGCTTTAAAAGATTCGGAATTAGTAATTTTAATTGGTCTATCGATATTTATAAGAGACTTGTCAATTTTATTTAAATGCATTAGCAAAACAGATCTATTAGAATAAGCTAATGCAAGATCTTCAGAATTTACAGTAGCATAAGCAATACTTTTTGAATAAAATAAAAATACTTTAAAATGGACTAGAACATTGTGATTATTTTTAGCAAAAATATAATTGCCTTTTTGTTGCAGTTTTCTGGATATTAGGATGCTTTTTTTTCAATTTTATCGTCATCAAAATTAAATTATAGTATATGCATTGTTTGACTGTTGTTCATATAATATTCCACTATACAACATTTAATATTTCAATTCAAATATCTATAAAAGTAAATTTTAATGTATTTAAAATTTGAATTACATTAAAATAAAAAGTGATGCTTTATTAAAAACATCTACACAGATTTTGGATTTACGAGAATAATGTTCATATAAATTTTTCAATAGATATTTATAAAGATTTCTTTCATTAGACGTTGCAGTTGATTTTCTGGGTAGGCTTCACTCGGAATTATAAATTAATCTTCATGGATAATAAGAACGTAAAAATTTATTATGATCGCGTCAATCCTCATCGATATTTACGTAGATATTTTCAATAAAGTGGTTCTAGTTCCTTTTTTTTATTTACTTATAGTATTTGCGATTCACTATCGTCCTATTAATTAAATAATTTAGATATACTTAAAAAAAAAAATGAAAATTAAATTCATAATAGTTTTCAAATAATGAAGAACTGTTGCAGATCGGAGAAAAATTGTTGAATTTTCAAAAATTTGTTTACTATTATTTTTAACAAAATTTACATAAACTGTATATACTTACATTATGATTTATAAGATTGATTTTACCTATTTGTTTTCTTGCTGAGTTTGATATTAGTTATGAATTTTTTAAATAAAAAAATCTGCATCAGTTCATAGAAAATAAAACGTTAAAAATAAATTTAATTTTTTTTTTCTTAATAACTACTCTAAAAATTATTGTAATCGAATAGTACACTGTACATATATTTTAAAATTAAAATAAAAGCAACTGAATCGCGATCCAGCAGAGAGTCTTTTTTAAGTTTTTATCATTTGTTTTCTTTCAAATATATTGTAACGAATTTAGAGTTTCATTAACTATTTGGATTTTAGCTGTTATTTTAAATTATAATATAAAGCATAAAATAAAAACTTTTATTAATTTATACTTAAAAAAATAGCTTAATAACTCAACAAATTTATTAAAATTTATAATATAAAAATATAAAAAAAATAATCTATTTAATTTAACCTAACGAATTATTTATTTAATCAAATGAAACAAAATTTTCGAATCTAATATAAAAAAATAAAATATTCAGTTTATTTATATAAAAAATTGATATAAATTAAATTTAAACTATGATTTATTATAAATATTGGATAATAAGCGTTTTTCAGTCGCAAATATTGTAAGTATGATAAAATGTACTTAATTTCAATATTATTTAAAATATATGTACAATTGATTTAATAATATTTATTAAACAAAATATTCTTTTTTAACATATATTATATTTAATAATTTTTAAAGAAATATCTTGAAAATAAACAAAAATGATTATATTATTTAAAATAAAAATAAATAATTTTATCTAAATATGTTAAAATTAATTATAAATTATTATATAAAAAATATCTTTCATATTGAATTATTGTTTATATATAATTTTTATTGTAAAATTTTTAATTTTGAAAATGCTTGCAATAATAATTTGCTTTTTGCTGAGTGTGCTATAATACAGATAATTATTGAATTTTTCAGTTATGATCTAAAATGATACAAAAGAAAAAGCTCTTTATTTTTTAAATTTATTTACTAATAGTAGAGATAACATTTTTAAAGTATGCATAAATAATAATAAATTTGTAATTTTGAAATTTGCATTTTAAATATAAGTTATTTTACAAGAAAATAAATCATTTTTTTTATTAATAATGATATAAAAATAATAAAAAATTTTCATGTAAAATTTATTACTAGTTTCTTTTTTATATATAATATAATTAATAATAAATGCGATTTTTAAACTATATTTGATTTTTTTTATAAATATTAATTTATATAATTTAAATTGAATTATAAAAATAATATTTGCATTAAATTCGCTTTGTTTATAAACATTTCATCTATTTCACCACCCTGATTAAAATGTCCTAAATGATTTATTCTATGAATGCATAATTTTTGATAATTTGGTAAATTGTAATCAATAATAAGGGAAATTTTTTACACATCTATTCCTCTAGCCTAAACATCTGTGGTCATTAATATTGATTATAAATAAGTTAACTAAATTTTAATAAAAGCAATTAATACAGCATTATTATAACAATTAATCTTTCCAAATTAAAGTAAACTTTTAACTAGTTCTAAATTCATTTATAATTATACCTTTCTTTTTGTAACATATCTTCATGCAATGAACATACTATGAAATTTACTTCCCTCATTTTTTTATTAACCAGTCAACTTTGCTTTTTGTATCACAGAAAGTAGCTACTCAAGTGACTGAGATAATATATAAATTACACGGAGTATCAAATTTTCATTCTTCTTGTTCAATAGCTACAAAAAACTGTTCAATTCTTTCAAGAGTCAGTCTACTACTGAAAAGTTAATTAAATTATTAAATGGAACTAAATTCATATGAATTTTAATATATAACATATTAAAGTCATAAAATAAAAAAACTACCGTTTTACGAAAATTCAAATTAGATCAGCTATAAATTTGATAGTTATTTCTACAATTTCATGAAATGGCTATTACGACTTATTGCATTACCCCTATAAAGAGTTCCTAAAACAACATGATACCTATAGTCAAATTTTTAGATATCTATTAAATTTGTACTACCAATGCATGCATGACACTGTACATTCATGAAATTTTCTAAAGCTAAAATAACTTTCTGAATTAGTATGGCAAGTTCGCTTGTGGGGAAAAAGTAATAAAACTTTCAATTCACACAGTGATGTGTTAAAAGATTGTAAAATAGCAATTGAAAATTTTGGAGATTTTCCAGTATCAAACTGAGCTTCTGCTATTAAATCTTTATCTTCCATAATAGGTTTAATACAGTGTTTAGTTTTAACTGAAAAAATTTGTCTATTTATTGAGAAATCTTGATCTTCATCTGCTAACTTAAAATCATAACATTCTTCTTTATTAAAATTTTTATAAGCTTCGTTTTCTAAATTTTTAGCTTCAATTATATTTTCGATTGTAAGATAAATATTTAATATATTACATAATAATATTATATAACTTGCTATAAAAAGTAAAACACATTTAGAAATAAAAAATAATTTTTGCTCTAAATATATTATTTTTTGTACAAATTAATGTCAATCCTATAATAGAATGTTTTTCTTATAAAAATTAAATAAAAAATTTAATATTTTGAAACAACATCGGTATGCTCCCAATTAATTTTATTTTATATTTTCGCTTTTATGAAAATAGTTAATAATATTTTAAATAATTTATATACATATTTTACTATTTCTTTATGTAATATTAGTATATATGTTAACAACTTCTTCAAAATTTTCAAGTTTTTGAAATAAATTTTCGACTTTTGCCATTTCTTCATCAGTTAAAGTGACAAAAACTTGTGGTATATATTCAAGATCAGCTTGAAAAACTTTATAATTCAAAGCTTCTAAGTTGTGTTTTACTTTGTATAATTCTGAAGGATAAGTTGTAAACTATAATAAAATGAAATAGTTAATAATCTAATTATTTTGAATTATTATAAAATGAATATTAAATTGTAATATTACACAACCTGCACAAATTCTTTATCATTTTCTTTCACGATTTCTGCATCTTCAGCGCCAGCTTCTATAGCATCATCCAAAATTTTATCAGAATTACGATCTTCTTTTTCTGTTAATATAATACCTTTCCGCTGATACATACCGTCACCTGGTATTTCAATTGCTGAAAATCTATTATTAAAATATATAATTTATCAAATGTGACATAAAATTTTATTTCAGTTTTTTATTAAAGTTTATTGATTTTCTTACGCTGTTTTCTTTAGACAATTGTTTAGCATACATCTAGAATAAGCTACTTTTTCTGTTAATAAATGTATTAAAACTATACATCCTGATGGTCCTCTGGATTCAAAAACTACTGATTGAGTTTGAATTTTTGATGACTGCATTTTTTCAAGAAAACTTTTAATTGGTGTCAATGGTAATGAATTTTTCTTTGCTTGTTCTATTAACTTTGCAAGTCTCACATTATTTTCAGGTTTTGCACTATTACCCTCTAAGTTGTGAATAGAAATATGTAAGATTTTAATTTATAATATAAATTTTTTTTATTGATAAACAAAAACATAAAATGCGTGAATAAAGTAAAATATAAAAAAAATATGTTGACAGTGATGAACATTTTAAAATTTAAGAAAAATAAACATACTTAATAATTAAAAATTAATGATATTAAATTGTTTTAAGTTAAATACTGTAATTTATTGTTTTTACTAAAAAAAAAATACCTGCTATTGCCACTTTCATTTTTTGAAGACAAGATCTTATGGCTGTAGATTTTTCCTGATCTTTTGCCATTTTTGTGTGTCTTATATTAGCCCATTTACTATGACCTGCAAATCTCTTATTTTCTACAAAATTTATAAAAGTTCTCCGGAGAACTATGGATTTTATTAAACTAAACATTTTTAATAACTAAAAGTATAACCTATAAAATTGAACATTTGATGACATTTTCTCTGATAAAACATTTAGGTTAAGGAGTGTCATAATAAGTTTCTAGATGTCGCGTTATAATTTGAAAATAGAATTATGTAAGATATACATGTAGATATAAATTAAACATACAAATTAAACAATAATCTCATTTTATTATCAAGATTAATTTAATGAATAAAAATTATTTAATTAAATACAAAATTATCATAGAAAAAATATATACAGATATGTACATCATAGCAGTCAAAAACAAAGAATATTTTATAAACAATAATGTAACATTCATTAGCATGTAATAATATAAATGCATTTATACCCTAGCCTATATAAAGAGTCCCTTAATATAGTTTTTCAGTCGAAATTTTTTTTTTTGTTTTTAAATTTCTATATTTTAATTTTATTTTTAGTGTTTTAAGGGATCCCTAAAAGAATTAAAACATTTTTTTAGAGTTTTAAATGTACATAAATTTATCAAATACTTACTTTTTCTGAAAACCAAACATATTTAATAAACTTTGTTGACCTTGAATTGTTGCCGACTTCTTTGGAGTATTCTTTATGCGTCGATTTGATGTTCCTGACTATAAATTAGAAAAATTATTTACTTATTTTTCGTGATTTAAGGTGAATTTAAATATTTTTAATCCAAGATAAAAACTATGCATTTGAATAATTTGAATCTTGGAAGTTTTTGTGCTTTAGTTTTCTATTTAATAAATAAAGTTTTTAAAGTATTTATTACCGGTGATTGAAAACTTTTTTGGCTGCTGGGTAAAAAATCAACATTTTTTTTAAGTTTTTTATCTGTAACCGGATTTTCGTATTTAAATATACTAGATGTACATTCTGAAAAAATTTGTCTATTTATTGAGAAATCTTGATCTTCATCTGCTAACTTAAAATCATAACATTGTTCTTTATTAAAATTTTTATAAGCTTCATTTTCTAAATTTTTATCTCCTTTTGGCAAATTATTATCAATACAATGAAAAGGCTCTTTTTCAATTATAGAATTACTACAATTCACTGGTGAAGCATCAAGATCTCTTTCAACGCTTGATTCTTGATATCCACTGTCTTTGCTGATATTTTCTTCTATTTTATTTGGCTGAAAATTTTATAAATACATCCTTTAATAATATCAAAAGTAAATAATATTTACATATTATAAATTATAAATTCAACTAATATCAACATATAATCAATTAAAAAAAAATCAAACTAACCATTTCATCTTCAAATGGTTCACTTTCAGGAATAATTATTTTTTGTGCAACAAAATTAACATTTTCTTTAAGGTCATCTTTATTACTTTCAGATTCAACAATTTCCATTGGTTCTTCTTTTTCATTATTTGTTTTTAAATTAGTAGCAAAAAATTTACTTTGTTCAATAACTGTATCATCTATTACAGTTGTCTTAAGTCGGCTTTTAATTGGCAATCGTTTTCTTATTTTATTTATAAGACTTGGAGATGTTTCATCCAAATTATTTGTTCTTTTGAAGGGATTTGATCTTCTCACTAGTATAGGTGATGTCTGTTCATCTGAATGACTACTTAATTCTACTTTTGTTGAACTTTGCAATAAATGATCTTCTAATGGCTTTGCAGCTTGTTTATAAATTTGTACTATTTCATCCATTTCCATTTCAGCTTCTAAAAAATATGAATATTTAATTTTAAATTGAAAATTAATTGTATATTTGAAATATGATAAAAGTTTTATTGAATACAAAATTATTTTATAATTGTTATAAAAATAATTTATATAAAATGTGCCTATACATGTATTAGAATATTTTACAAATAATTTTTATAAATTTATTTTTAATTTACAATCAGAAACCTATTTAATTATGCGCTAAAAATAATATGTATTATTTTTAATATAATTTAATATCTATAAGAAAAAGATTTAATCGAATTTAATTTAGATTAAAATATTAACTGTTTAATTTGAATTATACGAAAAAAGACTTTGAATTTAGTGCCATTTTATCTTTAATCTTTAGATACATGTTCGAATAGATGTTATGTTTTGCAATCTATCGGACATATATAGTCGTAAAGGGAGCATCTGTTTGATCTCGATTTACTTTCAAAAATAATATGGCGACGTTTAGTGCACAATTTATGTATCAAAATTTTCATTGAAAGTTTTGTGAAAGTTTTGTAAAGACAATTTGATTACAATTATAATTTAATTGAAAAAAAAAATTTCTATTGCTTTTTACTTTAGTATTTCAGTAAATACTCTTTCTTATGGTAAATGTAAAAGTAAAAGTGCTAAAATAAATCAGCGTTTGAAAAATAAGCGTGACGCAATTAAAAAAGGTTATGGTTTTCTGTCGTTCGTGCGGACGAAACATAGCGTCCGGAACGATTAGATGTTCTAAGTGTAGTACACCTTTTCATCTTTCTTGCTCGCATAGATATAAAATTTCACCTGAAGGTGTTTTCAACGTTTGTTGTGGACCTAATAATTCGGTTTTCCCTAGTAACGGTACTTTTCAAATGCGTACCCGTAATAAAAGACGTAGACAACAGAACAATACCAAGAATATCAACGAAAATAACAGCAACACTTTGAAAACGAGTGTGCGGTACGGGAAAATACAAAAAACAGAACAGATCATGACAATTAATGACAAACCAATCATTGACAGTGAAAGCAATAATTGTGCCGAGGTATGATATAAGAAACAGATAATAATGTAAAGTAATTGATGATACCATGTCTAATTATAATTTAAAAAAATAAATAAATTTATTTAATATAAATATACATTTTTTAAAAATTGAAACAATATTTACACTTCTTACAATAAAATAGTAAAATTTTTTAATTTTTATGATACAGATTATCCAAGATGACTTTAATGTCAATGAAAATGAAACTCTTAATCAATGTGATAACACTGATTCTGAAGGAATCTTAAATCAATCTGTGAATAACGAAGTGCAAAACTTAAAAAATTCAGGGATTGTGCATACAAATAATCAAGTAAATAACACAATTACATTGGAAACTGTGTGGCAAGGTATCTCATCCCTGCAGTCATCTATTTCCAATATATCGAATTCCTTAGATTCAGTATCAACTCAATTGAATACATTTGATCCTCGTATAAATGAACTAGAATCTACTCTTAATACAATAAAAAGTAAAACATTGCATTTTGAAAATGTACAAAATGACGTGAGTGGTTTGAGAGAAGAACTTGAGCGTATTTCAAGAGAAATAGAGAACGTAAAATCTAATCCACCGGAAAATAATTTGGAAATGTCTGAAATACTTATTGAGATCAAGGAAAGAGATATGAAAGCCAAAAATATTCTTATTTATAATGTACCAGAAGATAATTTGAGAATATCCCAGGACTATTCAACTTTAGAGGATATAAATAAATTTAATGCTTTAGTAGCTGCTAGAGATAATTCAAGAGCTCGTGAAATACTTCAAAGCATTCCTAATGTTGACTTACAAGAAATACATACAAGACGTTTGGGAAGAATGAATTCTAATATTTGTCGACCTCTTCGAGTTACTTTACAAAGTAAAGATGACGTTATAACAATTATGAAAAATAGGAACTTAATAAATAGTCAGTATACTGTCAAAACAGATTTAACAAAATATCAACAAACAAAAATTAAACAGCTTAAACAAGAGCTTGAAAACATAAACATCGATAAGGACAATCCTACTATGACTATCAAATTTGTCAATGGAGAGCCCAAAATTATACCCCTACAAAGAAACATGTTAAAACATGAGTAAGATAGTACAAACTGCAAATTTATCAAATGAACTAATATATTTAATTTAAACTTAATACTTATAACTTCTATTTACTAATTTAGTTTATTTTAATTAATGTAAATAAGATTTTCTTTAAAAATATTCTGTAATAATTCTTTAAACAAATTTTCAATGTATAAAATTAAAATTAATTTTTAAATTGGAAATTTACTTTTAAAATTTTAGAATTGTTTTAATTTTATTTTCTTTTATTTTTTAAAATAATTTTTCAACATATTTCTCTGACATTTGATAAAAAACTAATCATTTTTAATATTTTATTTGAATTTTTATTTGAAAATGAAAATTCAATTTAATATATTAAATAAAGTTCATTTGATAAATTATTAACATTCTGTAATACATTTTTTCAATTTTAAAAAAAATGCATATTTGTGGATGAATCGTAATTATAATCCTAAAATTAGGATCACATGGCGTCTGAAAATGAAGACTGCGACTTAGAATTTTATTCATTATTATTGTATTTCATAATTATTTTTACTTATCATAGTTAAAAACAATAATTAGGAAATATAATTGTAATTTAAATCCAAATTTAAATACAAAATTGATTAACTCATTTGCATCATACATACGAAAATTTTTTGATTCTTATCACCAAAGCACATACATACAAGTAATTTTGAAAATTATTGAATATTCTATAAGTTTTAAACCATTTAATAATATAATAATAAAAAAAGTTTTTGATGATAAGGATCAATTTTTCATTCAAATGGTATAAATGGATTAAACTGCTAAATAACAATATAACTGAAATAATTGAAAAATGAGCGATATCTGAACTTATTTTTTTCATTATTAATAATTTATTAACTACAGTGCATTTTTATTGAAAATATTATTTAAACTTGCCTTATATTATAAATTGATCAACATGTCTCTGAGATATTTTTTATTTGCTAACATTAAAATGTAAAATTAATTAGTTTAGTTTTTAAATATGAAAAAATTTCATAAAAATAATGTTATAAGAGCTATAAATTAAAATATTATTTTTAGTTTCTGTATTAGTGATCTTTAAATTTTGTGTAGTATGATACTAATGTTAAATTTAAGAAATAGATAATTAATTAAAAAGATCGACTAAAAAATTAAGTTTTCTTAAAATTTTTAACACTAAGTAAACATTTGATTATTACATTTTTATTTCAGTACAAATTTTTGATTTAATTTAAAAATGTGAAGCAATTTTTAACAAATATTTTAAACAATATTGAATAACTTTTAAATTTTAATGTTCAGATAATTATATATAAGCTAACAAATTTCCAAACAAAATAAATCATCTTTTAATAAAGTCATCTACTAATTTTCAGTAGGAATTTGATCTATTGATATTATTTTATTATAGAGAATGTTTACATTTTGTTTAATTCATTTACTATAAAAATAATATATCAATAGATTATAAAGAGTTATAGCAAGTAAATTTAAAACACAAACAATTTTTTTGTAATTAAAATATTAAAATTCAAAACTTATTAGTAGTTTGTGATTTTGTAGTATTTGATAGTTGAAGAATATTTTATAGTTAAAAAAGAATAATATAAATTATTAAAAAAAGAAAATTAATGTACTATATAAAAAATGTAATTCAAGAACATAATATATTGACTTATTTATTTTTTCATTAATACAAAAATATTGATATAGCTTTAGAAAATATTAGATTCACTTGTAAAACAAATGAAAATATCTTTATTATTATTTATAATCTTCAATTTTTTTAAAATTAGGTATAAAGCTTAGTTTTTGATAGGTAGATACCACTTTTAATTGTTCAAAAATAAAATATTTAGTCTCAATTAAATCGTTTTCTTTTAAACCTGAAATTTCCTTAATCTATACTTAAAATGAAAATTGTAACCGGGCCGAGTTTTTAAATGAAATGTTTTTTTTTTTAAATACTTAATGTATTAAATATTACGATTGATACAGAGATCAAATCATCTATTTTTTTGGCTGTCTTTCTGTCCGTCTCCCTACGAACGCGCACCACGAAAACTATTGAACAAATTTTGATATAACTTGGCCCACTAATAGCTTATTTCCCAAGTTAACATATAAGATTTATTTTATCGAAGTCAGCTCACAGGAAGAAAAGATATCCCAATTTAAAGTTTTCCACGCGTAGGAATTCGCGTGTAAAATTATATTTAATATACGCGAGTAAAATGACTAACAAACGATATATTCAAAAGAAAATTAAATTTTTCTATTTAATTAGTAATGAAATATTAATATTTATGCTTACTTATAAAAAATTATCAATTCAGTTTTTAATAATAGAAGTTTAAATGGAATGCTGCTGAATAATTTATTTTCATGTTGCATGTAAAATAATTTAATAATAATTTTTGAACTTCATCCTCATTCTCGATTAATTTTAACAATTTATGGATTAAAAATGAAATAAAACTCACCTTCGAAGCTTCGTTTTTTTGGCATTGAATCCCTTTTTAAAGAGTCAGTCTTTATTACTGCAATTTGACCTCGAGTACTTGCAATTTTAATGGGTAGTACTGTGTTATTTGAGTTAGTTGTTGAATTTTTTTCTTTGAACTCTTTCATTTTGAAATCTGTTGACCAAATGCTTGTATGTTTTGTTACAGGTGTTTCACTCCAAGAATTTGAACGTACCAAACGGAGCTTAAAAATAATGAAGTTAGAAATTCAATTTCAAATTATTAAATATTATATTGTTTTTAATAACTAAACTGTAACTTAAATTTAATTTGCTTTTAGTAGAATAATACGTTTATAAAAATTATGAGATATTAATATTTAAAATATTCCTCTTAATTGTTTGAAGCAGTTATTAAAGAAAAAAAAAAATACATTTCAACTTTTATTTTTTTGAAATCTACATAAGTTATTATACATATTTTTTTCAAATAAGAATTATTTTATTTTAATTATTTTATGTGATTATTCTACTCGAAGTATCAAGCTTTACATTATTTTACTTACTTTATCAGGATCAAAATTGTGTAATTTTTGTAAGGTAAAAGGATCACAATTTCCCAGCGCAAGTTGCCAGGCAAGCTCAGGATCGACCTCTGCACCTGCATGTGCAAGCTGCTCAGGTGTAACGTCTGGTGTCGGTGGATTTAAACGCACTTGTTTACGTTGCACTGGGCAGTAAACAAGCTGATGCTTGAAAGTAACGAGAGCGCGCATAAAATTGTCCCGATATTCCTTTGTCACCGTTAACGATTTCATGTTCAAGCTTGAGGCCAAGCGCTGCAACGCCTATAAGCAAATAAGAATTCATTTTTTTATCGTGCGATTTCTAATGATTAAACTTCACAGAATTCTGAACAGGTAACAAAACTTTTATCTATATATTATAACATTTATTAAAAAAAATTATATTGTCAATAAATAAAATGATCAATTTAAAGTTGCTTTTAATATTTTAAACATATTTCCATAAAATTCAAATATCACAAAATAATTTACCAAAATCTTTTTAATTAAAAAATTCGTTAACGTCCTATATACAAAGTGAAAATTTTGCACTTATAGAAACAACTATTTACATTACGAGTACTTCATTCAGACGTCAAATTTACACTCATATAAAATCACCTCCTTGATATTTTAACATAAGGAGCTATTAATATTTTAAAAATTTTACTTACATTGTAGATATTATCATCTGTATTTTTAACGATAAATTTACAAGCTTTTCCTAAACCAATACCAGGTAAAGAAGCTAAATAATCACAGCCAGAAAGAATGCACATATGTCGAAATTTATCCATATGAAAATTAGCAAGATTCAATCCCATTGCTATATGCAATCGATCTTGTTCTACTAAAACACCATGTCCATATAGATCCATTTTAAAAAAAATCTAAAAGTTATTATAAATTGTAAATTAAATGAAAATTATTTCAAACAATAAAAGGTGTTTAAATAAATACTTTTTTGCAACCAAAAAGAGTTAAATCACTATCTTCAGTAATTACAACATCAGCAATGCCAGATATACTGAGGTAAGCAAGTTGAGCATCTGCTTCATAAGGTGCCACAATGCAATCAATATTGTGGGCTTGACATTCCTTAATAACTTCCAAAGCCATTTTGTGACTAACATCCAAGGATCTTCTTAAAAGATTTTTTCCTTCAAAGACATTGCCCATTTTTATTAAATCTGCTGCTCTTTTACGATTAACTTCTCTTGATCTTTGATAAATAAAAAAATTTAATTATATGTTTTTAATTTTGGATATAACTTAAATTTAGAAGAATATTTGTCCGATTATTATGTATTTGTAAATTTTTAATACAATAATCAATAAACATAAAATAAAATAAAATAAAAAAACTTACTCTCTTCTTTTTACTTCTGTTTCAGCTTTAGCTGGAAGATGTCTTCCATCAAAAACTAGTATTGGTTTTATTTTATAACTAAGTAACATATTTACAAATTTCATACAATACTTTACATATCTGAAATATAAATAAAATTTGAAATTATTTAATTAAATGATGTATATTTTTGAATATATTTTTTCATTTTAAATATTTACGCATCAGTTGCTTGACCCATTATTATTTTGTCTGCACAAGAAAAAGCTCCCTTATGTAGCCAACAATAAGTATCAATAGCAACTGTTCCACCAGAGAATTCTGAAATATTCGTTTTCTTTGATGATTTTTCCAAAAATGGAATAAGGCCTGTAATTCCCATCTAAACATGAAAATCATGAAGAAAAACATAACATTTAAGAGAATAATTTATAATTTATGCTAATTTAATGTTTGATACTCATTATTAAATAATGAAATATAATAAATATATGATAAGTAAAATTAAAATGTTATGAGATAAAAAAATAATACCTTTTTAAGTTTATTACTAAAATTTATTTAATTGAAATAATAAAGATAAAATGTTATAACCTCCAATGAAATAATTCAAAATTTTAACATAAAAATATAAATAAGTATGAAACTAATACAAAAATAATAAATAATAATTAATACGCTTTACAAAAATGCCCACATTTTTAAGACATTTTACTTTTTCATACGCAAATAAAAGAAGACAAACTAAACGAATAAGGACTACAGTACAGAAATAAACTATTAGAACAAAGAAAAGCGCGCGAGTTACTTGACATTCAGTTTCAGCCTCAATTGGACGGTATGTTGACGACATAAATCGACGCGCTTGCAATAATACGTTTATTTATTAAAGTAATTCATACTTATAATAAGTTTTTATTTTAAAAACTTGTATAGTTTTATTATGAAAAAATTGTATTCAACTTATAAAAATAGAATATTCAAAATCACAAAAATTAAGATAATTATAATGAATTTATTTCAAATAAAATTAATTTTACAATTATTAATTTTTTCCATTGTACTGTTATAGCGAATGGCTTTATTGGATCTATAATAAAATTTCTGTGATAATACTATTATAGAAAATATTTTAGATTTAACTAGTGTTGATAAAAGTACTACTTAACTCAGTTGTTTAATCCGTCATGTGGTTTCTTTTAATTATTTATGATTAATTTATTTAATTTGCATGCGTCATAATAAATCTTTCTTTTCTAGTTGTGACGCTATTTTACTATTAGTTTAAATTTAATATTATAATACAATAACTTTTAATCTACATAGTGATGTTCATCCTTATTGAACGTTACCTTTCAAATTTATTATTTATTTTACATTTATGGTTACAGTGTAAAATATTACAATTATATTTTAAAATTAACGTAAATATAAAATTTAGATTTTTTTGTTAATAAAAATAATATTCAATTTTTTAAGGTGATATTTTTAATAATAATAAATGATATTGTAGCATGAAAAATTGTTAAAATTGATATTGCAGAAAAATTCACGTTTTGTTAATATTTTAAATTATTTCCCGCTAAAAAGTCGGCAACGCCGCGCTATTTATTTTTCGGCGCTTTCTCTTCCTGCCCTTCCTCCTTCACTTCTCCCACGCCTATTCGCATTGAGATGACGTTTACCACCTTTTATAATTTCTGACGATACGGACGGCTGAAATATTTCTTTTTTATACACCTGCAACAAACACCGGATCCAACGCGTAGCAAACACGTAGTGTTCGCAAAAGATACAGAAATCATTCATCGGGATTATATATCGAGGAAGTGAATATTTTTTCCTCCATTGAATTGTTAAAAGAAAGCAACGGATACATAAAAGAGAGAAACAGTCAGAAACATTTCTTGCTGCGCATCGCAGGGGAAGAAGGAACTGCGCCTTGTTTCTCTAGACAACGCACGGATACACGTCGCAAAAAAGAAGAAATTCTAACTCTACGTCGTCATAGAATCGAAGGTCAACGCCTAAAATTCACAGTACGTCGTTAACAACGTAAGCAAAAATTATGCATTTTTTATACCCTATACAAATGACTACCATGTCCACGCACGTATATGAGTTGATTCCGTTCTCTTATTCTACATAAAGAGTATTTTTTCAATTTTTTTATTTTAGGTTATATATTAGGTCATTGCAACAGTTATAAAAATTGTAAAATTATAAAATTGAGTGCAAATTATAAGAAAAAATTGCAAAGTTTATTTTGTATTTGAAAAATAATTCATGATTTAACAGTAATTCTAAGTCATAGAATAAGAAGTTGAATGGAGACTCTTTAAGCTTAAATTTTTGCACTGTCAAACTATCAATTGTAATTGTAGTACAATATTTGCTATTCAGCATAAAATTAGACATGAGTTTTCATATTAACATTTAGAAACTTTTATAGTTATAATAAAAGTAAAATCTTACTAATTTTTTTTATTTATTAAATTTTTAAAAAGAAAAATAGAAATTTTTTTACTAATATTATATTTTCTTTAACGGAAAATATTATTATGTAAATATTTTACTCATAATTAATTCATAAATATATTAAAAATGTATTGTTTATATAAGGTTTTTTTATATCATTAATATTTTATTCTGTTATGATATTTAACCATATGTTGGCAATTTTTTATAAATTTGTAAATAATTTAAAATATTTTTTTATTATTTGTTTTGAAAACATAATTTAATTGTTAACTTTGAGAAAAGAAAATTTAAAACTAAGAATAAATACAGTGATAGTATAACTTAATTATATATATATATATATATATGTATATATATATTAAAAATGATGCAATTATTATAAATATGATTTATAAAATATAAAAAAATTTTATTTTATTTACTTTGTATACAATTAATAAAATAATATATTTTGAATTATAAAATTTTTATAATTTACAGGTAACTCATATTGTAAATTCTTTTTCCAAAGTCCAAAGAATACCATAATGGGTTTGACAATCAGTAGTATGTTAACTCGTCTCTTTGGTAAAAAGCAGGTACGCATTCTAATGGTGGGCCTAGATGCAGCTGGTAAAACCACGATATTATATAAATTGAAACTTGGTGAGATTGTAACAACCATTCCTACAATTGGCTTTAATGTTGAAACTGTTGAGTATAAGAATATCTGCTTTACCGTGTGGGATGTTGGTGGTCAGGATAAGATACGACCACTGTGGAGGCACTACTTCCAAAATACACAAGGTTTAATTTTTGTTGTGGATAGCAACGATCGTGAACGCATAGCTGAAGCTGAACGTGAGCTTGCAAATATGTTAAAAGAAGATGAATTAAGAGATGCAGTATTGTTGGTTTTTGCCAACAAACAGGATTTACCTAATGCTATGTCAGCTGCAGAACTTACAGATAAATTAGGCCTGAATTCTTTGAGAGGACGTCATTGGTACATACAAAGCGCTTGTGCTACTCAAGGAAATGGATTATACGAGGGCCTCGACTGGCTGAGCAACGAACTTGCCAAAAAGTGATGAGGCGTTAGCTTGCTCTTGGTCTGTGTGTGTATTTCTGAAGATTCCTTCGGAAGAAGGGACACTCTTTTGTAATGAAAAAAGTGCGCTGTGGATAGCAATTTTTTTTTTTTTTTAAATAAGAGGAAAAAAGCTTTACAGAAAGAATCATTTAAGAATTTAAGTATTTGAAATTTTTAAGTTTTCAGAAAATTTAATGAAAATTTAATTATGCATTTTACCTATTATGCAATGAAAGTAAATTAAATTGTATTTTATACACATTTTGTAAAAGTTTCAATAATTACTGTATCAACAAAATATTATATTTCGAGAAACTTTTAAAATATTTATTACATTAAGTTATAACTTTTATTGTTCAATAACACACATTTGAAGAATATAATGCAGAGTAAAAAAATGTTGTTAGTTTAAGATCTCAGAACTGATTATATCTTTAATAAATTTAAACATTTTATATTATAAAATGTTTTTGTAAAACGTGAGTTAAATGTAAAATTTGACATATTTTGCATAAAAATTATTTTATAATTTTACAAGTGTATTAAAAGTGTGTTAACAAATTTTTTTACAATAAAAAATTACATTAATATAGATAAAGTAATTTAATTAGCTAAATTTAAATTACAAATTACTTTTTTTTATATATATTATGCAAAGAGCTTTTTTTAAAAACATAATTATAAATACTAATGTAATAATTATTTATTAAGCACAAATTTAGTTACGTTATACAGATATGTATCAACAAACAATTAAAAAGAAATTAATTAAAAAAAAATTTGTATTAATGAATTTATTTAAAGCTTTTATTCCTAAATGATATTTATTGTGTACCTATTTTTATAATTGTAAATCTTTATTTGGCATATTTTTTTTCATGAAAAGCTTTATTAGAATTTTGTTTTCCGAATACAGTTCAAGAAGATACGAATCTCGTAAATAATCTTAATTTATTAAGTTTTTTAATTTTCAAACAATTCATCATAATGCTCATTGAGTTTACTAAAGTATATATGTGTTTAAAAGACATTATAAGAAAAGCTTTTCCTCTTGAAAAATCCACATATTGATTTTTTAATAAAAATAGTTGTTTGTACATTAAGAAAAATCTAGTTCATATGCCAAATGTATTGGTAATGAGGAAATGGGCAGATTGCTGTCAAGCTATCTTCTTACACAACTAGCCTAGACGCGAATAAATGGATTTACAAATTCTTATACATTGTTCTTATTAGTTGCATCTAATAAACTAAAACAATATTTGATAAAAATTTGTGAAACTTTTTTAGAACCTAAAAAATATTCAGAACTTTTTAGAACATTTTATTGAATAAAATATTTAATTAAATAAAAATATAAAATTTTAATTTAAAAAACGTTTTATTAAATCTTGTTTCAGTATTTAGTGAAGGTAGTCTACATTTGATACTTTGAACGGACAAGTAAATTATGAAAATTAAAAAAATTAAATATTTTTGTCTTATAATTTTTTTTATCAAACTAAAGCAATTGAATGTTATAAATAATCTTTTATAAATAAAGTAAGTAGTATAAACAATTTTTATATTATTTTATAATGAAAAATAGTATGAAAAATAATTATTTAACATTACTTATATGTATTGAAAAATGTTGACCTTTATTAAAATAGAAATTGTATAGAAATGAAAAAATTTAATGTTCAACATTTTCAAATTTAAAAGTTTTTAAAAGAAATTGAGAAAATAAAGTTTGTTTAGATAAATATTTATAATTATATAATAAGTATTTTATTTTGAAAGAAGCAATATTACAAATTCATATATACATTAAAATAGTTAGATTGTTTATGCAAATGGTTTTTCACAAATAAAGTTTTAAGTTTTAAAAATAACACTAAAGTAGTAGCAGTTTCTTTAATTTTTAATAATCAAGCACACGATTGTAAACTCATATGATTTATATTTCTATGATTTTAAATTTTTAGCAAGTGTTTAAAATATGTATTTTTGATGTAAATATTTAAGTTTAAAAGTTAATTGTCATATTATTTACTCTCTTGTGTACGCATCGTAATTATAGATAAATATCAAATTGTACACAATTAGAATAGAAAATAAAAAAACGGAAGATGATGAAACCTAACGATTTTTAAACATCAATGATTTTTAATATAGTAATCTACATGATCTCTATGTTACATATTTTCTCGCACATTTTTGAAAACGGATTGAGAAAAACATTTTCATTTATTGCGCTTTGAATAACTAAAGATTTAGGCCTTAATTAACCCTTAAACTACACGATAGGTCTAGATGATTCAGACGAAAATTTAATTCGATAAACGCAGTTTCAAAACAAATCGGGACTTGTGGTGCAATTTATCAGTTATAGGAAATCCTCATTTTTATGCTTACTCACTGAGAACGAAGGCATTAAGCATTTTGTAGATGTTTCTTAAAATGTGGAACAAAAGGACCAATTGTGTACTTTGCAAGTATTGATAATAACGATTTTCTATGATTTGATTCAAATGTCGTATAATTTTGTGTCAAAGATTAATTTTCAATGCTCTATTGAAAGTAAATGTACCACAGAAAATTATGCAATAATGAATAAGTTTACGTTGAAGAGTTGGAAAAAAATGAGTACGAAACTTCCAATAAAAATGAGAATATTGAAATCGAAGTACAATTTTACAAGAAATTACAAGTTTGGATGTACGTCTTCTTAAGAGCAAAGCTTGACACATGCTAATGCAAAAATATCAAGGAAAAAACAATAAAGTTTGGATGTTGAATAACTTGAACAGAATCTTAGATAATCTTAGTTTCTCTTTTTTGTTTACAAGAGTCCAAATGCATACATCTTTATAATATTTATTTTGTAATTTAACAAAAATATTAGATGCTTTTTTGAATTTTTCTCAAAAGACATTTAAAAATTTCTCAAATTTTTTTGAGCCAACGTTTTATCAACATTGAACTTTGTAGTTCACTTTTTCAGAACATCTGAAATTTATAATTCAAGGTTCACTTGAAGGTCTTTTATAAATAACAATAAGGGTCTTGATTTGTTCCATGTTACACTAACCAATGTCTCCCTTATCTTGATAAATAAGAAACAGCCAGACTTGAAACTATTAGTTTTACAAAAGATCGGCTCATAAAAATTAATGTACGATTGAATTTGGAAAAGTTCCAAATACATATATTACTCATTGTCTTTGAATAAAAAGTGAACAAATAAATAATTAAATAATTTTCTAAAAATCCAAAGAATGTCTCGCTAAGATGAATTACTATCTTGTGCCTAATTTGTAAATTGGTCGTGTATGCTTATCAATTTCTTTTGATGTTGAGATAGGCATTTTGAATAAAGACAAAGAACTACTCCAATCTTCAATTTCGACCTATTTCAAAAAGAGAGATAGGTTTATTCTTTATAAATCCTAAGTAGTTAGAAAAATTCACGAGGTTTGTATGACCTGCATAGAACCGGTGTATAATAAAAACTGTGTAGTTCTTTTTTATATTAGACATTAAGTAAGGATCCTATATATGTGAAGAAGAAAAACGTTTTTATAAGAGATAATTTTTCCTATAAAGTTATGGTGTATATCGCACAAATTGGTTATTGGTTTTATAAAATAAATATCGTTATCGTTTGTTTAAATAAACGTTTTTTTCAAAACTACTTTTATTGAGGTTTTCTTTCAGATAATACATCATCTAAAGAGTATCTGATTAAATTTTTACCTAAAACTATTAAAAATTAATTGATTAAGTCATTTTTTTTTAACTTTCTTTGTTTATTTTAATTTTTTTAAATTATTATATTTGATGTTCGTCATTTTAACTATGCTTCTTAATGCACCAAATTTTTTTAGCTTAAAAAATTGAATAGTTACATTGTGATAACTGTTCAAATTTAGGTAGGGTCAAATTGACCACATGAATAGCGCGTGACTCATTCATTAATGTAGTTTAAGGGTTATTAATCAATTTTGGTGTATGTATACACACTCATACGTAGACACACACACACACACACGCGCGCGCGCACGCACGCACACATACATATTTCGCCACATCTCGCTATAGTATAAAACGGCACGACATATGTACACGTTGAACAGGTATCCGATAGATACCTTACATAATTTCCTTTTGTTCGCAATTGCTTATAATATTACATACAGAAAAATAATTCCACATTATTTCTAACGTAATTCGAATATTAAATTTCTCGTGTTTACAATTTTTAGTTAGACTGAAAAATGTTTTAAGGAATATTACACAGCTTTTTACAAAAATCTTTTTAAAAAATTCTAAATTGTTAAGAAAAAAAAAATAAAAAATAAAAAAGAAAAAAAATAAAATCGATTACGGTGCAATTGAGTTAATTTTCTGTGTGTTTATAATTCCATCTACTTACAAGCCCTTACGTGTATATTATACATACATATATATCTTTAGAGCAGAGCGAAAATTGAACGATTCGCTATTCCGTTTTCCTTTTTCTTTTCTCTTAACCGCTTTTGAATCTTATAAGCATATTATATACATAGTTAATCATTTCAGTAACCATATCGAAAACTCATAAACAGTTCTGCGCAGTTATCCTTTCTTCTTTTTCCTATTGAACGTTTTGCTGTTTTGAATTCAAGAATAATAATTGACCTTATGCTCAATACAAATAATTCGCAGAAATCGCATTTAGTACAATTGACATTTTATTTCGTGTTTTATATTTCTAACGGAAAAAAAGTTACCAATCGATCGCGTGAAGAGAGAATGTACAAAGTATAAATTTTTGATGAGTTTTATTTTGTTTTTTTTTTTTTTTTTTTCTTTAAAAAATTCTATTTTAGAAGTTAGCTGATAAAAATTTTCATGAAAGTTTTTTGTTTTGTTTCGTTGCTTCGTTTTGTTTCTTCATTTTAAGTTTCTTAACTGTACTTATTTGTAATTTTATTGCCAGATCTGTTTGATTGCTAGAAAAAAGAATTTTTTAAATTACATTTTTGAAATGTGCTTATTTTTATTTCTTTTCTTTTTTTTCTTCATATAAAATCTAACAGTATATATGAAATTACTAAGGCGACATTACATTTAAATATTTCGAATAAAGATTTCGTAAAATAAACAAAATTGAGAAATAATTTAAAAATTTATAATAAAAAAAAAAAAAAAAAAAAAAAAAAAAAAAAAACGTAATAGCCTTAGAAATTTCAATGTTGACTCATTTTATACATATATATTTTGTATATATATGTACATATAAAAAAATAGACTTGTGATAAGCTACACGATGATCATAAAACATTAACACTTCGAAAAAAAAAAAGATATTAATTTATTAATGATTTTCAAAAAAAAAAAAAAAAAAAATTAACACGTACACTGATTAAAAAAAAAATTTCAAAATACATGCAAAAGTTACAAAAGTAACAGTCTTTATTTCTATTTAAACATTTTTTTAAATGTGATCAAGTTTGATTTATGCTTTAACTTTCTGTCAGGACAAATACAAAAAATTATGCGTTTATTAAAGTTTAATTTATTCGTAAACCTTTTTTAAAAAAATTTGGATTGAAATATTTTGCAAAAAATTCACTCGAATTGGTAATCCACATTTCATTAACAATTTCTAAAAATTAATATTTGCATTTGAAGTAAATAATCTGTAAAATTAATTTACTAATGCTATAAATAAGCTGTTTATATAAACTGAATTTATATTTTGAATATTTTCCAACTAATTATAAATTACTTCGAAAATTCATCAATAATTTCAATAATCTTTCGTGTGAAAAATCGTAATTTTAAAAAACATGATACAGTAATGAGCATGAAAAAATTCTCGTTCTTAACCTGTTATTATTGAAGTAAAAATTATTTAACATTTTCGATGCAATTATCTGCATTTTATAAATACGCTTGTCAAGAAAAATAAAAAAAATTTTTTTAATATTATTCACAGATATCATATCTAAATAGGAAAGTCATAAGATCATTGATAAGTTACAAACAAAATAAAAAAAATACATAAAAACTTATTTAAGATAAAAAAATGAACGCAATGAATAATTATAACGTTGTGACAATTAATTTCATTTTGAATAAATTTTTTGCTGTAAATAAAAGTTTATTTGTTTTTGTACCTAAATATTGTTAAATAACAAAATTCACGTACAGAATTGATCATAGTTACGGAAATAAAAAAAATTTGAAAGGGATATTCACAATACAAAGAATAAAAAAGTTTGAATAAAATTAAGCTTTATATTGATTTAAAATATAAAAAATAGAAATAAAAAAATATAGAGTATATTAACAGATTATTTTCAATACTTTTGTATAAATTTATAATTCTTTTATCATTGAGAAAATATTTTTGCATTTATACGTTGTTCGTATAAAACAAATATTACACTAGAAAACGTTTTGAAAAAAAATAAAACGAAAAATTCTTTTACTTCAACAAGAAACACATTTAACGATTGCATTAAATGAACGTTTATCGGAAAAACGATAATTTTTTATGACACTCAACATAAATTTAGTAGATTTATAAAAGAAAAATATATATATGTATATTCAAGACAACAATATTACTCAACGGTTATTCTTTTATAATACGCTTACAGCAAGAATCAAAACAATGGATTAACGAGAACGAGCATTATTTATTTTATCCCTTAAAAAAGAATTTAAGAACAATTTTATTTGTTGGTTTTATCTGCAGAAAATCCACAGAAAAATTTTGACTTTATTAATTTATTTTTTTCAACATCGATTTTATTAATTGATTTTAAATATCACTTTCAAATTTCAAATTTATCAAGTTCAATTTTTTTATGCGATAGTATGTTTAATTCATCATTTGATAAAATTAATTGATTAACGTGTTTTAATCTACTAGATAATACATTTATTATCGACATTTTTTCAGAGATTTAGTATGTAAACATAAATTTTGCATATCGTTTTTATAAAAGTTGAAAAAACTTTTCTGTAGATTTGGGAATAATAGAATCTTAACTGGAGGGAATACAAAAACGTATTTTGCTGACGAAGTTATTATATAAAAATAAATTTTTAAATACATTTAGACATTACTAAAAAAGAATGCCTCTATAAAATTTTACTTTCAATTATTAATCTACTGTTTATTTATTTTTTTAAAAAATTTTCTTGTCAATAAGTAACGCATACATAAATTTTTATATTATTTTATAACAATTTCACGGAATAACTTCGTTAGTAAAATACAATACAGTCTGACCCATGGTATTTATTTATACATTATTTTCAACTTTTAAAATTTAAAGCATTATAGTTATACTAATTAAAAAATATTTATGATGTTTCTAAATCATTTTTCGTATTTTGCATTAGAAACATTTAACAGATTATTTCTAGTTACTGATTGTTTGGATTTGTATAGTATATTATTAAAAAATTTCGTAATTAACATTTGCATGTAACTTTCAGTTATGTGATATTCGAAATTTTCGATATTTTTTGATAAATCACTATTTTGGCAGTTGCGATTAAGCAATGGTAATTTAGTTTTTTTTTTTTTTTTTTTAAATTACTTCTAAAAGCTTCGGATGTTATAGTTTTGTGAGTCATGATTGAAAATTGCAAGTGAAAGTAATAAAAAAATATTTAATATGAATGATTTTAAGCAATTTTTATTTAATACCCTGTATGATATTTACACGTTTATGGAAGATAGGAACATTTTTAACCATAATACGCAAAACATTTTATGAAAGTTTTCTATTTTTTTTTTTTTTAAATACACATGAAATTAATTGAAAATTCATTGAAAATATTTTCGATTAACAATTTTGTTGATAATCAAATATATTCACTTATTTTAACATTTGAAAACAAATATATTTCCTTACAAATCATCGCGTAACCAAATATTTAAAAAGAAAAAAAAAAAAAGAATATTTTCCAGGACTAACAAAAACTATGTTTATTGTTTACAGTAAAATAAACTTGGATACTGTAACTTATTATTCCAACCATACCATACCAACAATATCTTCTTGGAGCATGATATCAAGACCTTCACCTCTAATGCTAACTGCGCGTTTTCGTTTTAATTTCAAACCGATCGCCCACAGGTCAAACTGCACTCGATTTACGCATCTTTGCATACGCTCCTTATACGAAAGAAAAAGAAACAAGTATTTAACAAACAAACGCGAACGATAAAAGTAATGAAAATCGATTAAAATATAAAGGAGCACAGAGGTGATGGGAATACATAGGTCGTTACTTCTTGGACCATGCGTTGCTCGTCGGCCCGCTGTTTTTACCCAATGCCGGGAAATGATTCTCGAGGTTGTGACTAGTTGCGTGAGTTTGGAGATCCGAGGTGCGCAATATCTGGCCGCAATTGGCGCAGGACTCCAGGCCTTTGACGCGATCCGTTGAGCCGGTCTCGCGTTTAAGTACCTCGAAGAGCTCGCGTTGCTTCTCGATGTCCGGCAGTAGGACCAACAACTCTGGGAAGAGACGCTTGAACGCGTCCGCTCCCATTACCGTGCGGCATTGCCTGATGTTTTGATTAAATTGTTTTTTTATTTATTTATTTATTTATTTTTTTATATGTATTATACGTTATGTGCAATATTTTTATTATGAAAATTAACAATCTACACCAAAAATGATAAAGTTACTAAAATTTTAAATAAGTTTATGATAAACAATGATTTCTAATACACGGTATAAATTTAAAAATTTTAAAATATTTCTATGCTTTTACTTTTATTGTGTATTATAAAAATTTTATTTATACCTAGATTAAAAAAAAAAAAAAAAAAAAAACTCTTTATTATTATTATTATATTTAGATAAATTACATAAAATTTAGCAACATTAAGTACATTTTTCTTATTATTATTTACTCGAGACGCCCGAAGGGAAATTTCTTTCAGTAAGAGAAAACATTGCAAGTAGCTTTTAAGTGGATACGTGTAAGTAGCTAAGTATTAAATCTTGTAAAGCAACCTCTTTTTATGTCTCTCGCGTTAATTTACTCGAAATATATTGAATTGTTTTCTTTTCTTGGCGATACACATTTTTTCTCTTTTGTTTCTTTTATTCCCCAAAGTTTCGTAATAAGTTTATTATTTTTTCACTTTGAGCGTTTGTTTGTCTAAAATTTTTTGTGTTAAAGCGTACTCATAAAAAATAATTTTTACGCTTTTAAACTCACGTTTTAATACGTGAATCTAATAATATTGAATAATTTGTTTGATAAATATGATATCATATTAATTGTTTTTTTCTAAATAAACCAATCAAACAAGTTCAATAACTAATACTTAAAATTCTCTTTTATAACGTGAAACATAAAATTTTTCAATATGATAATTATGCGAGTAAAAATTTTTTTTCTATTAACGTACATAATTAATATTTACGAATGAATGGATACCCACTTGTAATATTCATCGGCGTCGCAAACTCCGGTACGAAAAAGTCCGCTGAGATAACGGAAGGCCTTGAACTCCTCGCTATCCTCGGAGCCGAAACAATCATTAAACTCGGCAATGAGGGTTTGATTGCGCCGCTGGAAATTCGTGGGCGGCAAATAGGTATAGCAGCGTTGCTGCAAGTGAGAATCGCACACATCATCAGGTACAATGGTGTAGCTTTCGCCGGAACTATTGGTAAAAGTAAGACCGTTCGGTCGACTTAGGAAACCCGGGGGTGGCGCAGCCGTCGTCGATGGTGATAACGTCGTTTCGAAACCAGGCGGTGGATAGTATGTCAGACCGGGCGGACGGCTTGATGAGCGACCCAACACTGGAAAATCCTCGGGTTTGCTTGTGTTTACACTGCTGGCAGTTTTTGATTCGACTCTGTGAAAGTAAATGTAACGATAGGACTTCTTTTTTACAAAGATTAACAATAAAATATTAAGTTTTATAGATAAATTGCGTAATGGTTTTTATTAATAAATATATATTGTATTTACAGTAAATTTTTATTAAAATCACTTGTTTGAAAAATCATAATTGCAGTTCAAAAATTTTGCTTTTCGAATAACGTGTTATTAATAAAATTTCTTTTTGTTGTTATTTTCCAACATTCAAATAATAAATAAATAACTGAGCAGGACGAATTCGATTTACCTTAAATTATTATTAGTAGTATTATTGAGACTATTAATTTTAAGCTCAGAGCGCTTGCGTTGCGCAGCCGGAGGAGGAGCTGTAGTGGCAAAGGCAGAAGTAACCGTATCAGCAGTCTCAGTACCATCGTGCGAGCCGTTGATCTGTTCCGAGTTCTGTTTAAATTTACTTCGATCTTTTTTGTTCGACTCAGAGTTCTTAGAGGCGCTAGAATCTACAGAGTTTTTCGTGGCGTTTGATTTTTTTGAAGTGGACGAGTTAATAGTAGTAACATTATTTTCCGCTCTCGCTAAGGAACTTGATTCGTTGCTTGAGGTATTATTTCCATTACTGGTGCTGATTGTACTTGCTTGTTGTTTCATTTTTTTCTTCTTGGCTTTGCCTTTTGTTGCGTCTGTTGTACCAGAGGACGAGTTGCTTGTATCCGTTGACTGAACCTTGGACAAAGATTTGTTTTATTCGCCTGCATGCCTAATGGATTTATCGGCAAATTGGTTATTATAGTATCGCTGAACAAAAATTAATCCATTGTTTATTTCAAGACCAATGAAGCTTTTTTAGCTCAGCGAATAAAATTTTAATTCTACGATTTTCAATTAAAATTGATTTTACCTGAACATTTATTGAAAAAATGTAATTAAATTGCAACAATTATTTAATAAAATACTATCAACACATGCAAAATTGAGATAAAAAAAAAAAAAAAAAAATAAGAATTTATTTTTTAATGTAAATAAATCCAAATTAGTACCTGTATCCACGAAGAAGCAGCAGGCGTTTGAACCGTTGGATTACCGCCGCCGCCGGATTTGGTAGGCTTAACAAGACTCGGAAAGTCTTCGCCCGACCGAATAGGCGGCGGCGACGGGGCCAAAGGAGGAGGTGCAACTTTTTTACTACGAGGCGTCACCGTAGGTTTAACGCAAGTGATTTTTGTCCACGATGACGAATTCGATGCAGTGCTCACCGGCTCGGACGGTTTTCGACCCAACGCTGGAAAGTCTGTGTCTCTCGACGGTCCAGGTTTAATTCGAAGATTGGGTCCTGAAAGACGCGTCGTTACCGTTCCGTTTGGCCTACAAAAAGAAATAATAAATAGTTATTTTTTATAGTTATGTATATTTTAATTAATTTGAATGATGACGAAATTATTCCTTTTAGATGTTTGATAAAAATTGTTTACTTAAAATTTTATAAAGAATAATATTTTAATTTTTATAAACAAAAAAATATAAATAATTATTATATATCTAAATGAAAAATTTGAGATCTTAATAAACAGAATTTAATTTTGATAAAATAAACAAATTATAAACAAATTATAATATTTTAGTGATAAGTTAATTATGCATAAATCGAATATCCTAATCTAAATATTTATCTTTTATATGTTTTTAATTTCTTATAAGAGACTGAACAGTTGTAAAATATTATCTCATTTTTAAAACAATAAGATAATAATCTTTTATCTCAAATATAATTTTAATATAATTCTGATAAAATTCAATATTAATAATATCAAAATAACTTATATAAATTTAAAATGTAATTGAAGGTTTAAAAACAATTTCTTGATATAATATGAATGAGAAATACTTAAATAAAAAGTTTCATAAAAATTTTTGTATAAAAAATTAAATATAAAATTTAAAAAAAAAAGCAAACCTGTGATTAACATGTATAGATAAATTTGATGTCGCTCCTTGCTGCCTGCCCGAGCTTGTGTTTGCCTTATTTGAACTCGATACACTAAAGTTCAACGTTTTCGAAATACCTCCGGCCCCTAAATTATTTCCACTCATTCCGGTAACTCCCGCGTTCGAAGACTCTGGACCGAGTGCTGGGAAGTTTTCGTCGTAGTTACCTTGTCTCAGTACGCCACATATTGTTACGTTGCCCCGTTTGCTCTGGGTGATAGTAGGCACAATGCAAGACGTAGAATTACCCAACGTCGGAAACTCTTCGGTACTTTGCACGTCTACTAATGGTTGTCGCACAAACATTGGCTCTTCTAGTATTGAAATTGGTTCTGGTTGTTGGTAGTGATGATTGCGCGGATAATTTGCATTTCCATCGTGATTCCTTATTTGACCTAAATTTGAGAGATATTTATTTTGATATTTTTTCCTTGCGAAATTATGATAGTTTTTTGTATTAATATTTTTGAATCTTACTATAAGTTGATTTTTATAATTAGTTAAGTGCTCATTCTAAAAATTAGATTAGATAATATTTTTATGTTACATCGATCGGTCTCTTTATAAAAAAAAAAAAAAAAAAAAAAAAAAGGTGATATAAACCTGGCGGTCCTCTTCTATTTCTAAGGTCTCTAGGTGCCAATGTGAATTCAAGCTCGAGAGTTCTCGCCTGCTTGGCAGCTGCTTTACCGAGGTGTTTGCCGTGCACAGTCGCCTTATGCGCCTTAAGATCGATCTCCGTGCGGAAAACGCTGGTGAATTGCTCATCGGCACAACTACCTTTTTCGCATAGATGATGCTCCTGTCTAAAGTGTTCACGCAGGTATTCGTATGAGCTGTAGTAATGGTGAAGTCCATCCGCATCACAAAAGTGACAAAACAAGTGGTCGCGACGTAAGTGCCGGTACAATTCGTCATTGTCCATGTAACGTTGTTCGCAAAATTCGCATAACGGATGGCCCTTGTGACTTTTATCGTCTAGATCACCCTTACGCTGATGACGTGACAGTTCCGCTTTCGTATAGCAGCGACGTTCATGTGAAAAAATCTTACGGCAAAGATTAATTTTTATTCTAAATTTTCGTTTACTTTTAATTAAGATATTTCATAAAATTCAAATTGATTTTTGATATTTGCTTATGTAAAATTAAATAATTTTTATAAAATTAATTATAAAATATATATAACAAAAAAATGTAATGAAAATAATTTTGGAATAATTACTTTGAGATTATCGATGCAAAGATCACAGTAGTGCAAATCGTGCTTCCTTCTCATGTGGTCTTTAAGACTATTAAATGAACTAAAGACTTCATTATTCTCGCAAATAGTGCAAGTATGAGCTAACAGTTTGATAAATTTTTCTTGTATTTCTGAACTTTCAAAGTATATGTTGTACCTTGTGTCCAATAAATTGCCTTTTTTCAAAAAACGAAAAGACTTAATTTCTTTTGTAAATACAACTTTTGGCAAGTCTTGTCTGCAAATAGGACACTCATTTTGCTGGCACAATACTCGCATTCGAGTGCTGCATTCATAGCATACAGGATGTTCACACATTCCAATACTATAAAATTCTGCATTTTTGTAGCAAACAATGCAGGCATTTGTTGGATTGACAACTTCATTATTAACTGACATTTTTTATAATTTATACTGATTGATTTTGTAAAACACTAAGTGGTACCTAAATAGAATAAATTTACATTAGTATAATATTTATTTTTATATAATTTATTAAAAAATAAATAAAATTGTTATTTAATACTAGCTAAAACAGTATATGAAGTTAATATTCTTCTATTAAAATTTAATATAATTTTAAATACAACTCAAAGTAGAAACGTTAAAGATAAATAATTTTATTACTGTTTTTTTAGTTAAAAATTAATTTAATCGTACTTATTTTCTATTATCTAGAATTAAATAATTGAAGAGATAATTTAAAAATTATAATTTTGAAAATATAAATACCAAAATATTTAAAACGTATTAACTTTCTTACATAAGTATTTGAAATAGAATTATTATTCTAACTAAAATAATTATTAAGCAATTTATAAACACACTAAACAAAGTTTTCATAGTAGCTTTTTTGATAACTTGCCACTTAGTTTTACACACCTCGTTACCAGATGTTGCTTCACTGTTTGATTGACAAAAAAGTTTTTCAAACCCAATACTTTAAAATCACTTTTCATCAACTAAAAATCACCTAGTACCAAAATAGACTAATTGTTGAAGACCTAAAAAAAATAGAAATAGCATAAGTATAAAATTGGTAACAAATAAACATGTTAGTCAGAGAGAGAAAAAATATATATACATAAGGCGAGGGAGTATACATAGTTAGGCAGCAGAAAGAGAGAGAACAGGAAAAAAGAGGTTACCGATTCACTGGCAATGTGTTTATAGGAGTTGCTTGTCGGCGAATATTTTTTCACAATGCTCGAGTTTTACAGGTAGCAAATGTTATAAGTAGATTTCACGAATCATGTGACGTTTTTTTTTTTTCGTGGTGCGCGAGGCACTTGTCTAGACCTTGACAGAATGCGACAAGGAGAGGAAAAACGAGAGTGCGAACAAGTCTGGAAATGGAAAAGAATATTTTTCTTTATAAAATCGAGAATTTACTCTTACCGATCGAACTTTTACTATTTGTCAACTATCGATAAAGAAGACACATTGTGGCGCAGTCCGTGCTGGCATGCGATTGCAATTATTAAAATAGACGTCGCTGTGCTTAGCATAGTAAGCAGTTAACAATTTGCCATCATATTTTAAATATATAACATATTATTTAAAATATACATAATCGAACAATTTAAATATAATAATAATAATAATTTTATTTTTCATTTAAAATACATTAGTAAATTACAAAATTAAACTAGAATTGTCGTTGACTTCTTCTTACTCCACGAGTTGGAAATTGGAATCCACAAATGCGTAACAAATTACTAAAAAAAAAAGCAATAAATTATTTATATTAAAATTAATTAATTTCATAAAATATATCTTGCCATTATATCATATTTAAAGAGATCATTTTTTTTCTATCTGCCGACGTGGTAAATGTATAACCTAAAATACAAAAAATCTTACGTTTTTTTATAACATAAAATAAAATTAATAGATAATATTAAATATATTTATCTGATATATGAACTTATTGGGGAAGTCTAAATTCTTAAAATACTTTTATGCAAGCATGTCTTATTAATTTACATTTGCAACTTACTGCGTATTGTTATAGAGGTTATATATGAATGTTGCTATTTAGTAACGAGAGCGTATATGTTATGGCAAAATAATGGCACATAGCCAGCATAATGTGGAGTACGATCATGCGCAATTCTAGTGCTTACGTGACCGCACAGCGACTGTGCGGTACATTGCAGCACGTGCTGCTAACAATTTAATTGTATTTCTAAAATAAAAATAATAAATCCAAAATAAAAGTTATTTAAATATTTGATTCATATTTTTTTTTTAAGTTTTGTATAAATTTAATTATATTTTTTATTACATATAGTTTTTTTAAATTTTTGCTCCACAAATAGTTAACCTAACCTGAAGGACGCCACATTGATGCGCATCGCGAACTTAGCGGCGTCGGCGTCACCCGAAAAATCTTTCCTAATTCGTAACGACGCCATCTTTTACAAACGCGTTATATTCCAGTGTGCTTGTGTATGTTTGTGCGTGTGCTGGCCGATTGGCTCATTCGCAAAAAAGGTTCGTCGACGTCGTCTTCGATGAGGTTTTCACTCGTCGATTCTGAGTCGATAATAAATACAGCGTAGCCATTACGACGGGATTATTTGTCTTCGCCTATGCTACCGTTTTTCCGGTGGAAAAGCAAGCTTGGTTTTGGAAAAAATCGTTGTGGCTTTTTTGCTGAGAGTTTCGAGAAACTCTTGTACTTCATTTCGTCTCTACACACACGCTTGGGTGCACGCACTTTTCGCTAAGCTGTGTGTATATCATGCGACGAGGTTCTCAAGGAGAACTTGGAAAATCTATTCGCTGATGAGCTTTTTAAGCCCGATGTTTAGCGTAAGCCATTTATATTTATTATTTTTTTTCTCTTAATTTAAATCTTTATTAAGAGACTTGGAAAAATCATTGCTTGATTTTTTAATCTGACTAAATTTTATGTTTGCTATTTAATATACCACGTTTGGCTTGATGTAGTGATTTTTAATACAATTATGGTATTGCTTGAATAATCAACCAGTAGTTTTAAAGATGATGATAATATTTTATTCATTTGAGTTAATGGATATCTATAATTTTGATTTTCAAATAGAAACACATGGTACAAATTATGTATCAATGCGATAAATTTTATAAAATACTTAAATAAATAATTATTTGTTTACATAAAAATGAATACTTGACAATTAAAAAAATATGACAAAAAATATTACCAAAAAATATACAATTATAACATAGTATTGTTAATATTAAAAGAATTAGAAAACTGTAATTTAAACTAGAAACTTTTTTTTATTTATATAGCTAATTTTTAATAATTTAATTAATTTTTAATAATTATAAGTTTAATTTATATTTTGATTTAAGTAACAAATATTTTTAGTATAAATGTAAATTTTTTTTTCCAATTAAATATGATTTATTGTTTATTCATTTACGAAGAAAATTGATTAATATAACATATATGTATATAATCATATGTATAGAATATATAAGGTTTATATATATATATATATATATATATATATATAAGTGTGTGTGTGTGTGTGTATATACAGTAAAATATTTCTTTCAATAAATATATATTATATACATAAATGTTAAATGTAAATAATTTGAGATAAATATTTATGAGTTTGACCTTTAACAATAATTTTTATACAAATATAAAAAACTATTAAAACTCTTTAGCTTCATAGTACTTTTAAAAATATATTTTAAGCTTCAAAATTGCTATTTTATATTTAGAATTTTAAATATATATATTTGTAAATTTTATTTATCCTTTTGTTTAAATAACTGTCATCTATTTTAAAAAGTAATTAAATAAATTATATTAATTAAACTTTGAACAATTTTATTATTATATTTGTTATTATTTGACTATCCAATTTTTTGGTACAGTCAGTACTGTATAATTTAGCTCACTCAATATTTAATTGCAGATGCATTTTAGTATTCTAAGGTTTGTGTCGTAATAAAAAATTAAATATTAATAAAGTTAATCGTACTTTAAAAAAATGTATCATTCTAATATTAATAGAAAAAATGTAATATATAATAATTTTGATTGCACTACAATCGTTTAGAACCAAGAATAATTTTATCACTTAATATTTTTTAATTTTCAAGAATATTAAGGAGATGCTTGAAATAAAGCGTGTAATTGTGTAATTTTATTTGTAGTCAGATAGTTATTAGTTGTTAAGCTATATTTTAAAATTTTAAACTATTATTTTATATTTATATTAATATATTAAATTTTGATTACTTTTTATTGATTAATTTATTTTAATTAGCTTGATTACAACCATGTAGCTATTATTATTAATAAACACCTTAGTAGAAAAGCATGAAAAGTTTGGTAAACATTTACAAGATGCTTTTCTGATGAAAATGGTTTTTGAAATTCAAAAAAAATACAAAATCAACTAGCTTTTGAAAATTATAATTTATGCAAGATTAAGTATTGATATAAATATGCTTTCTTATGCAATGTCAGCATTTGCAAAGCATTCATTAAATTTATTCTCAAATGAAATATGAATTGCATAAGATTTTCAAAATAATTTATTATGAAAACTTATGTTGATTTTTTAAATTTTCAGAAAAGCATTGTGGACCAGATATGTCAGTTCATTATAAATTTAAGTCCACATTGGACTATGATACAGTTTCATTCGATGGGCTACATATTTCCGTAGCTGATTTAAAGAAAGCCATTTTTCATCAAAAACGTATTGGCAAGAATACAGACTTTGACTTGCAGATTACAAATGCTCAGACAAAAGAAGGTAGGAATAAAAGCACTGTGCATCTAAGGACTGAGTCATCTGTCAAATCATTATACATATATTTATGTTAATAATGAAATAATATTAAAGTTTGTTAATATAAAAAATATTTTTACAGATTACACAGATGATAATGCTTTAATTGCCAAGAATACTAGTTTAATTGTTGCTAGAGTACCATTAACGGTTCAGCAGAAGCGTACTTGGGACCGAACTGAAACTCCAGCATTCAGTAATTCCAAAGATGAGACTAATCTGGGGCGATCCGTTGATCTTACTAGATTAGATGGATCTGAGGAGGATAAGATTCGGGCTATGATAACACAGTCAACACAAGATTATGATCCCTCAAAGTAAAGATTTTTTTTGTAACATCTTAATAGTTTAAAAGTATATATTAGCAGATAACAAAGTTCACTATTTTATGAAAAATTCAAAATTAATTTTAAAATAATATAGTAATATAATAGCAATTTAATTTTTTTTAAGTTACATGAAAATCCGTGGTTCCAATCAAACTGGTGAAGTGCCTCCAAATTATCGCTGCTATAAATGTCACCAGCCTGGACATTGGATTAAAAACTGTCCACTTGGTGTGAACCAAGAGCCCATAGAAATAAAAAAAAGTACTGGAATTCCTAGAAGTTTTATGGTCCCAGTTGAGGGACCATCAGTTCCTGGCGCAATGATGACTCCTGGTGGAATTTATGCTGTACCAGCTATTGATCAGTAAGTTGTAGCATTATATTTCGATATAAATTTGTAAATTTTTTGTATTGTAAATTTTTAAATTAAATTTTTATTTAGTTAAATTAAATTAGTTGTGTCATTAAATTTAATATCACATAAGTGCACTATCATCAAATTTTTATACAATTTTTAAAATTTTTTAGTCAAGCTTATAAAGAAGGAAAGAAAGAAAAACCTCCATTTGCTCAGGATCCTGAACCAGTTGTTGAAAAACCAGAAATACCTGAAGATTTACTTTGCAATATTTGCAAAGATCTATTAACTGATGCTGTTATGATCCCATGTTGTGGAAATTCATTTTGCGATGAATGTAAGTAATTAATTTCCGTTTTTAAAATGATAGTTTCATGCTAGAAATTTGAATTAATAACTTTAAGAATTTATAAGAAAAAATATAATTATTTTGCTTAAGTTGAATCAAATATTAAAATATTCAATGATATCATTAAATGATCTACAACTATTTAAAAAAAAAAAAAACCATAAAATTTAATATTAATCAATTGATTTTTAATTATTAATTATATATTTTAGGTATTCGTACGTTTTTGCTTGAGTCAGAGGAACATGAATGTCCAGATTGCAACGAAAAAGATGTTTCACCGGAATCATTAATCCCAAACAGATATTTGCGTAATGCTGTATTAAATTTCAAGAATGAAACTGGCTACGCAAAGCGACCGACGTACAAACCACCACCACCGCAAAAAGTTGCACCGCCAATTTTAATAAACACCGAACCATCTATTTCGGAGAAGTTAACGGCTTCGCCAACAATGACCGCGGCAACGCCTGCACAATCCGGGGCTCTGAGTGCGGTTGCACGTAATTCTAGTCAAGCCGTAACAAGTGCTGAAGTCGAGGTCAAAGAAGCCGATAAACCAGTTGGAAAAGCTTCGCCATCTTATGAAAAAGCAACTCACGGCTCTGTCGGTGAGTTTCATGAAAACCCTCTAAGGATAATTTACTTTCTAAATTTAATCTTAAAATTGTTTATGTTCTCCTACAAACAAAAAGTGTATCATAATTTTTGAAGATGCTAATTAGGAATTTAGGATTTGATTTCCATTTTTAAAATAACAGATCAAAAATGACGAATTTTAAGATAGAATTTTTTTTTTATTGAACACATTATTAAAAATCTTTGAAAATTATATTATAACTAATAAATCTAATTACAATTACAAAAATTATTACTTTTTTGTAATAATTGTTATACATTTTATAAACGGATCTCTAATTATTATCTGATCAACTTATCTTTAATTTAACTAAGCTTAAATTTTTTAATTAAAATTTTTAATCTATAAAACTTAAATAAATTATTAGTTTAAAAAAACTTATAAAATTATGCTTTTATAAGCTCTGAGAAGCAAAAAATATATACCCTCTAAGGACTTAGCATAAGGCATATTTGTAATAAAATATAATATTTTAGTGAAAAAAACGTGGAGCTCTTTTATTTAAATCTCACAAGAATGTTGAGTATTTTCATTTACATAACGTTACAATGCCCCCCAAGCTTTTTCTCAAAATCATAATGCATTTCTAACTGTATTAATAATAATATTTATTTTCCAATATAATAAAATATACCATAATAATAATGCAGTTAATTTTATTACTATGATGCAGCTCTCGTAGATTCGGCGTTAGAACCAGATGTTCACAGTGACATCGTGACTAAATTGGTAGCGGATGATGAGACAGAAGTACCACCTCCTCCAGGCACAGAACCGCCTCTTTTACCAAAGCGCACATCTGATCAATCGTGGCGCGATAGAGATTCCAATAGCGATATTAGAGATGATGAATATCCAAGAGATAGAGATAGGTATTCAAGAGAGCGACGCAGGAGTTTTAGTAGAGATAATCATCGAGATAAGTAAGAATATTATTCATAATCATATTTCAACACTTATCGAATTAATGTAATGCCATATACTATTCACAGTAGAAATTCAACATACCATAATCGAATGGAAAGTATGAGGCCACCTAACCGTAGAAGATCTCTATCACCAAGAAATTCACAGCATCCTGAATATCCAATGCACCAAAATCAGGCCCATGGCAAAACCTATCAAGGTCACATGGCTGGTGATAATCGTTATCACCCACCACCTATGCATTACGATCCAAATTTAAGGCGGTCAACGGAGGACAGAGCTGGTACTCCAACTGTAAGTATTCCTTACAATTTCTTTGCGAAATAAATTTTATCAGTGTTTCTTAAAAAGTTTCACAACAAATATTAGCAAAATTTATTAATTTATTTGTTTTAACTGATGATTAAGGTTTATTGACTATTAAATATATAATTTAAAATGTTTTTATTACATCGACATAATTACGAATCGAAAGTTGAATATCAATTTTTTTATTATTCCGCTCCATGCTAAGCTTTAGAGCAAATCATTTGAACTTAATTTATCTATTTTTTTTTTCTCTCTATAATTAGGTGGACGAGCCTCATTTGCATGGTGGAAGCCATGGTCAGCCGGCGTTATTGCCTTATCCTCCGGGCGAGGATAGAGTGCCGCCACCGGTCTACGGACCTGGTGCACCACCACCGCCACCTCCCGCGGCTCATAATCCACCGTTGTTGCCCGATCCGTATCTGGGCCCACCTCGTATGCCCATGTATCCACAACCGGCGGCAGCGCATGGCTATGGGCCTCCGGCCCCTGCGCCGCCTCAACGATACGACGGCCGACCGCCCTATCAACAGCAACCAGGTTATCGGCCATCTCAACCACCTAGGAGTTATACCGGTGGTCCACCCAGACCTATGCGTGGTATGCACAACAGTAAGTTTGATTATGGTTTTTGGCACAAGCTGCTAACGTTCTTTTAATTGCTTATTGCTCTTAACTCTGTATTATTCATTGCTTCTTCTTTCTTTTGCTTAAAACAAATATTCTGCTTTTCTATTTATATTTGACTTTTAATAGTTGTTTTTCTTTAATTTTTTCTTAATATTTAAGCTTTTCTTAAAGATATATTAAATTAAATAAATCATCGCATAAAAATTTACTGTTAATTTATAAATTTATATAAACATTTCAATATTTAGGTATAAATTTAGTTAATCGCTTTTTTCTAATGTTTGAATTTTTGTTTAATCAACAAGTATACAAAGATATACAAGTTTGGATTATACACCATATAATTTTATAATTTAATGTTGTATTATTTATGTAATATGTAGAATATCATTTAATGTTGACATTTTCATTATTATAATATTAGTTATAATATTCGTCTATTTCCCTTTAAAACTACACTGAGAAAAATAGAATTCCTATTAACCTATGATTTTTTTATTTTATATATTCTTATTTATTTAAGATTAAAAAGTTATTACATTTATTATTTATTACAAATAATTAATCTACAATATAAAAATGACAATTTAGAAATGGTTTCATTTATATGATACATTTTTTTTGCATTTTAAAAATTATTATTATAAAAATTTCAACATTTAAAAATTGTGGTAAAATTTTTTTACATTTTTTCAGTGTATAGTATAATTTAAAAAAATCATTACCAAGAAAAAATTTTCTTATGAAAAACTATATTAAAGATATCAAAGCAATCCTCATTAGAATGTTATATTAAATAAAAAATCATTTTAAATAATAATGTTCACATCAAAATTTTTTTGAATTAAAAGCTTTAATATAAAACAGTATAAAATTTAGTAGTTTTACTAATATGCAGTCGCTCCACTGTCATTATGTTTTATTACTTATAATTATAATTAAAATTAAAAGTATATATTTTGTAATGAAATATAAAATGTTACTTATATTTGAAATATTTTTATTCTAAAGTTCTCTAACTTGGTAGCCATCTGATGAAAAAGATAAACCGAAAAGCAAGAATCTAATGAAATATTTGATGAAAATATTTTATTACAAATTATTTTATAAATAACAAATTTTTTAAAAGATATTTAAATATACAAAATTAATGCAGAATTTATTTATAAAATTATTTAATTTTATTTAATTTTCACTACTTTAATATTAGGTTTAATACGTGTCAGTTGACCTTGAGTATTTTTTTTATTTTATTATGTTTTTACTGTACAGTTTGAGTAAAAATTTACAAAGAAAATTTTTGTTTGCGATTTTTATTTGCAAATTTTTAAATTATAGAATGTTTGTGTATAATTGTGATAAAAAATATTTAGTATGAATTTTTAAATGATGTTATTATTACAAACTTTTGTATATTAACAGTTTTTTTTCCTTTTTTTATATGACAAGCAGGGTACAGGTCACAGATACGATCCAAATGGGACTTACAAGGTTTTTATTTTTATAAAATTATACTTTTTCTAGTTTAAATTTAAAAATATCTTTGAGTTATTTTCTGCATACAAGGCTTCTTATATGTTAAATGAAAAAACAGTAATATCTTTAATACTTGATGAAGTTATATTTCTGACACATAATAAAAACTTTTTTAAATATAAATAAAAAATGAATTAGTGATTAATGTAGTCACATTTGCCCTGTGTGTAAACTTTTGTGAAAAAAAAATAATTAAAATGTTAAGAATGAAACAACAGAAAATCGTTTAAAATTCTAAAAATTAATTAAACCTCACAGTCCTCGTATTATAAATAATTAAATGTAAATAATATTAAAAGTATTTTATTCATGAAAAAGTGTAATGTTTCCCTCCTTTAAAGGATTGTCAATAGCGTAGATTTTTTTTTTACTCCGGCTGTACAGATTAAGATGATTTATTCATTTGAAAATTGTAAATTTTACTAAGCCTTGGATTTTGATGGTTTCGTTAAAAAACTTAATGCTACTAACTCTAGATGTAAAATGTAATAAATAATTTATATATTCACAATAACAAATAGAATAATTATTTCATCTTTTGCTTGTATTATACACAAATTGATATTTAACAATTATCATTATATACACTTGTTTAACGATAATAACCTAATAAAATAATTATGAAAAGAAAGAAATTCATAATTATTCTTCAAGTTCATGAATAATTTTTATAAGTTACAAATAAGAAGTCTTACTGTAATATTCAAAATATAAAATACTTTATTTTTATTTTATTTTTAAAATTAATAAATAATTTAAATAATATATTTTAAGTTTTTTGATGCACTTTTTAGTCCATTATTCACTTTCTAATTCTCATTTTTAATTTGCAGTGGGCTATAGGGGGATGCAACCTCCACCTCCAGGAATGGGTCGAAATTTGCATAATGGTACTTCTGGGTAAGTTTAAATAATTAATTATTTTTGAATGAAGTTTATATCGAGAAAGAAAACTTTTATAATTAATAATCTTCAAAGTAAGAATAAAATATGTAAGAAAAATTTTAATTTTTCACACTAACGTTATACTAAATTTTTTTTTTTTTTTTTTTTGTTAGAGTGATCGACGACCCGCTGGAGGTGTTTCAGAGGATGCTGCGCGAGAAAGACGAGCGTGACCGGCGCATGGGTAAACATCGCAGGCGCACGAGATCACGTTCGCGTTCGCGTAGCTATTCGCGCTCCCGTTCGCGATCTTTCGGTCGCAGAGGCTCGCCGTCCCGTGGAAGCCGATCGCGTTCTCCTCCGCCCAAGCGACGATCGTCGAGATCGCCGCCGCCGTCGCACCATAGGGCCAGGAGCCGCACGCCAAAGAAGCGCAGGTCGCGAAGCGGTAGTTTCTCTATAAGCAGGTGAGCTCACAAGTAACATGTGTACGTATACAAATGCGCGCTGTTCCTTATTTTTATTTTTCTTTTCTTAACTTTTTTCTCAGCTTTAATTTTATTTCTTCTACTGCTCATGAATCTCCGATTTAATTTTACTCTAGACTGACTGTAATATTGTGATAATTGTGTGCATGCAATTTTCTTTATGCCCAAATATGATTGAAGAGAGCTGGGTATATACATTTAGAGAATTTAAAAACACACTTAAAAATATTGACTTGGATATAAATGAATTATTATTCGTTTATTATATATTTGTAGTTTAAACAATGAAATGTGTAGTTAATTACAACACAGGTATTTTTAATATAAAAACTATGCGTTATTTGCGATTTATATTAAAATACTAAAATTAGGAGAAAAGAATAATCAACTTATTCTTTAAAGACATAATCGAATTGTATACTTGGCGCAAATCAATTTATTTTTCAAACTATTTAAAGTCATAACATGGTTTTCATTTGAAATTGATTATGAACTATTTATGAAAATCGGCGTACTTGGAACACTTGGATGAATTAGTTAAAATCCTTATCTTCGTATTTTCATTCTGTGATATTTTTTTCTCAATTTTATTTATTTACTGATATGTATTGTGAACTTATACCACATCTTAAAAATTGTAGTACAATATTTTTAAATGCTTTAAGAAACATACTCGCAACTAATGCGCGATTTAAAAATTCACTTGTGTGATTTCAAAAAATTGTAAACAAAAATTGTGATAAAATTTTGAGAAGTGACAAATACATGTAAATAAATGATTGTTAAATAGAATATGTTTAATAAAACATATTGAATTTTAATATTCTTTAATTTACACGTGGTGTACTAAATTTAATTATCTTCTTTTCCTTCATAAGAACTGTATGTTGTTTAAATTTACGTAAGATTTCACAGTATCATTACATAGATTTTAGATTAAATTGAACTCAAAAATATATTATAAAAATTTTTACATCTAATATAAAGGTAGGTCTTGATGACTAATATATCATTATGGATAACTTATTATTTATGTATCGAGTTTAACGAAATATGAATACAAATAACTTTTAAAAAGAATTAGTACTCAAAGTTTTATACGTAATTAAAAAATAATCATTTTTTACGTTTCTCAGTCGATAACCGGAAAATTTTTCACGCGCGCTTAAATCCCGTTATTTTTTCATTAATAACTTGGTGTTTTTGTATTTTATAGATCTAGATCGTATTCACGAAGCCAGTCGCCGAGAGGCTCACTACCGCGTGAAAGAGATCGCGATCGAAAAGGCAAGCGACCTCGAGATGCGCCGGCTCCATACAGGTCACCGGCACGTTCACCTCCGAGGTACGTAACGAATGATTTAATTTATCGTCGTTAGACTCTTTGGATGTTTTGGTAGTTGTTTTGTTTTTTTTTCTTTTTTCTTTTTTCTTTTTTCTTTTTTCTTTTTTTCTTTTTTTTACTTTATTTTTGTTTATTTATTTATTTATTTTTTTTTTTCATCGTTAAATTAGAATTATTTTTGTTTGTGTGAAAGATTGACTGTTATCGACTGAGAATTGAAGCGATGTTAATTGTCTTGTTATTCTTTATTTTTTTAATTTATGGTTTGCTTTGAAAATAAGTTTTTTATATTATTCCTACGTAATCCTTAAGTTTAACAATGTTAATATGTCCTTATTTTATTAATATTTTATTATGATTTTATTGAATTCAAAAAACTAAAATAGAATACATCTTACTTTTTATATCGACCAAATTAATGTATATTTTAATCTTGATGAAACGGTTCAGTTTTTGGCATATGAAAATTTACAATAAATCATAAATACGGTTATACAAAAGTTTGTTACAATGCAATCTCACCTTACTTAATAAATTTTAGATCATTAAATTTGAATCACATCCTAGAATAACTAGAAACTCAACTTTTTGAGAATAACAGAAATATTCGATATAATGCATTCGAATACGGTATAATGATATTTAAATATATTTATATAGTCTATTTTATCTTTCTTTCGTTGATAAATATTTAACTAGAAAACAAATATTATTACGAAATTTATAGATAGAGTTAAATTTGTGCCATTATTAACGAGTAAAAAATTGTTTACTTTTCTGGACGCAACAATATCCAGTCAGTAAGCAATAATAAAAACATTAAAATGAAGTTAATTTTTTTTCCTATAAATCGATAAAGCATCGAGAACATATAGCTAAAATTATTACGTCATATTTTAATTTTTAGTTGTGTAGTTATTAGACTTTAATTAAACATTTCTAGTTCAAATGAATTTTCAGATAATGTTTTTAAGTTTCGAGTTTAAAGTATCAATTTTATAATTGAAATTTCAAAGGATATTAAACGCATTTGCATTAAAGGAGCAAAAAGATTTGTAAACTCATATAAATTCAGTATAATTATTCAATTATAATTATTCGTTGAAAAATTTTGTTAACGTAAAAACTAATTTTTTGTTTTAAAAGCAACTTTAAAATATAAACATTTTACTAGTAGAATTGGAAGAATAAGTAAATTAGTATCTAATTGATACTTTAATACATATATTAATTATCTTTTTCATTTTTAAAAATTAGATATTACACTAGTGTTTATCGATATTCCAAAAAAAATATATACATGTTAATTCATTATTTGCTGAAATGACTGGATTGACTAAAAATAATATATACATTATTTTCTTAAAAGTAAAAAAAAAATTTTCATTTGAATACGATAAATTTTTTAAAGATTGTTTTATTTGAAACAAGATTACATCATAACAAAACATACTTAGTAATAAATAATTAAATACCTAATTTAAAAAATTATGTATCATTAGCTTTTTAACTCATAGCTTTTTCTACAATTACATTGAAAATTTTTAATTTATGTTTACGTACAAAATTATGAATGTAAAAATGAGTGAGATACAAAAAGTCGTTTTAATTTTTTATTATCTTATGATTTAAATTTAATGAATGCTTCGTCTTCTAGCTTAATTAATTTTAAACAAAAAATTTATTGAATTTAACGTCGGCACAAGAGATAAAATTATGAAATATTTTTAAAAACTTATTTGTTGAAAAAAACTTATAGTTGAAAGACAGAAAAGAAAGTAATTTTTCTTAAAATTTATTGATAAATGTAACTAATACGATGATATATTTCAAATGAATCAAGTAGAACCAGACAAAGAAACATTTTCAACTACAATAAATAAAGAGTTTCAAGTGCTAAATCGTGTATATTTTATTAAAAATTTGAAAATGCAAGAAGTTGTCATTCAAAAACCTATTTGTTAATAAATTAAATTAACTTGATTATATTTTCTCAAAAAAATTTATTCTATAATTGCATATGCATTAAATTATTTTTGTTTTTCTGTTATTTAATTTAATTTTCTAAAATTTCTGAGTAAAAATACAATTTTTACATAAAAAGTATTTTATTGCATACGATGAAATAATCAGAAGCGTATAAATTCGCTTTAACAAAGTTTAAATTACAATATAGGTTTATATTAATAAAATAATATTTTGTTACACTAGTCTGCTAATTAAAATGTAGATAAGTACTTTTTTCGTAAAAGAGAAAACCTAGTAGCGCGATAATTTATATTTTTTATCAGCGGCGAATAATTATCTCGACGTTAAAAAATGATGCATCGCGTATACTAATGAATCCCGTGTCGTTGCCGTTCCGTTCAGTTCTAGATACCACAAGGAACGCGAGCGTGAGAGGGAGCGGCCGCGCTCGCGCGAGCCCTACGGCAGTTATTACGGTGACACTAGCGCCCCTGGGCCGGTCGCTCCCCACGATTACCAGTCGGGCCCCGGTGGCTATCGCGAGCCCCGTGGTTCCGAGAGGTCGGGCCCGCTGCCTCCCCCGCCGTCGCAGTCGCGGTACGCGAGCCGGGGCCCGCCGCCACCGTCGGCTGCGCCATCTAGCCAGCAGTCGGCTTCGCTGCTACCCCCACCGCCGCCTCCGGGTCTCATCGTAGCGGCCGCGGGCCCGCAAGTCCTGGCCTCGCAGCAGCCGCCGCCGCACTCAGCGCCACCGCCGACGCAGGCGCAGGCGCCCATACCTGGACACCATCTGCCCCCACTGGACAGGAAAGACTATTATGATTCCTATAACAGGTATTTTCGCCACAATAGTACTTTCATTCACCTATGCGCCGACACGATCAGGCCCCCGTGCGCGGCTTAAGTGCGCCGAGATTTTTATACATATACACACATATATATATTTCTACACACATAAATATATATATATATATATATATATATATATATATATATATATTTACATATATATTAATTTACACATAAATATATCTATATATTATTTACTTTAATTATCCTTGCATACTTGCACTTTCTGCGTGCAACGGTATGGCACACTTATAAATAACATGAATATACACATAATTATTATAAGAGTGTGAATAAGTATGGAGGATAGGTAAACTAATCGAAGAATAAATGGCCGTTAGTTACGTTATACTGACAAACAAAGTATCATACGAAAAATTATTATTTAACTATTTTATTTTTCAATTCTCATTTAACGAGGAAACAAAAGAATCGTTATAAGAAAAGTTTATTCTTCGTGGTTCACTAATGATCCAACTTGAGCTTTTATTAAAAATCGCACTCTGTTACCCAAAGTACAAATAATCAATAATAACAGACAATACATAATTAAGGTGTTAAAAGTGATATGATTTGCGAAAAGTATAATTGACTTAATGTTAAGTTATTGACACCAAGTGTCCAAGTGCCGATAAGGGAAAGAAATTGGCAACGATGAACATGTATGACTTTTTCACAGTGTTTGCATTTTATTGTTACGCACACTTGAATAGTGAATCGTTTATTCTTATTAAGAATTTATAATAATTTATTTAATACAATGAATGCGTACCTGATAATAATACACTCATATATATCTGTGATATTTTTAATGGCGTAAAATTCAACTTTGGACTAAATAAGAAAATTTCTCTATGCGGTTTAATTTTTCGAATTAATTTACATGCATATATATATATATATATATATATATATATATATATATATATATATATGTATGTATGTATGTATGTATGTATTTAACAAAGATGTTGGTTATAAAAATGTAACGTTAAATGTCAATTATGGAGAAATTCAGTTAGTTCAACGTTGAACTATGATTATGTTAAAATAAGGCCAAAAAATGTATCAAAGCGTGTATTATAAAAAAAAAAGAAGAAAGAAAAATTTTATCTTTTATGTACCGTTTAAGTTTTATCAAGAATTTTTGCATTTTTTTTCTACTGATAGTCGAATGCAACAATCGACGTTTCTTGAGAAAGAGACAATTGATTATATTTAGAATAATAATATACACACAAACACAAAAAAACTTTTTCTCTTACCTTAAATATAGGATAAAGAGAAGAAAAAGGAAGATCAAATCTCTAGAAATTTTGCGACTTTGAAAACTATTATGTACCACAATATATAAGTGCTTGGTGTTTTTATAGGTGCGAAAGTGTATATATATATATATATATACACGTATATATACAAAGATATTTTTATTTACTTTGTAAATTTTTATTAAAATATTCGTCTATTGTAACATTAATCAAGAGAAATACGAACAACAACATCAACGACAAAGTATTTAATATGCGACGATACTTTGGTGCGCCTTCATTTTGAGGTGATGAAATTTAATTAATCGTAAGTTGTTTCTCTTAACCCTTTGAGGCACGGAATTTTAGAAAATAAAAATATCCATGTTGCACAGAAATTTTATATCATTCAAAATTGAATAAAATTGGGGTATTTTTATTAATAAGGATATAAAATGATATAAAAACAGCTATTCCAATATTTCGAGGTGGGTCAAAAAATGTCCCACCATGCGTTATCACGCATCAAAAAGGTGGAACATTTTTAATACCACCGTGCCCCAAAGGGTTAATTGGTATAGTTAGTATAACTTATTCGATGCTGTTTTAATTTTTTTTTTTTTTTTTTTAAATCTTTTTTAAACGAATGCAAACAACGATCGCTACACATTTGATGAGTACAGTGCGACGAAATTAATAGTTTATACAATATTGTAGATTGTAGATAGAGCTATGTAAAAATGTTATTGGACATTCCGAAATAATTTTCTTTTCGATTAATTACTATGAACTATAGAGTTTCTAGAATATATTTATGTAGGTGGTCCATTGATCAACTTGGTCATCAGCGCTGACTACAGGTAAGCAAAAAATTGCTTTTTTGCCTAACAAGCAACTACAAATTTAAAAAAAAAAATTATCACGTTGTTTTATTTTTCGAATGTTTTAAATTTAATAAATTTTAATTAAGAATGGTTTTACCAATCGAACTTAAGGCCCCCGATACTTGTAAACTAACTATTCACAAAATAGTCTGTATTTTAGGAAATAATCAATGGATTGTTTTGAAATTTTCCATGCTTTTTATTTATATAATGATGCATGAAATATAATTTTTTTCTTTTTTTTTTAACGTTGTTTAAAAAAAACAGCAAGCATCTCTCTAGCAAATCATCTCTGGATAAATCTTGATAAATTGGCAGGATATGCTCTTTGATACTTGCGTCAAGTAACGGTGAAAGATTTTCCAATTTTGGATTTTTATTTAAGGCGATTGCTTTCTGCCATTTGCACAAGCTTTCGGGTCCAGTCGGTCAGTATTCGTGATTCGGCTCTTTTTTTTTGTTGAAAAAATATGATAAAAAGTAGCCATAATCTCTTTTTTCATATTTTCAACACTATTTACATTTCTTTGAATGCTCAAACCATAATATTTTGTGAGTTTTTTCACAACTTTATCCGTCAACTTGCCTCTTCCGGAAAGCTTTTTCTTTTCTCACGTTTTGGAGTCTGGTGCCCATTCTCTTCTCTACGTGGCCAATACATTCGTTTTTTATAACTGTCAACTCGTCACCATAAGGATTTAGTTCTAGTTTGGCCTTGAAAGTTTTTGAAATAAGAAAGCATTGCGAAGCAAAGGTTGCTCCGCCTTTAACGGTCCGAGCGCCCGACTCGCTACCTGACCGCATGCTGTCGCCGCGTTCTAAACTATATGCGATAATTCCGAAAATATTCAATATTTCGAGTTATCCTTTGGTTAGTATATTCTTAAGATACCATACTGTCGAAATATGTAAAAAAAAATATTGAATTTTTTGAAATTTCTAAAGGTATTTCTCTCTTTAAAAGAAAGACCCCTCAAAATTTCAGCTAAATTCATTCAGTAGTTTTTGAGGTTCACTGCACGCTATGTTGATTATTGAAACAATGTTAAAGAAAAATAAATAAAATTGTATTTAATGCATCATTATATAAATGAAAAGTGTGAAAAATTTCATAACATTCTATTGCTTTACTTCTGAAATACAGACTCTTTTGTAAATAGGTAGTTTACGGGTATCGAGGGCCTTAAACTTTATCAAATGTAAAATATTAATTGTTTGAATTTTAAATTATAAAACAGTTATAATAATTTATAAATAACGAATAATATTTATAAAAATGTGCATTTGTACAATTTAATTGAAAAAAAAAGTTTCTATAATTCAAATTTATAAGAGAGAAATTGGAATTATTGTTAAACATAGATAGTATAATTAAAAAAAAACTAAAGGAAAACTTGGAGTTGTAATTATAAAAATATGCACTGACTTTCAAATGACCTCGAAAATGAACCTTAAGTTAAAAGTTACTTGGACAAATAAATAACTCAGATTGCCCTTAACGACTTTTGTTCAAAACATTTTGATGTTTCTAACCTCATTTCCAAAATTGTATGCAGTTTTAAAAACTTGTTAATTTGATTGTTATTTGACCATAGCTTGCCCTTAAGTTAAATATTATTTTAAAATTAAAATTTATCTGGGTGTGAGGTTCGTGGGTTTGGCGTTTTTGGTTTACGGGTTTAGGGTTTTTGGTTTTGGAGTTTGTGAGCTGGGAGTTGGTTTGCTTGGGGTTCGTAGGTTTGGAATTTATGCGCTTAAGGTTTACGGGTTTGAAGTATGTAGCCTTTGTGTTTGTGGTTTAGAAGTATGTGGTTTCAAGGTTCGTGTTTTTTTTTTTTTAGAGAGATGTATTGAGTGCGGGAGAAAGAGAATGAGGAGAGAGAAAGAGGGATGAGAGAGCGGGGAAAGAGTGGTACAATTGTGAGATACATCCAGTCAGGTTGATTCAGCGAGCTCCTAAATTATTGTATAAATTTTTTCATATTTTCTGCGGATTTTCCTAGATTCGACCTTTTAGTGACCTTGACATTCATCTGACAGAGTTAAACCGACCTAAAATTTAGATTCAGTTATTAGAAAAACGTAAGATCCACCTAATTTAGTCTGTATCCCTGCATTTTTAGGATTTGTAGACTGTTGCTTTTGGTCACGGAAAGTGAAGAAGTATCTTAAAACATACTAAATCTACACATGTAACTTAAACTTTTTTAAATAGAATATCTCGAAGAAAAAAAAAGATATTGGAGCAAACACAACGGCATTTGAAAGAGCAAGACATGTAATTTAGAATTCTTTATATAGTTTTTTAAGAAAAAAATTGGCCTTGCTATATAATTTTAAATATGTTAAAAAGACAGTGTTATTTGTAGGTTAGGATATTTCATTGACCTGCTCTAAGATCGGATTTTTATGGCCAGGTTCGGTTTTAGCGACCCAAAACTACGCGAAATGACTATGCGTACTCGCTAGTCACGTCGGGTAGAGTTATAAATGATTGAAACTGAAGACTGAGTTTTCATTGTCATTTTCATACAAATAACTTTATCGTAAGATCATTTTTTTAATTTTATGAATGAGTCAATTTATAATTTAGTATTTAGGATGGCTATCTTAATCTAAACTTAAAAACTAAATAATTATAAAAATAGATTAAGAATTTTATTTAAAACACCTATATAAAGTTCAAAAAACATAACGAATTACATATGTGACATCTAAAAGTTTACTATACTGTATCTGTTTTTTTTTTATATTAGGCTTTATCAGTCATTATAATTTTAAGATCATAAGTTAGCATGTTAAATACTTTTATGGTAACATAAATGCTATTTTTTAAAATTATTTTCATACCTACTTGTTTGTTTATTTTTTTAGTTGTATACTTTTACTTCTAGTATATGCATCTGTAATTTTTGTATTTTTCGTTTAGTTTTTCTAAAACAGCTTCTTTTATTATCTCAAGAGTTAATTGGAATTATTTTTTTGAACAATGTAACGTCGGTAGCGCTACTTTTTGCTGAATTTCAGCAAATACTGCAATTTGCCGTTTGAGTCTAAGCAGTGAAGCTTATGGGCTCGGGTCGGCGGAAGATGATCGTAAGAGTTTTTAGGAGAGATGTGAAATGCGGGATTGAGCAGATGCAGGAGCCTCGGTTCCTAAATCGGAATCAGGCTCGAGCCCTACTCTGGACAAGTCCTACAAAAGTGACTGTGGAACAGAATAATCGGCCGCTTTTCGGCCAAAAATTCTGTTGGAGGGTTTTTATAGAAAGAGGAAAGAAAATAGAAAGCAAATTTAAAATTAAAATTCACTCTTTATTCGTTGTATTGGTCGGAGTGGAAGAGTCCTCTCTCTTTCTCTGTAGTCCGCTGTTGTCCTCGATGATTTCTTCTTGACGTTAAAATTATGTATGGTTTGTTTTTTATATTGTTCTTAAAAGAACAGTTTGTACGTTTAGAAAAAGAAAAATATATATATAGATGTATAAAATGTGCGGCTCTGATGACCAGCGAAATGCTGAGGCTCTGGATGCTCCACAAGGTGTCTGCAACTTGTTCTCCGAGGTCTACTGCTCGTGTAAATGATGCGTAGTAATGTTTCTAACTTGTGCTACTAAATCGTTGGGTGTCCCTCGAGTGCTGCCTGAGGTCTGCTGACTGTCGAAAGTTTTGCGCAATATTTATGCGCTTTTCCGAAGTTGCGCCGAACGAATCCTTTTTCCGGAAAAATTCTGGAGAGGGTAAGTTTTTCGGGCCCTCTTCTCCTCGGAGGGCCTGTCTGAGAGGGCGTGTAAAGCCTCCGCGAGGGTGTGTCATCTTGATGGTGGAGAGAGAGATCGAGAGGGGATGTCTATTTTTACAAAAATAATAGATAATCTTTAAACTAATATTGGTATTAATTGTTTATAAATTTCTTGTTTTTAATAATAACCTACGTAAAATTTGAACTAGGCTAGGAAAAAGAATTAATTTCGTAGCTTAATTCTAACAATATGATTAATTTATTTTTATTATTTTATTAATTTTTATAAATCTTTTTTTGTTTTTATTGCGCATTATGGTGCTTAAACTTTCCTTATTATTATAATGTTATCAACTATATACTATTTCTATTTTTACAAGGAATTTTAACTTAAATATATGTTTTAATAGTTTTCTGTATCTTGTGAGAGAGTAATGATAATTGTTATTAATTTATATTAGTTAGTGTTTATTTTATAATAGGTTTTAAGCAAAATATCATAGTTTATTTGATGTATTACGTTTAAATAATATTACTTGGAGTTCAGATATAATTTGATTTTAAATTCGCATCATTCTCTCATAAAATTCAGACAAGTACAAAACAACTTACAATTTAAATCTTATTGATTATTAGTTTTTTAAAACATTCTTTAAAATAGTTTTAACCTAATTAAGTTTATATATATAATTGAGCGCTAAAATATAAGCTTAAAGTAATTTTAAAATAATTAATTCTAGAATAAAAAATTAATTTTAAAATATAGTCAATACTTTCGTCTGCAAGTTTCAAGATATAATCCTAAAATAATTCTTAGCATTTTATTTTTGAAAAATATATTGAAAGAAAATATCATTCTTACTAAGAGTTTTAATTTTTAATTAATTAATTCTCTTATTTTCATATGGAAATTCACACTTGAAAACTAATACAAAAACAGAAATTTTAAGCGTGGATTAATATTTAAGAGTAATAAAAATTCTTTTATGAATTATAAAGAAACTTGCACGAAAATGTTAAAATATAATGTTTCATTAATGCTAATTGTTAGTAATATTTATGTGCTTATTCGTAATGTTAGTTTTAACAAAGGATATTTTTATATTAATCGTATAATTCTCGAATAAACGTATTTAAGAAAAAAAGAAAATGCTTATAATATATATATATATATATAAACATATAACGCATAAAATATCGGTGTACGAGGGTCGTTTGAAAAGTCTGTGCAAAGTCCAAGAGATGGCACCACCGGCGCGTATCGAGGTCATATTTAGTTAGTAGCATCTCTCGAATGAACACACACCAAGTTGCAGCCATATTAGTCTATTTCTTTATGTGCCATAACCTTTCCGGCCACAGGAACGGTCTTCGCTTTTTTTGGTGCAAATTCCCCCTTGGTAACCCATTGTTTAGATTGTTGTTTGGTCTCAGGAGTATAGTAATGTATCCATGTTTCATCCAGTGACGAAACGACGCTTAAAGTCCTCCGGATTTTTCTGGAACAGCTGCAAACCATCCTTGCAACACTTCACACGATTCCGTTTTTGGTCAAGCGTGAGCAATCGCGGCACCCATCTTGCGGATAACTTTCTCATGCCCAAATGTTTATGCAAAATATTATGTACCCGTTCAGTCGAGATGCCCACAGTACTAGCAATCTCACGCATCTTAACTCTTCTGTCATTCATCACCATATCATGGATTTGATCAATGATTTCTGGAGTCGTAACCTTCACAGGCCGTCCAGAACGTTCAGCGTCACTTGTGCCCACATGATCAGTTCGAAAATTTTGAAACCATTTATAAACTTTTCTAATCGAAGGTGCAGAGTCACCATAATGTTTATCAAGCTTCTCTTTAGTCTCCTGAGGCGTTTTGCCTTTCATAAAGTAATGTTTAATCACCACACGAGATTCTTTTTCGTTCATTTCTTGAAAATCACTCGACTTCCTTGATTCACACAAATGCCAAACACAAAGAAATAGACCAATATGGCTGCAACTTGGTGTGTGTTCATTCAAGAGATGCTACTAACTAAACATGACCTCGATACGCGCCAGTAGTGCCATCTCTCGGACTTTGCACGGACTTTTCAAACGACCCTCGTATAAAAATTAAGATGGTAAACTTAAATTCTAACGCTTGTATTTATTAAACTTTAATTATAATATTAGATGGTTAGTCTCGGAAAGATAGAACGATTTTATTCATAGTTTAAAATTATTAAATGAAACTTATTGTTTACAAATAAGAAAACATGCAGAGAAAATTATTACATGTTTTTTTTTATATCTTTTTATTTCGAGAAAAAAAAATAGAAAGATTATATGTATTTTATTGTTTCATTTAATATTTTAATTGAAAACGAACATAATCAGGCCGTTCGAAAAAAATATTTGTTATGGTTAAAGATTATTGCAGATATTTTTTGTATAATTCTTTTTTTATAATATACTAGGTTGTTCAAAAAGTTTTGAAAGCGGAAATGAAGATACTTTTTTTTGTTGGTGAAATCACTTTTATTGCTCAGTATAATCTCCCATAAGTTCAATACACTTGGTCCAACGGTCTTCCAACTTGTTTATCCCATCATGGAAGTGACTTTCTGCAAGGCCTACAAAATACTCCTCTACGACGGCTATAACCTTTTCGTTTAATGAAAAATGCTTCCCACGAAGGAATTTCTTGAGGTGTGGAAACAGCCAGAAGTCAGAGGGAGCTAAATCAGGCGAATAAGGTGGATGCTGCAACAATTTGCACTTTAATTCGGTTATTTTAGTGATGGTTTTTTGAGCTGTGTGAGCGGGTGCATTGTCTTGATGAAAAATGATTTTTTTCTTGTGCAAACCGGGTCTTTTTTCACTAATTTTTTCATCCAATTGGTCCAAAAGGTTACAATAATATTCAGAATTTATTGTTTTGCCAGTTTGGAGATAATCCACCAACAAAATCCCTTTTGCATCCCAAAAAACTGACGCTAACACCTTCTTCGCCGATTTCTGGACACGAACTCGCTTCGGTGCCAAAGTGCCTGGTTGACACCACTCTTTAGCCTCTTGTTTTGATTCAGGGTCATGATGGTAGACCCAAGTCTCATCCATAGTGATGAATCGACGCAAAAAATCCTTTTTATCCTTTCGAAAACGCTCCAAATGTTGCTCAGAAAGTCGCATTCGAACGTGTTTTTGTTCCATTGTGAGCGAATGCGGCACCCATTGTGCACAGAGCTTTCTAAAACCTAAAACTTCATTTAAAATATGACTCACACTGCCTAATGAGATGTCTAGGGCCACTGCTAAATCTCTCTCGGTCAATCGACGATTTTCCAAAACCATATCCTGTACTTTTGCTATGAATGCTGGTGTTAATGCACTTTTTGGACGTCCTGAGCGTGGATCGTCTTCAACGCTTTTTCGACCACGTCTAAACTCTAAAACCCATCGATGCACAGTTGGAAATGAAGGAGCAAATTCCTTTAACACTTTCACCATTTTTGTATGAATTTCCGTTGCTGATAAACCTTCCAAAACAAAGAATTTTATCACTGCATGATATTCGGTTTTTTACATTGTAAAAAAATACACTGACACGTCAACTTCAAATGGCTTGTAAACAAACAATGAATTGACAGAGTGGAATGAAACTTTGGGTATGTTTATATGAAAGATAAAATATTAAAATGGCGTAAAAATTTTGGTTCTTCTACTGCTCTATAGATGTCGCTTTCAAAACTTTTTTAACAACCTAGTATATATACTTTGAATGAAAAATCGGCTGCATTATTGGGTGTACAACTTTGCTTCCGCCGTTTTTTTCCGAAATTCGAAGCTTTATTGTAAAAAACTGGTTATACATTTATGATTCAAAGTATTGTCCATCGCTGGCCACTACTTTCTGCCATCTTTCGGGCAGTATACGAATCCCGCGTTGAAAAAACTGGTCATCTTTTGAATCGATCCACGAATCGACCCAATTTTTTACTTCTTCATAAGACCGGAAGTGCTGGTCAGCCAGGCCGTGTGCCATTGATCGAAACAAGTGATAGTCCGAGGGAGCAACGCCTGGAGAATACGGCGGGTGGGGTAGGACTTCCCATTTCAATGTTTCCAAGTATGTCTTGACCACTTTCGCAACATGGGGTCGAGCATTGTCATGCTGTAAAATCACTTTATCATGTCTCTCGTTGTATTGCGGCCGTTTGTCTTTCAATGCTCGGCTTAAACGCATTAATTGCGTTCGACAACGATCGCCTGTGATTGTTTCAGTCGGTTTTAACAACTCATAATACACTACGCCGAGCTGGTCCCACCGAATACTGAGCATGACCTTGGAACCGTGAATATTCGGTTTGGCCGTCGACGTGGAAGCATGGCCGGGATATCCCTATGATTTTCTGCGCTTGGGATTATCGTAGTGAACCCATTTTTCGTCCCCAGTCAAAATGCGATGCAGAAATCCCTTCCGTCTTTGCCTTGCAAGCAGCTGTTCACAAACACACAAACGCCGTTCAACATCTCTCGGCTTTAACTCGTACGGCACCCAATTTCCTAGTTTCTGAATCATTCCCATGACTCTCAGGCGTTTTGAAATGGCTTGTTGCGTCACTCCCAATGATCCTGCCAATTCTTGTTGCGTTTGACACGAGTCTTGATCAAGTAATGCCTCCAATTATGAATCTTCGAAAACCTTCTTTCTTTCACCGCCATGCTGGTCTTCGACGTTAAAATCGTCGTTCTTGAAGCGTTGAAACCACTCTCGGCACGTTCTCTCACTAATAGCGACCTCACCATAGGTATTTGAGAGCATTTGATGAGCCTCAGTCGCAGATTTCTTCATATTAAAGCAGAAAATTAAAACCTCCCGCAAATGACGAGAATTTGGCTCGTAAGCTGACATGTTTAATCGAGAATAACTTTATGATGCAGACACAAATCGACTAATATTTCGATGGCGTTATGTTTACAAATACCTAAGCTTATTGTATGACATCTATGATCTATTTATTTCAACTACCACTTACCGCTACAGCCATCTATTGCAAAATGGCGGAAGCAAAGTTGTACACCCAATATTTTTAGTGAAATAACATTCTAATAAACATTAGAATTGTTTTTTTGTTCCTCTGGCATTGTCTCTAATACATCTATGGCTTTAGCTATAGCACTTTTCTCACACCCTAATAACTCGGTGAGTCCAAGGATTTTAGGATTATACATGTAGATGTGTGTAAATATAAGGTAGAGGTGGTTCATCTCAGCATATTCCAACTGACGAACCAATACTACCAATGCATTCCTGTATCTCCCTCCCTGCATGCCCGCTAGCTTGATCATTATTCTGAACATACTAGCCCTTAGCTGGTGCCTACTCGCTATTGTGTTATGTGCATGGACACAGCTATCAAATGTTGGTCTTTGAATATCTTCAATGTTCACTTTCTGTTGAGAACATTAGCCAAGCTTGCCCACCTTGCTCCGAACCAATTAACTATAGCATGATTAACTAACCTCTTAGCAATTAATAACAACATACTTAGACCTATTACAATCAAACTTCCTCTTGCTTCATCTCTATCTGAAAGATGCATTGCAGCTTGCAGTAAGGGCCAGATTTCATTAGCACGCTCTTCCAATTGGGCCCTGGTTAGCATATACGGTTGTAGGAGTTATCACCATCCAGGAATGTAATACCTAACTCTCTTACAAGAAGAAATATCTTACCACCAGGATTAGAGCAGTTGTGTTTTTTTTTATAGGTATACGTGTTCAATTTTATTTAAAAATAATTAGCCTTTTATAATATTAAAAATGTAAATTTGTCGTGAATCATATTATACAAGAAGAAGGAGTTTGTTGTATTCAGGTATTTTGTGAAGTAAATTATACAACTGTTAAAAACTTATTTTTGAATTTTAAATTATTTATAAAATTTGAATTTTAATTTGATATATGTTAAACAATTTCAATGGATGATTTTATTCAATATTTTGTACGCAATTTTTATGTTTTTATTTTTTCTCTTTTCAGATTTTAAATAATTAACTTTGTTGAATTACTTTAGTTATTGTATAAAATATACCTTGTGAGGTGTTTTCGGAAACTATAGCTTCCATTCTTTTTGTTTAGCATGTTATTTTTTTGTTATTTATTAATATTATTATTTAAATATTATTCAATATATTTTGTTTAAAAGTTATTTAATTTATTTGCCGAGGTCTTCCTAGTAACCTATTTATTGTTTTATTACGCTACCTGTACAGTGTATCGGTAAGCGAAGGTTACGGTTATAATTTGCGATAATAAAACAATTTAAGAATATTCGTCATTCATTGCATAACGTTATAATTGTATTACGCAGGGAAAGTTTGAAAAAAGAAAATACGTATTTTAGATAGGAAAACTACGGGTAGAAAAAAAGAGTGTTTATGGGACATTTTTATGGTTTTCGGCGTCGAGTTGACGTGCACGTGTTTAGCTTGACGTTCTTTGGCTAGACTCAAGTGCATGTCCCTTTTTTTCTAACGTTCCGGGAAAACTCGTAAACTCTTAGCCCACGCTATTTATAGAGTAGGGTTTTATTACTCTCCCTTATCTTATCTGGATTTTCCGTAAATGCTCATTTGCTGTTTAAGGATCGTTAAATCCTTCGAGGTCGCTCTGAATCGTGCTCTTGGAGTTTTCCTCAAGAAAAGCCGTCGAATGCATTTTTTTTTTTTTTTTTTGTGTATATTGGCACGGGGAGGGGAAATCTTCTAAAGACACCCGAGATGTTATCGGGTAGTGTCGGATTCACCAGCGGAAGCTGATTCCTAGCGAGAGCTGGCTTCAAGCTATCGCTGGTGCCTGCCGACTAAAACCCCTCCCTGAGCGGGGCACAGTCGATTGACTACACTCCCAACCTGAAAATAAAAGAAGCGTGAGAAGGGGCGGAGGCCTCCCGTTGGAAGAGAGGCGCTTACGCTAGGAGCGAAACTAGAGGGAGCTAATTATGGCAGCAGGTGACATGGCCTTCTGACTCGGTCGGAGGGCTTGCGGGTGAAGCTGGCAAGGGCATTGATGCTGGGGTTTGGGTGGGACTTCACTGTAGCCCGGAGGTTTGCAGCATAAGTAGAGGCTGCTTGGGGGATGGAGGGAAGTCCGGTTTCAGCGAGGATTTGTTTGTTTCTTATGAACCAAGGAATTTTGAGGGCAGAGCGTAGCAGTCGCATGTAGGAACCTTGGATGGATTTTAGGCGATGGGGGAGGGTAGAGCCCCAGATAGGGATGCCGTAGGAGATGATGCTCCTGATAATGGCGTTGAAGGCGCGGACTTTAGATTTGGGTGAGATCTTGGGGTTGTGGAAGAAGGGTTTTAGAAAAATGAAGGCGGCTTGCGCTTTTCGCTTAGTAGCTTTAATGTGGGGGATCCAGGTTAGCCTACGATCTAGGGTGATGCCTAGGTATTTGGCGGTGGAACTCCACGGTATGCGGAGAGAGTTGACTCTTATGTTAGGCGGGGTGCGTCGCCTGTGGGAGAAGAAGACGGCGGTGGATTTAGCCTCGTTTATTGTGAGCCTCCATTTTGGGTACCACTCGAGGAGTGGTGGAAGAAACTTGTTGATTTTGGCAGAGCTAGCTCCAATGGTTTTAGTGGAGTCTAGGATGGCTATATCGTCGGCGTAGAGAGCGGTGAGGATGGGTTCTTTGGGGGGTAGGTCGTGGCAGAAAATGTTGAAGAGTAGGGGGGAAAGTTTGGAGCCTTGGGGGACACCGGCAGAGATATGTACGGGGTTCGAGAAAGAAGTGCCAACGCGAACGCGGATAGTTCTATCGGCGAGAAAGGATTTTGTGACACCTATGAGGTAATCTGGGAATTTTAAGGTGATGAGTTTGTGGATGAGACCTTGGTGCCAGACTCGGTCAAAGGCCTGCCAGACATCTAATAGGAGCATCGAAGTATGGCGGCGTTTGTTGAGGTTGTCGGCGATGAACTCGGCCACTCTGAGAAGTTGGTGGCCGGTGCCGTGACGACGGCGGAAGCCGTGCTGGTAGGAGGGGAGAATATTGTTGGCGTCGACGTGTTGGTTGAGACGGGCTAGGATTACGCTTTCGGCTACCTTGCTTAGAGCGCTGAGGAGGCTAATCGGCCTGTAGCTTGAGGCTGCGCTTAAGGGTTTACCGGCTTTGGGAAGGCAGATAACTGTGGCTTCTTTCCAAGCCAACGGGAAATAGCGAAGACGCATCATGGCATTTGTTATATTGCAAATGGCCATGATGTGTTTGCGGGGGAGAAGTTTTAAGACGTTATTGTGGATACCGTCTTTGCCTGGAGATTTTCTGTTCTTGAGGGCGCGGATGACGTTGGTGATCTCCTGCGGAGAAGAGGGGGCGATGGTGTCCGTGGAGAAATTGTGGAGGGCTAACTGTTGTTCTATTTGTTGATGAGTGCTGCTTAGATGGGGGGCGCTTGGGAACGGGGAGCATTGCTGGTGAAGTGATAAGGCAAAGATATTGGCCTTATCTTCATCCAGAGTGAACGTGTTGCCCTCGTGTTTGAGGGCTGGAAGATGAGGGGTCCTATTGCGTAGGGCTCTTACAACTTTCCATAAACTTTTGGGGTGCGCTTCGGCTTCTTCAATAAATTGATTGAAGGACGCGCTGCGGATTTCGGTGAGGCGAGCTCGGAGGTTGCGTTGAAGAGCGTTGAGAACAGGGCGGAGGGTCAGGTCTCTCCGGCGTTGCCATTGGCGCCGAGTTTTGTTTTTTTCCCGAATGAGGGATTTGACATCTGGGGGAAGGTTTTGAATTTTGGGGGTGATTGGGTGACTAGTGGTGGCCTGGAGGGAGGCTGTATTGATGTCGAGGGTGATGGCTTGAATTTCCCGGTCTATGTCGGAGGTCGTGTGGAGGGTGGAGCATTTGTATTGGGAGGTTTCTAGGAGATAGCGAAGGTGGAGCCAGTTTGTCGAATGGCACATTTGCGGGGATTCCAGGGGGCAGCTAGGCACCTCCAGGAATACCGGGTAGTGGTCGGAGCTTAGTTCACAGGAGGACCAGGGATCTGTTGTGAGGTTGAGGTTCTTAGTGATGAAGATGTCTAGAATGTCTGGAGTGTGGCTTTCTATTGAGGAGTTATAAGTCGGGTCGTTCGGAGCTTCGACGAGAAAATGGTGACGTAGGGCGAGGTCGAAGAGGGCGAGGCCGCTTTTGTTGCTTTGGAGGCAGCCCCAGGCTGTGTGTTTAGCGTTGAAATCTCCTGCGCAGATTGTGGGTATGTTGTTGTCGAAGAGGGGGGGAAGATCGTCAAACTGTTGAGTATAGCTAGGCGGCGCGTAGACAGTAAAGATACGAAGGGGACCGGAAGGCAGAGTGAGCTCGGTGCCGATGATTTCGGCTGAGGAGCAATTGACTTGGATGGCCTTGTGGCGGATAGATTTTTTAACAAAAATTGCTACGCCGCCTTTGGAGCCGCTGGGGCGGTCTCTTCTGTAGGTCGTGAAGTTTGGCATGAAAAGTTTTTTGCCGGAAGGGAGGTGGGTTTCGGTGATACATGCGACCCCGATGTTGTTATTAGCGAGGAGGTCCTGGAGCTCAGCGAGCTTGTTGTGCGCCAGTAGGCCTTTAGCGTTCCACGTGACAATTTTAAGATTATTGGGTTTACTAGCCATGATGGGCTGCTTGGATAGCGGAGGTGAGTTCGCTCATGAAGCGAAAGAAGACATTTTGAAGCTGAGGTGACACCAGCAGGGGTAGGGGTGGCTGCATTGATGCGGGGGAGGCAGTTGGGGGTGAATTCGACGGGGAACTCCGAGCTGCATTAGCGTAAGAGAGTGAGGGTTGGGCGAGACGGGTAGGGATTTGTGCTGGCTTGGGGATCGGAGCGGGTTGGGGGGCCGGAGATCTAGGCGTTGGGGGGGTGGAGGTCTTATTCGGTGACGGATTCCTTGGAGCTTTGGGGCAGCCGCGATAGGTGGCTCGGTGGTCGCCTTTGCAATTGGCACAGGAGGGTTTCGCGGATTTTTTGTCTTTGAGTGCGCAGGAATGTGTTTCGTGGTTTTCACCACAGAAGGCACAGACCCAGGTAGCGTGGCAGTAATTGGCCGTGTGGAAAAATTTGAAGCAACGGCGACACTGGGGGATGATTTTAGATTTTCTCTTCGGCTCCACTTTAATGTTGGCGCCTCCGAGAGTAGCGAGTTTATAGATATTTTTTGACAGAGGGTTTGAGGGGTCGAGATGGACCGCGACGAGTGGCCAGATTTTCTTGCCGTTTCTCATGCGGTGGATCCGGCGGATGGAGAGGTTCTCGCTTCGAAGCTCAGCTAGTAGTTCAGCCTCTTCGATGTACTCATTGACACCACGGATGACTACGATGAGATCCCGGTCGGCTGGGAGTTGATGGGTGGAGTATTCAATACTGGATTCTTCCAGTCTCTTGGAGAGGGTACGAAAATCGGACACTGATTTGGGGTATACTCGAACAGAGTCCGTTGTGTTGACGACGCGACGGGGAAGGATGCCTATTTTCTTAAGAGCGGCATGCAGTTTAGGCCAGATTTGTTTCTGGCGTATGATGATAGGAGGGGGGCTGCGTTCGGGCGCTGCGTCTGGCTCAGCAGTGTCCGAGTCTGAGTCGGAGTCCGAGCTGTTGCTGGGAGAAGGGGGAATTAGGGGGCTTGTAGTACGTTGGCGTTTAGGGCGACGCAAGACTTCGGTGAAGTCGTTGTGCTCGGTATTGGGGCCTGAGTTGTTCTCGCTGTCCATGGCGTCAGGGCCTGTTGTCTGCTGCCGTGAGAGCGCGGGGGAAGCTAGGGGTTGTTCAACGCGGGGAGTATCTTGGGAAACTGGTCCATTGACCAATTTCCTGAGGGCAGAGAGTTCTTTGTGGAGGTCCAGAATGATCTGGACTAGTTGGGTAGGGGGCAGTCCGATGAGAGCGTTCCTCTCCATTGTGTGGCAATGGAGGGGGAGGTTAAGTGGGGAGAGATATTTAAGAGGAGGGGGGGAGGGGCTATTAGAAGAGCTGTTTGAGCGGGGAGGGAGGGGGAGACTACGTTTTGAGGAGGCACTTATAAGTGCCGATTTTATATTGAGGGGTGGTAAAAAGACAAGAAAAAATAAAAAATATATATACAAAATTTATACGAAAAATAATAAAATAATTAAATGAAATAATTAAATAATTAAATGATACGTTTGAATTGAATTGGCCCTTAGAAGGGCCGTTTGAGAGCGAGATGCCAAGGTTGGCGTGAAGAGCACAGTGCTGGCGAAGACCGATGTGCGCTGCACAACGGTCGGAGCAAGACTGATGATGGCGTCGAATGCATCGATGCACCGGCTTTTATACCCGCTGGACTGCGAGTTTTTCGGCGGCTGGAAAAGCGGCGAGATAAGTTTAAGCCAATAAGGGCATTTCCTCGGCCCTACCCTTGACCTTCGTAGCATTTCGTAAAATATAGAAGGGTTACAGTGGCGGGAAGAAGTCACGCCTCCGCCTACGCGTTTTATGTGAAAGAGAGAGAAAGTGCATCGTGCGAGGGCGAGCGTATATGGTGTGAGAGAGAGAAAAGAGAGACAGCAGCATCTGCCCGTATTATATAAAACTTATATAATTATATATAAAAATAATACAATATGAAATACAATAATGATAATACGAGCATGTTGTATTAGGTGCATCACTTTTATTTTCATCAATGATGGTAGCTTCTTCCATCTTAGCCTTCAAGGCAAGGATGTCAGGATCAACAGAAGTAGTGTCATCAATATCAAATTGCGCGTGGAGACTGACAAACTCCTCCCAGGCGGCATCAAACTCAAGACCCAGAGAATTCCATACTTCTCTAAATGTTGTAGCGTCCTCGCCACGACCGATGGCACGCAAGTCATAATATAAACTTATAGCGTCATCGATAGAGCTATAGTCCCACTCCACAGCTAACAATGTTTCTAGTTTTGGTAAAGGAAAACTCATTTTGAAATGAGGCTTTGCGGAAATCCAGCAAAAATCATCATAGAATCATATAGAAACATAATAGAATCATACATTGAATTATTCGATTACTTATATAATTGAAAATCAAATTTATTAACAAAGATTTTTTTATAATATTAATTTCGCTGCCTTGCGGCTTAAATTAAATTACAAGAAGAAGTAAAACAAAGAATAAAATACAAAACGAATTAAAATACAAAATGAAAAAGACGCATGATGATTTTACTATGAACCTTTTAAAGCAATAAAATAACTAGCGTGTAGGTATATTGCTAGAGCGGATTTAAAATTTTTGTCGATAAATTATTGTTAATTATGGGTGGCTCAAGCAAATACGTTTATTGTATAACAAAAAAAAAATCTTTGTACTTATAACAGTTATATTTTTGAACTGCTCGTACGCCATCGTTTATCTCTTTCTATTCTCAAGCGATTGGCGCACATGTGGATAAGATAAACTAGCATTCTAGAGGAAACGTATCTGGGATTTTCCTTTAGGCTTGCTTTAAAATTTTCGAAATAAAAAAAATTTTAAAATCGGACAAAATATAACGGGACGTAACAAATGTATATTAAATTAAATTTAATTAACGATTAAATTTTGAATGTATATTAAATTAAATTTAATTAACGATTAAATTTGAATATAAGTCATGAATTAAACTGACTATTAAAAATTAAAAAATTAAAACAATTAAGACTTTATTAAAATTAAAACAATTACAAACAATTAAGATTCTATTTAATCTGTATACAAAAAAACTACACACGTCATTTATTGTATTAAAAAAAAAAAAAACAATAATTATTTACGTGTAGAGTTTTATAATTTAATTTTAAATGTTTAATATTATTTTCATATAAAATAAAATACCAAATAATTGTGTAGAGATTTCGAAAATATAACTAAACATTTAAAATAGAATTATAAAACTCTACACGCAAATAATTATTAAAAAATTAATGTGTAGAGTTTTTTTAAATACAATAAATGACGTGTATAGAGATTAAATCAATTTTAGTTTATGAATCAAATTTAATTGTTAACCCTTTCGCTTCGGCAGTTCTGTCCGTCGAAATGTCGTTACCGTACGGAAGCACGCGCCAGAAATGTTTAGATGCCGGATATATCCGGCGCTCGTACGCACAAGTCGTCGCGTGGATGCCGGATATATTCGGCGCTTGAAGCGAAAGAGTTAATTACAGTTTACTTGGATAGTGAATCAAAATTAATTTATAATAATTAAAATATATTTGAATACAAATGAAAGTTGATTTTTTATTAACGTGTATTAGATTACGAATTAAGATTAATCTTTAATTACAGTTTATTTAAGGGGGGGGTAGGGTTTTGAAGGCAGAAAAAAACAGGTTTTTACAGATTTTTTTTTGGGCGTACGGTAAAAGTAAATTTATTTCTAATTATTATACATTAAAGAGTAGTTATTGAACTATATTCTGTGAAATATTGGTTGAAAAATATTGAAAATTGACCGAATGGCAGCAATTCTTCGCAGGCGCCTCAGAAAAAATACATTTTGCGGTGCACGTCATACCTCAGCACTGGATCATCTGAAATGAAATAACCAAAGTTTTTCTTTTAATTTTTATGTCCCTCTAGGTATCCCTGTCAAGTTTTTCCATTTTTTTTAAATTTTTGAACTTTTTACAAGACTTGAAAGTGAAAATACCGATTTTTGGCCTGAATTCATGACTATTGTTGTTAATAATAAAAAAAATAAAATCAAAAACGAAAAAATCTCAACAGGGTTACCTCATGAATTATGTAAGGAAATACTGTAAAAAATTTGAGAACGATCGGTTGAATAGATTTTGAGTTACAGAGTGCACCGACTCAAAAAACATCGATTTGAGAAAAACGCGTTTAAAGTTTTTCGTAGCGAAAAGACCCTGATAAAACTTAGTAAGCTATTTATTTTTTATTTTACTCACATAGAATCATCAATGCCGGGACCATAGAGTATAGAACTTTCGTCAAGAATGTCCAAAGCATCTTTTTGATCAAGTCTGCGGCGAATTCTATCATTTTTAGCGGTTTCAGCTGCTCGCTCATCTGCTCTGTTCATTCGAATATCGTCGGTTAGAAGCGCCCATCCATGACAACTTGGACCAGTACTGATTCGCATATCTTCTAGGAAGGTTAAATAAGCGTTACAGCCTTCATTGAAAACACAAGCAGCCACTGAAGATGCAAATTCGACGACAGTTGCTGAACCACTCTCAACTTTCGGCGCAATCTTCCAAATAAGCTGGTTCAAACTCTCATTATTATTTTGTGTGAATCCGCCAATACATCGCTCTAGGAGAGCATCTTTGCTTAAATCTTCATAAATTGGCTTGATTCCTTGTAAAACATCAGTTGGTAGAGCAGAATATGAGTGTTTGAAATTATTCAGCTTGTTTGAAGCTGCGGCTTTCTGCCATTCACACCATGAGTCTTCTCCGCTAGGGCAGTTTTCGTGTTGTGGTTTTGCATCGGTTGAGGCATAATGATAGTAAGTTGCCCAAATGGCTTTTTTCATTTCTTCTACAGAATTAGAATTGAAACGAATTGCACGACCATAGTACTGGGTGAGCTTATCAATCATTTTTGCAGTCAGTTTCCCTTTACCTGAGAGAGTTTTTTTTTGGATATTTTTTCCAGTTTTAGTTTCACTATCAGTCACAGTTTTTTTGACTAAACCACGCAAACGAGTTCCCATCCTTTTTTGGACGTGTCCAACACATTCTTTTTTATTGATCAGAAAATTTTCACCATAAGGTTCAGCATTGATAACACCACTATATGTTTTCGAGTCACCATCTCCAATATAGTTGCGAATCTTCACGTTATTCTCTTGCGATCTTTTGAACATTGTGACAATTGCGTCGACTTCCATGTTACCGGATGCTCCTTTGTGATTTACAGAACATTGATCTTCATTTATATGGTTCTCTTGCCATTGTTCGAACTCTGCAGAATCAAGCTTATTCTTCCAAGTAACGCACATGTGACAGTATGAACTTTTTACGAGAACATCGACGACTTTTCCGGTGTAATATCCAATCAAGGAAGCCACGCCATACAAAGAAGAAAATCCACGCTTTTTCCAAGTTCCATCGCCTGATACAGTTAATTCTGATGAAGATTCAATATTTTTTTCTCTACACATAGCTGCTTTTTCTTCCTTAATCGCAGAAACAAAAAATCTTTTTGCGGCATTCGTCACACTGGAGGACATTTTCTTCAAGTAATTGTTGTATACCGATTTTGATACGAAATTACTGGATAAATCCATCAGTCCGCAGAATTTGTCACAACCAGCTAATCCCAAGCCTAAAACTCGCATCACGAAAGCAAATCGGTAGTTCACTTCATACATATGATTATCTACTCGTTCACTAGACGGAACGTAACGAGGTTCTTTGCATTTTTCACATTTTATTTTTATCTTGAAACCAAGACCTATTTTGCCACAACACTGAAATGATACTGTACTATCACAAACTGCACACTTTACTAACGTAGAAATTGTTGAAAAAACTAACAGAAAATCAATGATTCTGAAATGTTTATTTGTATCTTCAGCAACTTTTTGGCTAAAGCTTAGTCTGATTTTTTTCGTTGACGTACTCCTTGCCTCAATATCGTCATCGTTTCTTCGTTTATGCGGAGGAACTATTTTTTTAGCTTGATACAGACAACATTCTTGAGTTACTATACTTTCATAATATGCAATAAAAAAAAATCACTTTTTTTGAACCCTCAAAACCATACCCCCCCCTTAATTACGATTCGAAAATAATTTGTAATCATGATATTTTTAATTTACGAATCAAATTTAATTAAGTTTTAAACGACATTTATTAATACTAGTAAAAGTGCGGTATTTGTTTTAAATCCACGTTGCGGTTTTTTAGATTTATTTAAGTTAGGTAAAAAATTTATGTAGTATTTGCTTACCAAAAAAAGAAAATTTTAAATAATGTATATGCTGACAAAAAACTTTTTGCTCGAAGTTCAACAGTTTAGGAACCCATTGCGCCGTTATTTTGCGATATTGAAGGTGTTCGTGGATGATAGACTCTACACTACCAATACTGATGCTGAGTTCAGCCGAAATGTCTCGAACATTCATCCTACGGTTCTCCAAAATGAGTTGTTCTACGCGGCAAATGTTGTCTGGTATGATGCTGGTTCGCGGTCGACGATCATGCGGCTCATTCTCGACGGTTTCGCGATCATCCTTGAATGCTTTGGCCCATTTAAACACAGCAGCCCTACTCAGGCACTCACTACCGAACTGATTTCGCAAACGCAGAAAAATTTCCGTGTTTTTAACGCCTTCCCACACTAAAAAACGAATGACAATACGTTGCGCAATGGCGGTCGGCACTTGACGTTCACTCATGGTCGTAGCACGCGCGTGAAACATGCACTCCCGACGAAAACTATGCCACACTGTTCGTAAGGGACCCAGCTATCACATACTCAAGCCACGACCTTCAAAACATACATGTGCGCCATCTACAGCGTTTGTCTCCATCATATTTGAACCGCCCTCGTATGATTCAAAGTATTTTCACCTCGATGATCGATGAAGGAATGTTATTTCATTTATATAAACAGTTTGGAAAAATTTGGAATTTCATGGCATGTTAGCATTGGTTAGGAATTTTGTTCAGTTTTGGCGCCCATACACATACACATGGTTTACATTACTAATTGTTTACAATGCTATTATTATTTAACAAATTGTATAACCATAAAAATAACAGTCATTCCTTTAGTAATTTTTGACGTAGAATCCACTTCGCTGTCAGATTTTTAAAAAGTGAATTTTGCATAATTTGTTTAAACAATAATTGTTAAAGAAAATTGCAAAATTCGAGATTTTGCCGTATTCTTGCATAATTAGAGCTAATGTCCTGTTTTACATCGGTTCCGGGGTGCTCGGGTTTATGGGTTAGCCATGGGCATTAATAGGTTAATGAAACGTATTTACCACGAAACAGATATTATTTTTATCGCAGATACTTTTAATCACAAAAAAACAGTCAAATAGCATACTATTTATAATTCATACTTTAATCAAAAGAGATAATTTTATTGTAAACGTGTATTTACACGATCACATAAATAAAATATTTAAAAATTTTTTAACTAAACAAGACGAATATGTCATAATAAAATTAACTTGCATTGTGCATGAATATTACTAAAAATAAAAAAAATATTTATCATTAAATACAATTTTATGAAAAATTTGCACCATAAAATAAATATGCATTATAATACTTGACACAAGCCGAGTTGGTAAGGGAAGCGTTCAAGAGGTGAACGCTGAGGGAACCCGGCTGCGTTAAGGGAGGCAGGGATAAAAAGGAAAGGACGGACGGAGGGTGAAATAATTTAACGAAATGCCGGCTTACTTCAACTCACACGGTAGAGCAACTCCGTCGCGGTGTTATTTAGATTTTTGCAGACGCGGAACGCGACGCGGAATGTAACGCGGAAATCGGCTTGGCTTCTCGCTCTCAGGTTGCCAGACGCAGTTTCGAGCTCACCTACGGCGACGGTCGTCGCCTTCCTTTTGCTCGAGCGGACGTGGTCCGCTGTGAGCGGGATAAAAGGTTAGCTCACTCGACTTAGACGCAGGCGCACGAGCGGGTCCGCTCTGAGCGACGTCTTGGGTCGAGGCCCCTTTTGCCTGAGCGACTCGAAGTCGCGCCTTGGCGAGGGCAGGTCGCGTAGCGTTCGAGAGGCGAAAAGTCGCGACGACTGACGACTATACGAGTTCGGTCGTCCGCCGCTAACTCGTTCTGACTACTAACTGTGACGACTCGACTCGAACTGATTCTCTAAGTTCGCTCCTCCGCGAGCTCGGCGGAAAGCAATGCATGCCGGGAGCGGGATGGTGGGGGCTCGACGTGGTGAGTCGCGATTGGTTCGCGATTGTCGCGCGACTCTGCTGAGCCTAGCCCGTGTAAAGTGTCGCGGTGGTGGGGGAAGAGCCTGCTTGCACGAAATTTTGTGTAAGTTAGCGCGTGCCGCGAGAAAAAGGCGAAATAATATAATTATTAGAAAAAAATACGTTAGACGCAGGCTAACGTCATACTATTGATGTACACACTATATATGCGCTCTTTTTTTGTATAAATTTTATCAAGAAGAAATATTTTTATAGAATAATGAATAACATGTTTATAATCAAATATTTAAAAAATTTTATCGTGTTAAAAAACACGATAAAGTTAATGATATTCGTTTAGGGTGGATATAGTTTGTATATTTCAAAATTATTAACTTATGCTACTTGTAACACGAAAAATAAATAATTCTGTCAGTTAAACTATCAGCCAATCTATTTGTAGCTTTAGCCTTTTGCCATGAGGAACATTCGTTCCGGTAATTAGAGGCTCTCTGCCTACCTGCTGGCCTTGTACTATACTTTGAAAAATAAGTACTTAGAGATATTTCTCGACCATAATCTTTTGGTATATCATTTTGAGGTTTTAAAGAACCATTTAAAACAAAAAACAAAACAAAAAAAACGTTTTTTTGAAAATCCTAGAGTGGCCTAAGGCCTTAAATTTCTTTTTTAATTTATCGGAATTCCGTTTATTATAATTCACGCAGAAGCAATTTTTCATTAAAAATCTTTGAATTTTAACCAGTTAAGTGGTATTGTATCATATATGATCACAAAAAAAATTGGGCCCATTCTGTCTATGTATCATATATGATCAAATCAAATAATTTTCTTTTTTTCCAACCAATTTGAATAAAATTTGGTACACTCTAGTTTTTTGGGTCGCTGAATCTGAATTTGGCAATAGAATCGCAAAATCCATTATGGCGGATCCAGAATGATCGATCCAAAATGGCTACATATGTTCATATATCATCAAATCGAATAACTTTCTTGTTTATCAACGGATTTCAATGAAACTTGGTATACAGTGTTTTGTAAGGGAGCTGTAATCGAATCTGGCAATACAATTGCAAAATTCAATATGGCAGACTCAAAACTTAACAAAAATTGTTAACTTCCGTAGTTAGCTGGTGAAAAATTCACGACCCCAGAGTGTACCGTCGAGAAGGTTACGGAAGGATTTTACACCCCACTTTTTTTGTTTTTCCATTTTTTTTATTTTTTGTTTTTTTTTTTTGTATTTTTTTTTGTTTTTGTTTTTTTTTTGTTTTATTTTGTCTTTTGTTTTTATTTTTTTATTTTTGCGATAAATGCTTTTTCCGCATTTTTTAAGAAAATATATTGTACTTAATAGTTTTATAGTTCAAACTTCATTCACTATTATTTCGACTAGTATGATAGTGTTGAAAGCAAGGTATTACACATAACTAAATGTTATTGCAAGTGTTACACATCGTAGTTGTCCACTTGTTAGTCAAGTTCAATCCTTCAGCTTCTGCGCGGTGATCCTTCTGGACAGTTTCCATGGTTTCGATTCTTATCAGTCGAACTCAAATGATGAAATGTAGCCCTGATTGCTTTATATATTTTATCCACATTATCTTGATGTCGCATGATCGCTAGTCCGTAATACTATTGAAGTTTATCAATTAAGTTGACAGTTAATTTTAGCGTGGTTTTACTTTTTCCTCCTAAGCTCTTATCGGCTTTCTTCAAACTACGGCATCGTGATCCTATTCTTTTTTTAACATGTAGATAGCACTCTAGTTTTTCTACAGGAATATCATAAGGATTCAAATCTAATAATCCTTTATATGTTATCTAAATCTAATAATCCTTCAATGAGGCTAATTGCGAGGTGAGGTCCGTTATATTATCCTGAGTTTTACAAACCCAGTCACCTACGACCGCTAGATTTTCACGGACGTTCATTTGTTCTCGCCTAACTCCGGCGAATTTTTGGTCGATGGTCGTTCTGTCCCTGAGGTAGCCTGCGGTGAGCCTCCCTTGGAATTTCCTAACCTTTTGTTCCTTTTCGAGTAATCTAGCCGCTTGGCAATAATTATGGTAGATTTGCCCGATATTTATTCTTATTTGCCTGCCCTGCGAGCGTTGTTCGACTGTTAATCTGTCGCCCACCACATTAGTTGCTCGCAGCGTGGCTCGAGTGTTTCTTAATGTCCTTTTTTAAGGAACTTATTTAAGGAAGGTCATGTACTGACGTTACTCTATGAATTAAATTGGTAGTACCTCTAAAATTGAATCCAATTTTTTTTATGTATAATTACGAGGTGTGGCAGAAAAGTAATGAGACTGATTTTTTATTTGCCAAAGTTTTTAATTTTTTTCAAACATAAATGTTATCCCCTTCAAAGTAGTTCCCTTGGGCAGCTACACACCGATGGAGACGTTGTTCCCACTTTTGGTAGCAGCGCTGGAAGTCTTCAACTGGTATGTGGTCTTCAGTATGTCCGTTACACTCTTTTTGATGTTTTCTAAAGTCCCCAAATGATGTCCTTTATATATTATTATATATTTTATATATTATGTATTATTATATATTTTTTTATAAAAGGTGTTGCGAAAGGGTTGGCGTTAAATAAAAAAAAAACTGTTTTTATTTAAAATTTATATTTATATATTTTTATATTTTTTTGGTCTTAGTGTTTTATAGCATAACCGATTATTCAGATATGGGTTTAAACATAATTTTTATAATTTTTTAGCAGTGTAAGGTTGGCGGTAATAATAATATTATCGCTCCTTGAACTCGCGATTTTTATTTTATATAAACCACGTGTTAATGCTGCCGTTTGCGCCTATCTTCCGATACGAGCGCGTGTGGCTTCTGTGAACTATTTTTTGGAATTTGCTAGTTTCAAAACTCGAACCGAACTAAATATAATTTCTAAATTTTTTCCTTATATACCAAGTTTTTCTTCGCGGCGCGTTTTCTTTTAAATACGTAGGGTAGGGTTTTATTACTCTCCCTTATCTTATCTAGATTTTTCGTAAACGCTCATTTACAGTTTAAGGATGGTTAAATCCTTAGAGTTAGTAATGCATGCCATAAAGAGGGAATAGCGGATGTTCGAAAGCGTTACCAGCTGCTCGGGAGGTCGACTTTAGCACAGTCTCACCTTTCCGACGCCACACACTCTTTCGAACGGAGGAATATTGGATAATCAAAGGCGTTACCAGCTGCTCGGGAGGTCGACTTTAACACAGTCTCACCTTCCCGACGCCACACACTCCTTTGATGGGAGGAAAATTGGTTAATCAAAGGCGTTACCAGCTGCTCGGGAGGTCGACTTTAGCACAGTCTCACCTTTCCGACGCTACACACTCTTTCGAATGAAGGAAGTATTGGGAGATGGCGATGTACGAGGGCGGTTCAAATATGATCGAGACAAATGCTCTGACACGTTTATTTACTATCGAAAAAATTTACAAAAATTTACAGTTTTTCTAGGTACTCCCCCTTACAAGTTGCGCATTTTGTCCACCTTTCTAGAAGCTTTTTGATGCCGGTATCGAAGAATTCTTTGGGCAACTCGGACCGCCATGTGCGCACGAACTCCTCTACCTCGTCGTCGGTGTTGAATCTTTGACCTTCGAGGGCTTCTTTCAGTGGTCCAAACATGTGGTAGTCGCAGGGTGATAAATCCGGACTGCAGGGGGAGTGTTCCAGTACCTCCCACCCCAATTTCGATATTGTATCGAGCGTGAGACGCAAACTTCCAACCGCGTGAATTTTTGCTCGAAGTTCAACAGTTTAGGAACCCATCGCGCCGTTATTTTGCGATATTGAAGGTGTTCGTGGATGATAGACTCTACACTACCAATACTGATGCTGAGTTCAACCGAAATGTCTCGAACATTCATCCTACGGTCCTCCAAAATGAGTTGTTCTACGCGGCAAATGTTGTCTGGTGTGATGCTGGTTCGCGGTCGACGATCATACGGTTCATTCTCGACGGTTTCACGACCATGCTTGAATGCTTTGGCCCATTTAAACACAGCAGCCCTACTCAGGCACTCACTACCGAACTGATTTCGCAAACGCAGAAAAATTTCCGTGTTTTTAACGCCTTCCCAAACTAAAAAACGAATGACAATACGTTGCGCAATGGCGGTCGACACGTGACGTTCACTCATGGTCGTAGCACGCGCGTGAAACATGCACTCCCGACGAAAACTATGCCACACTGTTCGTAAGGGACCCAGCTATCACATACTCAAGCCACGACCTTCAAAACATACATGCGCGCCATCTACAGCGTTTATCTCCATCATATTTGAACCGCCCTCGTAGGTAGGTTAAGACGTTAATTAGATGAGAGGTATAAAAAATAAAAAGATAGTTTTATATTAAATCTTACGTTTAATTAAATCTCTTAAAATAATTTCAATACAATTGGTTCTACAAGTTTGAGTAGTTGAATATAGTAGAAATTTGTTCGTAATATAGTAAAAGTTCGAATATATTAAATATAGTAAGAGTTAGAATATAGTAGAATTTTGTATGTAATGTAGGAAGAGTTCAAATATAGTAAATATAGTAGGAGTTCGAATATAGAAGAAATTGAAGTAGCAGGGCTTCGAGGTCACTCTGAGTCGTGCTCTTGGAGTTTTCCTCAAGAAAAGCCGTCGAATGCATCGATGCACCAGCTTTTATACCCGCTGGACCGCGAGTTTTTCGGCAGCTGGAAAAGTGGCGAGATAAGTTTGGGCCAATAAGGGCATTTCCTCGACCCAACCCTTGACCTTCGTAGCGTTTCGTAGAATATAGAAGGGTTACAGTGGCTGGAAGAAGTCACGCCTCCGCCTACGCATTTTATGTGAAAGAGAGAGAAAGTGCATCGTGCGAGGGAGAGCGTATTAGGTGTGAGAGAGAGAAAAGAGAGGCAGCAGCATCTGCCCGTCTCTGTCGCTCTCGTTGGTAAACTGTCAGATTTCTTTCTATTTCACATTTACAATATTAATTTATTAAATATATAAAACTTATAATAATAAAACTTATATAATTATATATATAAAAATAATACAATTAATAATATTAAATATAATAATGATAATAGAATCATATATTGAATTATTCGATCAAATTTATTAACAAAGATTTTTTTTAAAATAATATTAATTCCGCTGCCTTTCGGCTTAAATTAAAATACAAGAAGAAGTAAAACAAAAATAAAATACAAAACGAAATTAAAATACAAAATGAAAAAGACGTATGATGATTTTACTATGAACCTTTTAAGGGATTATACGCAGTTGCGAAGCTCAAAAAAGACGTTTTTTAATGAATTTTTTATAGAATCAGGTTTTATTTATCAATTACAAGTGATGGTAATTCAAATAGAGCCAACTTTTAAGAATATAATAGTGCGTCGATCATGTACAAATATTGATGTACACCGCTCCTGTAGATGATGTTCCGAACGACCTCCAAAAAAAAGGCGCTTGGCGGTGATCTTCATTTCGGCGGTTTGGATTATCTGAAATTAAAAAATATGGTGGATTCTTTTAGAGGATAGATTAATAAAGGTATTGAACGAAGAAATAATAAAAATTTTGATTTTTGACAAAATGGCGTCTATTTGAAAAAAAATTTTCGTTTTTGACTGAAATTTTCGCTCTAAATTGTTAAAAAAAAATAGTAATAATTTTTTTTAATCTTATTTTTTCGTTCAATACCTGAGGAATGTATTTAAGAAGATTGTGTAAAAATTTGAGATTGATCGGTTGAGCCATTTCTAAGAAATCGAGATCACCGACTTTGAAAATACCGTTTTGAGAAAAACGCGTATAAAGTTTCAGAAGTAGTTTACACATAGTTAAAATTTTTTTCTTCAACTTACATGGTATCATCTATTCCATAACCATAAGAGGGACCTTCTGCAGTATCGTTAGCTTCTAATAAGTCCAGCTGGTGTTGTCGACGAGCCATTCTTCCTTCTCGCGTGCTCCCATGCGCTTATGCGTCGGAGATCATCACACGCTCTGCGTCCTCTTTGTCGACATAAGCATGAGCTGCGGTGCCTAATGAAACTCCTAATGCACTCATAAAGTACAATAATGATTTTGTACCTTCATTAAACATTCTAGTTGCAATGTAAGCCGCTATTTCAACAACTTTACCGCCACATGGAACAATTTTAGGAGTTATTTTCCATATTAACTGATTATAACTCTTATTATTGTTTTGTGTAAATCCACCAACACACCTTTCCAATAATTTTACATTGCTAAGGTTTTCATAAATTGGATATGTAGCTTCAGCAACATCAGCTGGTAAAGTTGGATAATCATGGGTGTAAGAAGATAATGTGTCTGTTGCTAGCGCTTGCTACCAACTACACCATAAACCTTCTCCACCTGGGCACATTTCGTGTTGAGGCTTCTCATCAGTCGAACAATAGTGATAATATGTTCCCCAAATTGCATTATACATATTATCTACAGAATCACAATTTCTCCTTATTGCCAAACCATAGTAAACTGTCAGCTTATCTATTAGCTTAGCCGTGAGTTTACCTTTCCCTGAAAGTACTTTTTTTGCAATTTTTTTCCGCCTTTTTCAACTGTTTCTGTATTTTTTTTTTACTAGCTCGCGGAGTCGTGAACCCATTCTCTTCTGAATATGCCCGATACATTCTTTTTTGACAACTTCAACTTCACCGTAAGGAGCAGCTTTCAGAATCCCAGAATATGTTTTTGAATCGCCATCACCTATATAGTTTCTATAACGAACTTTGAATTTTTCTATTGAACGCTTAAACATTTCAATAACCGCATCGACTTCCATTTTACCTGAAGAGCCAAGAGTCAAGCGCATGTACCATTTTTTCTATGTTTCGGGAAAACTCGTAAAACTCTTGGCCCTCGCTTAATCTAAGTTACACAACGGTCTGGGTCAGTGGAGAGTGCGTCGAGTAGGTTGTAGAGGGAGGCTTTTTCGTGGTGGAGCGTTTGGGTATAGATCTATTGTGGGTGATCGATACGATCGATGCGCATCTTTCCCATTGACGAGCGAGGGCAGGAAAAGCAGGGAGAAAACTTATCGGCTGACACAGGAAAAAAAAATAGAGGTCATGTACCGACGTTACAGTAATTCTTACAAATAACCAAACTAATTATATACACTTATCATATAAGTATTTTTATAACTGTTATTTATTTTATATTATTTTGTTTAATTATATAACTCACATTATTCCTTATGTTGTAATATTAATATACATATAATATTAATGTAAAAATATTAGAAAGATATAAAAGATTAAATATTAACTTTTTTTTTCTTGTACTAAAATTAAGTAAGTGTTTCACATTTCATATAGTTTAACATATAATTAGCAAGATAAAAAAATAACCTTTTATGAATTCTTTTTAATCTTTTAATATATTATGTAGCATTTGCATATTGTGTGCATCGTAATTTATTTCTTATTTCAATTAAATTTTCATGCTATTATAATTTAGAAGTAAATGATCAAAGTAAATTTATATACATTTTTAATTGTTCAATAATTACAATGATTCATAATTATTAGTGTTTTCATTTTAGATTCAAAAATGAGGATTAATCCTATAAATGTTATAAATTTATTATTAGCATATTTCCAAACGTTAGAAATACCAGATAGCGTGACTAACCATAAAGACTTTCAATTAGCAGAAAAAATTCAACAAATATTACTAGATGCTAATGATAAATTTAGCGAGGTGGAGATGATTGTTGAAAAATCGCTAAATTTTCATGAAGAGTATAAAGACCATGATGCAAGAATAGTCAAGGACGAAATACAACATCACTTTCCTGATCCTATCCAGGCACCAACAAATGAATGTACTGAAGATAATGAAGAAGTAGATTTCGATTACAAACAAAAAGCCGTGGAATTTTGTAGAAGTGGCAAAAAGAAAAATTTAAATATTGAAACTGTTAAGAACAGATTTAAAAAGGTGATATCCATCAGTCAACTGAAACGTTGGGCCCACACAATTAATAAAGGCGGCACTTATAGAGACAAAGTTGCAAGAATTTGTCAATATACATTGGATAATTTTAAAACTGGTGTTGAAAGAGGTTTAATTATTCATGATCGCGATATACGTCGGTGGGCCTTACGCGCTAAAAAAGAAATTGCCTCTAAAGATTTTCGATTCAAGGCTTTAAGAAGTTGGTTATCACGCTTTAAACAGGCTCATAGAATAGTATCTAGAAAAATAAATAAATTTATTACTAGGAAAACACTAGAAAGTAATTTAGACCTTCACACAAAAGCAGATGCATTTGTTGCTGACGTTAAATCGTGTGTACCAACGATTGGAATCCAGAATTTACATAATTCAGATCAGAGTGGATTCCAATTAGAAATGCATTATGGAAGGACATTACTTTATTTTCTAAGAGTTATTTAATAAATATACGATACGCTAATGCAATTATAAACTAATATTAAAATTAGTGAAGTAATACTTTTTAGGAAATTATTAATAATATGGAAATATTACAAAATGTAAGTATTAACGTAACTATCCTTATACAATAAAAATAATGTAGCATGTCGCAGACAATTATTAAAAATATCAGATTTTTTACTCTATAAAATATAAGATCGGTGAATTCCAGGGTGAAATAATAATTAGAATTATTGGATGGATTGGAAATTAGAATAGTTAGATTGTCACAGAATAATAGCTTTTACTTATAAGTTGAAGGTTTTAATTAAACTAGAGGAATGTTTTTACTTAAATCATATTCCAAATTATGATTAATAGGTGTATGTACAGTTGAAAATTGGCTAATTGCAATTAATTTAAATTAATTATTTATTTCATAAAAAAAAATTGTTAGGGGTGTATTGCAAGAGGAATTCATGACATTTCAAGTTATTACGCGATGTCCAAAATTACGCTATAGATGATTATTCGAGAAAAACTACCTTGCAAAAATTTGTGTTACGAATGTCAGTAGAATTCGTATTGACCGACTTAGGAAGAAGAACATTATTTTGTGCTGTAGTATGCAAGATTTTGTGATTACTTGCGTGCGATTACGCGATGGACAATATAATTCGATGTTACATAGTTTTTCCTTTTTATTTGAGAGAAGGATAGAAAAATATAGTCTTATTTTAATATTTTAATAGCATTTAAGGTGAAATATTAGCGCAGTTATTCCTGTAATGTTTTTAAAATAAAAAAAAGAAAAAAAACAATTGCATTATTTAAAATAAGACCGTAATCAAATTGATTCTAACAAGAGCGGCTGTTTTTTTTTTTTTTTTTTTTTTTTTTTTTTTTTTTTTTTTTTTTTTTTTTCTATGTCATTCATGTATTCTCAACTCTCAGCTTAAGCTTAGGTTAAGTTTCACAACGGTCTGTCAGTGGAGAGTGCGTCGAGTAGGTCGTGGAGGGGGCTTTATCGTGGTAGGAAAGGCAGGGAAGAAACTTATCGGCTGACACGAAAAAAAAACGGAGATCGTGTACCGAAGTTATAATAATAAAAATTAGTTGACGTGTTTTGGTATTTTTGCCTAATTTTATTTCGGGGATGAAGTACCCCTGGATCACGTTCAAACTGCATGGAGATTTTTCGATAGATAAAATAGCTAATTTTTTCATATTTTATGGTTTATCGAAAATTACGAAGCACGTAGTATTGTATCATGCAATAAAAAATGTCAAAGAGGTAGAAACTACCCCTGAAGTTCACCCCTAAAATATTTTTATTAATTGCAAGTTCAGACATAGTTTTAAAAATAATTCTTGATATTTATAAAATTATTTTGTTGATTTTTTTTAATATCTTTTCTTGAATTGTAAATGAATCATTCAATATTTTATTCGTAACGAACGTGATTTGTCAATCAACTAGGTTCTTTATTTTTTTTATTCAATATTTGAATTTAGCTAAGGTAAAATACCCAATACTTGGACAGATTTTTTGGAAAAAAAGTTGCCGCCCTTATTTCAAAGCCAAAATATCATTAATTTAATATTTATTCAATTGGAATATGTAAATTAGAATTTCGAGTTATTTAAAAAAAAAAAAAATAATTTAAATAGAGCTATTAAAAATTAAATAATCTGAATTTAAAGACGGGCATAAAAAACGGTAGTTGTTGGACAATCATTTTGGCCGATCGTAGTACTTGGACAGTTTTGTGGGTATTAGTTGGACAATTTTCCAATGCTTGGACATATTAAAATACTAATAGTTGGACATACTGTTAGTATTCGATTCTAATTTGAAGAATTGTGTAAATAAAAATTATAAAGCTTATTTCTATTTTCAATGTTATTATTATTTTTTACAAAAATAATACTTTAATTTATAAAAGGTACATTGTGATAAAAAATGTTACATTCTTATAAAAATTATTTTTCATAGAACAATAAATAGGATTACAAAATTTCTTGTTTTATTTTAATTTTTGTTTGTAAAAACTCCATTTCGTCCTTTACTATAGAATTTTCTAAAGCGCTTAATTCGACATTTGTGTTGTTGAGACCGTGACTTAACTGAGCAAAATTTTCTTTGGTTTCCGATTTTAAAGCCTTCTTCAAAGATTGGATTTTTGATTTGAGTTGTTTCTTCTTTTGTAATTTTTTCTTTTTGATTTTATTGTACTGCTTCACCATAGACGTTTTTTTTTCCCTTATTATTTTTGCCCTTTCTATTTCTTGTTTATTCAATAGAATTTGCTGCTCCTTTTTCTTTTTCTCTGTTTCTTTTTGCTGCAGTACTGCCAAAAGATCGTCAACCACAGATACAGGTGAAGTATTTGCCGGTGAAGCTTTTTTCTTACTTTTAGGAGTAAATCTAGGCACAGAGAAAAATTCTTTTGACTTTGACGTGAGAACGTGTGCATCAACTGTACTCTCAACTAAATAATCTAAATAATCAAAAAAATCTAAAATAAGAACAAAAATGTAATTAAAAGCAATATTTCCAAAGAAATTAACTTTCTATAATACTTACAAGCACTAGAGTTTGATTCTTCAGTGATGCATAGGTGATTGTTGTCAATTTTCATGTGATTCAAGGAATTATTTTCTCGTAGTATAGAGCTTCTAAAATCAGGACTACTTATTACTGGAGTAACTTCTGAGGTAGTCATGTTCACAGCAGCTGTGACAGAACTATGTGAGTCCTCTTGAATTTCATCTATCAACAATAAATTAGAAAATAAGTTTATATACAGTGCAATATTTTTATCAAAAAAGAAATTATAACAAACCTTTATTCGATGAATTCATACAATCTAAAGTACTTGTATTGATTGAATTCTCCATGTTCTCATCATCGTTGATCACTGTTATCACTGTGGCTGTTATTCGATTACCCAGCTCATCGTACAGCTCAATTTTAGAGTCTGTATCTGGAAAATCTACTTGAGCCCTTTCTTCGATGATTGAATTTGCAGAATAACTAATATCAACTGCATTATCATCCACTGTGTCCACAATGACAGAGAAGTCCACTTGATTTTCGGAGCAGCCCAATGTATCAGGTATAGAATGACTTGCCTCAGGTACAATATCCGTTGGTTCTGGCATCACATCATCATTAGTGGCTTCAGGTACGACATTACTTACTTCATCATTATTTACATTTGGAATTTGTTGATCTTGTGGGTATGAATGATCACTCGCTAGAGAGCTATTTGAACGTATACTATCCATTTCTATTCTACTTCCTAGAAAATGATTAATCAAGTTATTAAGTTTTTAGATAACGTAGATAGATATCAAATAACTTACCAACACAAAGTTTCCTCAGCGTACGCCAAAATTCAAATAGTCCTGCATATTTCACATCACCATGCCATATATGATCTGACTCAGCTTCTTTAAACAATTGTAAGATCTCTGACGAAACCAGCTTCTCTTCAAACACAGTCAAAAGTTTAGCATTTATGTTCACACTATTTTGAACTAGATTGCTGGTTGAGCCTGAATCGCTTGAATTTTATTTATTTTATTGATATCAATGGGGCAAGCCCCATACATGAGATACAATTTATATAAAAGTGACAAAGCACTAAAAAGCAGAAATAAAGCAGAAGAAATAAACTACATATTTTTGTGAGAAAAATATTACAAACTAAATAAAGTTAACGTAAATAGTAACTTGTAAGTTTATTAAGTTAATAAATCTGAAATCAATCATAACAAAGAATAACTTTAGATAAATTCTTAATAATAGCGTAAGATTTTGCAAATTTATCTACCTAGTCTAATAATTCATTAACATTAGATTGAAGCTTCCTGCATATTGTTGATTTTTTCCCTTGTTATAGTACTGTTAACGCAAATATTTTATGGTTATTTCTAAGAATCCTAGGCGATACATGAAAATTAAAATTATTGAGTATATCAGAACAATCAACTAAACCGTGAATTATTTTTATGCCAAACAAATAATCCGCTCTAGTTCTAGTAGATGCAAGAGTGGCAATATTGAACAATTTATGAATAGGAGAATAGTTGTGATCAGTATAATGCATACTATAACCTATACGATTTGCTGCATAACGTAAAAACTTGTGGTTGATAGATTCTAAATCTTTAATAAGACCTTTCCCTCTTGAATACCAAATGACTGAACCGTAGGATAAAATCGGATAGTAATATGAGAAATAAATTTGTCTAAATGTAAAGAGGTTTTTAAAGTTAAATGAAAATCTTTTAATAAAATACAGTTTTTTGCAGGCTTTAATACATATTGTTTCAATATGGTTTTTAAACGTTAACTTCGAATCAAATATAATACCTAAATCCCTGATCTGATTAACCCTATCAATACTCTCACCATTAAAAGTGATTTTGAATCTTTATGTGACATTGAATCTTTATTCTTACTTTTCTTGCTTAAAATATTATAATTGACAGCATTGGCGTTTAATGGATACAATCCACATGTTCTAAATCCGTTTCTGATAGCTTCTGTCAAATCATGTGAATCAAGAGCCATTTTTAAAATTAGAGCAAACATATACTTTTTTACTTCAATTACATTATTATCAATTCTCCACCGTCTTAACACTCTTCTATAAGAGATCTTGAGAGGATGAAACACAGCCACATCTAATGGCTGGATTATATGCATAGCATTAGGGTATAACACAATAAGTTCAATAAGGTGCTTCTTACAGAACTTAAGTAGTGGTGGTAGTGTCACGTGTGAGCTGTGTCCATCCACGTATAAAATAACAGGAAACTCATAATTGTTCTCTTGCAACCACTTATAAAATACATTACTTATATAACTATAGAAACTTTCAGCGGTCATCCAACCTCGCTCTGTACTTCCTACTCCCCAGCCTTTTGGAATTTTGTCCAACACATTCTTCTTTGGCATTGTCTTCAGGTCGAATAGGATCATCGGAGGTGGCATTACTCCAGAAGCAGATGTTGTGAATAATACTGTTATGCTTGCTTTTTCATTACTAGAGACAATCTGGTACGAAGCCTTTGTACCTTTCGTAGTAATCACTTTATTATCTTTAGGTACAAGCATAAATGCAGATTCATCCAGATTGAAAACTCGATGTGGTGGTATATGAAGTAAGTCTTTTTCTTTTAAGTATCTCTTGACTTTAGCAAACCAACTTCGAAGGCCTTCTTCATTTACAGCTGCTCTAGTCAATGTGAGATTTTGAGCAATCCGTGTGCTAAGATGAGGATGCCTGTTCATAAAAGAGCGATACCATTGGACTCCAGGGCGATTATTCTTAAAAGGGGTCTTAATGTTGTTGTGGTTTATGTAATTCTCCACAGAATCCAATAACCTTGATTTTGTTACTGGAAAGCCACTGTCTGCACTGAAAACTATCCACCATGTAATATCTTTCTCGACTTCCTCACTTAGTAGTCTTTGGTCCCTTTCTACACACTAGAGGTAACACGTTTCTGGATTTTAAATAGAGAGTACTTTTTGGTACTCCAAAACTGTAAGCAGCTTGGCGTAGTGTCTGTCTTTCTCCTATTGCATTTAGAGCGGCTTGAAGATTTTCCACAGTATAGTTTTTTTCACTTTTCTTTTTGCCTTTAAGTTGACTAACGCCAGCTGTATTCTTCTTTTTTTTTATCACCGAGATTTCTTTTCTGAACTTTTCTTTCCATGTTACCAGTGGTAAGCTCACGTTCTGGAGATTGAGGTTATAACCTTAAAAGATTTCAAAATGTTTACTTTTCTTGTTTTATACTTCACAAATTGATCTTGGCCACTTTAAAATCACTAACGTATTCAAAAATCCAATTTTTACAACAATTTAACAACGGAAATTGTGCAATAAACTTTCTAAGAAATTTGTCCAAGTACAAGCCACCTGTATAGCTGCCTATGCTCTAAACTTAGACACGAGTGTAGCGTGTGTCCAACTATTGAAATTATTTAGATATAGTTGGACAATTGATTTCGAATTGAAAAACAAATTATTTACGTATATTACATGGAAAGTATTGTTTATTAATGTAAAAATTATATTAAAGCATTGGTTTTATGTTGGCAAATTCTTCAGACTAATTTTAACGGTAATTATTCAATTCGCAAAAATGTAAAATAGAGAGAATAAATCTGTCGTGCTTATGGGACTTACTATGAAATTTCAAATCATTACCTTTCATTAAAATTTTGTGAAAATTTAATTGAAACTATCTGTACGTTAATAAAAATCGAGTTAGCAATTTTAATAAATTTAGTTTTTTGGCATAATTTTTTTTATTCTAGCATAAAAGTCAGTTTTTTAGTGTCCAAGTATTGGTCTAAATTTTTATTTTGTCCAAGTACTGGGTATTTTACCTTACTCATTATTAGTTAACTTATTAAAGCATTAATAAATTTTAATTATTAAATTAAATATTATTAAAATAAGATTAATAGATTAATTAATGAATTTTTTCTACTTTTAGACGGTGATGATACTTGATAAGTGGCAAAGCTAAAAAAAAAAAATACACGAGGATTTTAGTTTATTTATTTTAATTTAATTTTCATTTGCTTAACTTTTATTTATTTATTCTTTGAACAATATATGTTCACTCCTCTTGATAAATGCATGAAAATAATTTTTAACGATCTTCCTGAGAGCCATATTATTTCTGTGAACTGTTTTGAATTGATAATAATCTTGCCGCCGAGGAGATCGTTAAAAAATAGATTTCATTTTTTTGTATGATATTTCCATTGTTATATTTATATTGATGTCGTATGATTATCCGTTGATTTATTGAATGATATTTCCATTTATTTATTAATTGAATCATTTATTTTATTATTCATTTATTCATTCGTTACTTTTTTATTTACAGTTACTTTTGAATATTCACATTTTGAATAACATTTTTACATTGATAATTTGAGTTTTTACAAAAACTATTATATAGATTTTTTCATAATTTTTCCTGTAAATTGCCGCGTACAGTTTTTCATAATTTTGAAATTTTTTGTAATTTATTTGAATATTTTTTTTTTATGAACAATTGTAAATGACCGAAAAAAAAAAACACAATAAACTTTTTTTACTATGCGACTAATCAAATATTTTAATACCACCTGGCCTAGATTTGAGGTTTAAATAAAGTAAATTTTTTATCAAATTGATACTACTGAATTTTCATTCCATATTTTTTTTATTAATGTTACAAGGTAGCTCTTATGAATAAAAATTTTCAGATTACTGCAGTCTCTTATTTAACAGTTTCAAGTATAAAAAGTGATGTTAACAACTCACTGTTTATTTTGTTCATTTCAGATTGAAAGATGAAAGTCAATCCTTTAAATGTTATAAACATTTTATTAGCGTATTTTCAAGCGTTGCAAATATCAGATAGCATAACATGTTATCGTGAAATGCAGCTGTCAGAAAAAATAAAATATATTTTATTAGATGCAAAAAGTGAATTTACTGATGTAGAAATGATAGCTGATAAAACTTTGGATTTTCAAAAAGAATATAAAGACCATAATGCAAAAATAATAGACGACGAAGTGCTTTATCATTTTCCTGAATCACATGAAGCACCAAAAAATCAGTGTACAAAAGATAATGAAGAATTTCGGAGAAGTGGTAAGAAAAAGGAAAATTTAAGTCTCAAAACTGTTCAGAACAAATTTAAAAAAGTTACATCTATAAGTCAGCTGTAACGTTGGGCTCATACAATTAATAAAGGTGGTATACATAGAGAATAAGTTGCACGAATTTGTCAAAATACGCTGAATAATTTCAAAGCTGCTCTCGACAGCGCTACAATAACTCACGACCGCAATATAATTCGGTGGACCTTACAAGCTAAAAAAGAACTTGAATTTGATGATATTAGATTCAAAGCTTCTAAAATTTGATTATTGAAGTTTAAACACGCATACAGAAAAGTGTCTATAAAAATATATAAGTTTATAACAAGAAAAACACTAGAAAATGCAGCAGAACATTCAAGCGCAGCAGACGCATTCTTCACTGACATGCGATCGTGTATATCAAGTATTAAGCTTGAAAATTTATACAATTCAGATCAGAGTGTATTTCAGCTAGAAGTTGGCAGAGTCGAAGAACGCTGATATCGAAGCAGCAAACTTTAATTATAAACTTACTAAAAATTATATACTTTCATTACGCACTTACAAAAATTATTTACTTTAATTTTGTACTAACAAAATTATGTACTTTCATTATGTACCAAATGCAAACGAAATAAGTAAATATTTATGGAATATATTATTATATACTTTAATTTTGTGCTAACAAAATTATGTACTTTCATTATGTACCAAATACAAACGAAATAAGTGAATATTTATGGAATATATAAAATAAATTTTTTTTTTATATTGTACATTTTATTTAATTAATTTACCTCTTGCCCACCAAATTTCATTTAATTTTAATTTTTATTTTAATTTTTATTGAATTTCTTATACAATGAATACAATCTCTTTTTTGCGGTTTTCTCTCTCTCTCTCTCTCTCTCTCTTGCGCTCTTATGGAGAGGCGCATCTTGCCGTAATAGCAAGTGCATGGCAACATTGAAAAATTTGAATTTTTTTATTTTTTGAATAGAATAAGGTTGATAAAAAAAAATGTTTTTTAATTTTACAATTTTATATTTTTTAGCGCTTAATTTAATATTTTTTAATATGCTTTAGCGACTCAATCTGTTTTGAACAATCGACAATAATTAGAGGAGCATGATGTATAAACTCCCCTTTTTTGGGTATATGTTTAATTTCTTTTTCATAATATACATTTTGAAAGTTAACGTGCATATCGTACAATAAAGCGTACTGATTTTGACTAATATTAAGATTAAGATTCCCATAAGGATAATATTGTGAATTAAGAAATAGTTTCAAATTAGTTATATTGCAATAGTCAAAGCGGTTAGCGTTAGCATCCCTTTGTCCTTTACGATTAGTCTGAAAGCTTAGTATTACAAATCGAGGTTTCTCCAATTGGTTCGATGTCTTTACAGTCCTCGCGTGCTTTAATGTGGTTGGAAGTAATGGATACTCATACAACTCCCAACTACGAAAACTCATAGCAATTGATGCTTTCTTTTGTAGATAATGAAGTAGTCGTATTTTATGCTTATCGGATAATATAACGTATGGCATTAACCATTCAATTATGAAATTAATTTTAAATTCTTCGGCGTGTGTTTGCACAATAGCGTTAATATCGTTCTTTGATCTTGTGAGAACAAGCTCGTGCTTGCAATTGACTATAATTTTACAATAGTCTTCCGCAAACCCGAGAATCATACTCAATGGATTCACATAAAAATAGCCGATATTGTTGACTATTTGGCAACTTATCGCAATAACAATCAAACTTGCGTTTTTCAAGTTTTGCATAGGATTGAATGATACCAAACCTTTCATTAAACTGGTCAAGCCAACGTTTTTACATTTGTCATTCTCTACAGCGTTAATTTCATATCAAATTTCCTCGAAAAGATGGCAGATAGCGTTGTTTATAAGCTTGGTGTTCTCTACAGCTGCTGTTCCATCTGCTTTCAATAATCGACCATGAATGTGTAGTGAACTGCGTGATCGCAGTACGCAGAGATTTTGATATTGTACGGCGATGTGAATTTCATCTCTGTTATTGAAAGCAGATGAAGTGTAAGACTTATGGGCGCGTACAATAATATATTTAAATATTCCTGAAATGTCCAAAATTTGAGCGGGTTTCTGCCCCTCTTCTTTAGTAATTATATTAGGCCTGCTAATCATATATGATCCATTATAATTGTCTTCTATTAAAAAATTTTGAACCGTAAGCCTAAAAATTGACTCTAAAGGGTCGTCAAATTTAAGTACGATGTATCCATTGACAAGTTATTTAATTATTAAAAGTCGGTTAAAATAAGGTCGGTCCCGGAAAGGTTAAGTATATTAAAAAAAAATATTTTTTATAGACAGAGATTTATCCGGTCTACTATACATTTAAACGTATAAGTATGCCATATTTTGTACACACACATTTAAAAAATTTAAATTGTACAAGATAAATTTATTACATTTTATGCTTTCATTTATCTTTTGACATTTTTTATTTTGTCTTTAATTTTTGGAATGAAAAAATTTTAATTTATCAAACAACTCGATACTTAACTGACAGTTTAATGTAATTCCATTTTAAAGATATAGTAGTTATTCGTTATTTAAAAATAATGTTTTTTAAGAAATTAGATTATTCTTTAATAACTATCCGATTTTTAATATAATTAGACTTTGAGGTGAGGTTTATTTACTATAAAAAATTCTTTTACAGAAGAAAACGTATTAATAATTTTTTATCAATAAAAAATTATATTTATTCACTGTGAAGTTGTAATAAGTGTCAAGAAAAATTGTAAAAATAAAGCATCGATTTAAAGCATCAAGCAACTGCGAAATTAACATAAAATTGCGTTATTATACTAAAATTAAATGTTAATTTAATAAAGCGTATCAAAATAGAAATTGTAATTATTATATTATATTAATTTACATAATTAATATAATAAATGTTAACGCTACATGCAATTATGTTTTTTCATTTATTTTGTATGTATTATTTTGTTAATAAATATAAATGTACTCAATATAATTTCATGTGACATTGAAAATTTCCTGAAGAACATATTGTTGCTAATATTAGCAAAACTTGCAATTCTAAAATAAATTGCTGAATATAAAAAAAATATTTTTATATAAAATAAATGTATAAGCATACTTATAATTAAAACATGTAATATCGCTAAACAATAATATTTACAATCGAAATTAATAATTACGTAAAGTCGTGCGTTTGCTAATTAAAATGTTTGTGTATAAAGGCTTTTTATTAATAACGAAAAACGGTTTTAAATAAAAGAGAAAGTTGATTTATTTCTAACGATAGTTAAAACATTATAAGTATAAGTTTTTAAATAGTGCGTTTTAATTTTAATTTTGTCTTATTGTTCATTTTGATATTTTTGTCTTTTTTCTGCAATGTATAAAAAAATTGTTGGCCCATGTTAATCACGAATACCACTAAAAATATATATTTCTTAAATAAAGTTTGGTCGAAATTCTTGAAGATGCACCCAAACCCTTATATATATATATACATACATAAAAATTATTAAGGTATATAGCACGCAATCTATCATCAGGTAAATAATTGTCACGTCTCCAAACTAAAACACACGTTAATTTCCGTTTTCCTTTCCTTTACAACTAGAAGAAAAGTATATTAAATTGTAATAAATTTTAAACGAATTTTATTTATCAATTATGTATTTATGTTTGATCGATATTGTATCGATAATGTGTGTAGCATAAAAATTATTGTTATTGATGATAAATTTTAATGTAAATCGTTTATTAAGTTTAAATACTTTTTTTCTATTGCGTTCAAAGGTAAGCCAAAAATTATTGACTTATTAAATTAATATAACAATTATTTGTCATCTTTATAATATAAAATAATTATAACCGAATAATTGTGCAATGTTATTTTATGAAATGTATTAAAAAATAAATAATTCTTCTACCTGTACACAATTATTATTATTATAGTTGAACCTAATGATTAATGTAATTTACATTGATGAAAATTAAAAAATTAATAAATACAATCTACACAGTAAATCGTCGTTACAGTCTACATTGGTGGTTAGGTTTGTTTTTTACAGCGTAATAAAAAATGTACAGATACATTTATGTAACGACGCTTTATTGTGTGTAAATTTTGTTAATTTAATTTGTGTCTTTCATTTAATAATTTTATTTATATTATGGATAAATTCATTTCAATATTAATTCTTTATTATGTAATAATTATGCGAATATTTTTTAGTTACCTTTGAAAATAATATCTTAATTGTGTGAAAATCTTATTTCAATTTCTCATCAGTTATTTATATTTTCCATGAAGTAAATTATAGTAACTTAGTTTATTGATTTTATTATTGTAAACAGATTGCCTTATTTTGGAGCATATTTTTGCCGATCGAATATAAGAAATAACGAAATCTTTCATTTTTATCATGCAAAATTCTATAAATAATTTTTATAAGAGAATAAAATATAAAAGTGAAAATGTTATTTTATTTTATTTTATATTATTTTTTATTTTTTATTTATTTATTTATTTTTTTTTTTTTTTTTTTTTTTTTTTTTTTGTGAAAAAATGATTTTGATAAATTAGTGTATTTAAATTTTTTTGTTAAAATTTTTTTTATTTGAGAATCAGTTTTAAATTACATCAATGCTTCTAATAACTTTATACATACATAGAATAAAATGGTACAATATTATAGATTACAAATATCATTCATTCATAAAAATAATGTCGAGTTTCTCTTATTTTACTTCTATCAATATTTTAATCAGTAAATTTCTACATTACCGTTTAAAAATGCATATACTATAAAATTTAATATATTTCCACAAGTATCTAAACATCAAAAATAATTGTTCCAAAATATAGCGATTAAAACGTAAAATTATTATTTGTAAATTGTGAAATTTGAGAAAACATAAAAAATTGAAATAGGATAATTTGAAAATTTTCTCCAATCGTATTTTGGGTAATCGTCGATCAAGACACGACACCGATGGACGAAGAGATCCAAACGATGCGCGATCTTTAACGAAGCACACGAGGATAATCCGCTGTATTTCCACGTTTATTCTCTCTCGCAATACCAAATCACAATCACGGGCGAAAAGCAAGCTTAATGCTGAACACTAGCAGACGCCAAAAATGCTCGGCCCACGAGGTTCAGGCCAGCTTAACCTAACCCGAGTCGTTGCTTATCTGTCAACAGGTATCCGGGAGCACCGCCTCAGCAACCACCGCGATTTAACAAGAGATTCGACGATGTCGCACCTCCTGGCACCGAGGGATACTATGATTTGCCGCCACCCGGTGTCGATCATCTTGAGAGACCGGGTTTGCCAAAAGATCGCGCTACTTCGAAAGATAAGGAGGGAGACAGGTATAAATTTATTGCGCCCCTCCCCACCCACCCACCAACCCACCACCTTTCATACTTTTTTTTTTCAATCGGTTTATGCTCTTTATTTTAAATCCTCGTTTTCCTACTTCGAGTTGCACGATCCGTGCTTGATAGCTCATCGAGAGATTATTTGCGTTTCAAAATTTGGTATGAAACTAATGAAGAGTGAATGAATTAGGTTTCGTTAATTATTCTTTGTCGGATGATTAATCTATGATTTCATATAGATAAGAAAAGCTTAGATTTATACTGTGAAATACGTGCTAATGGCGTAGAAGTAATAAAAGATACGATTAAAATTTAGGATTATTGATTAACTATACATTTCATTGTCTTTGATATTATGACACTAAAAATATTAAGTTGTAAAGGTAAGATTTCCCAATAAACATTAATAATTATTTTATCAAATAATATATTTATACATATTTATACATGATTTTATTTTAATACATTTATATTTGACATTATTTTTACATTTATATTCTACACTTTTTGCATTCATTTATTTATATGTATCTCAACATTAAAAATATAATGCACGGAGAAAAATTAAAAAATTACTAATTCTTTTTCGAAAAGAAGTTTTTTAAAGTTAATCGGTTAATTCTTACCTATAATTTTGTCTTGCATATCATTTAGTTTTTATATTGAACAATCGGATGTACAAAATGGTCTTAAAGAAAAAGCATTATATATAGAAAAAACAAGTTATGAGTTATTATTTATTATATTGATTAAAAAAATTTACTCGGATTAATTGCCATGATTATCTGAATTGTTATATTTTAAAAAATAAATGCAACTACAATAAATAGAAGCTTGTAAACATATTATTCCATTATATGATGTAATATGTAGAAGCACATATTATGAAAAACAATAAGCTTTTATAAGTTCGAATTGTTAATTATCTTTTAAATAATTGTGAGGAATTTTTAAAAATACATGTATACGATTTTTTAAAAAACGCGTTAAATATACCTATGAGTTCGGATTTAATTCTTAGTTACCTTCAAACTTTTCAGGTTGTTAGGACAATTTCCGTCAAATACAGCATAAATGTTTAAAATTGTTTTATATTTTAAGGAATGAAAAAGAAAAATTTTTAACAGACTTTTTATCTCTCTTACTGCATCGCCCATCTATATTAATCTTATTGCACATTACGACTTTAAAAATTTTTCAAATCGATGCTTCTAACATAACGATACTCTTGAGACTAAGTAAATCAAATTATAAGATAAATAAGAAGCAATAAAAATATTTCGGATAAATTCAAAATTTGTCAAATAATTAATATTAGGATTTGACTCAGAGGTTTCATTGCTTTCGATCTATTTTGTTTAGTAATTGATTCTATTTTCATTTTAAATAATTTTAAAAATAATTTTCGAAGTCGGTAGTTACAGTTATCAACATTTTTCTAAATTTTATAATATAGTAATTTCTTTTCAAACATTATTTCAAGTTTCAAGTTTTATTTACTTTTTTTATAAAGTTCAAATAAAATACTTTTATATAAATTCGTTAACAAATTTTTAAATATTTAATAAAATATATTTTGTTAAATGATTTTATGAATTTTCTATCGTAAAAATCTTCTTAATTCTCATCTATAAAACCAAAACATTAGCGAGTGAGGTTTGAGTAGTATTAAATGACTGATTAAAAATATCGGAAGCTTTAGCTCGGGCATGATAATCGCATATTAGGATATTTCACGTGTGTCTCATCAGCGCGCGAAACAATTAGTGAAAAAAAAAAAAAAAAAAAAAAAAAAAAAAAAAAAAAAATCGTAAAGATTGAAATAGAAAATAGACTCAACTGGCTTTCTATATATTTCGTATACAGAACGCATGACTGGGAAGATAGAGATAGAAGAGCCGATCGCGAAAAGGACGACCGCGACAAGTATCGAGAGAAAGACGATCGGGAAAGGCGAGAAGATCGTCACGATAGAAGAGATTACGACAAAGAACGGTGCGTTTCTTTGTTGCAATGAAAACATTCGCTGTAAAATATCACTTGATGTTAACTTTTTTTTTTCTTCATACTTGTCTCTTTTCATTTAGTATTGTTATTATTATTATTATTATTTTTGACTTAAAATTCATCAGCGCTTGTTTTTGGTGTATAAATTTAAGTTTCGTTTCATATAGTTACATGTTTCATTCGTTTTAGTCGCATTTAAAAACTCATCAACTTTAAAATTTCGTTTTAACAGCTTTTATAGAATCAGATTTGTTTTGTCCCAAAATCCTAACTTAATGAAAACCCATGTACATAAATCTACACCATTTAACCATGAAAAAAAAAAAAAAAAATTTTATACGAAGTGTTATACATCGATAACTTCAACGATAATTGATCCTCATTTCATCGGTAACTCGTCGGTGCCAGTATGAATTTGAAAAATTAAATAATACTGCTAACGTGCACAATTAACTAGTTCGTTTGCTTTTGTCACCTTTGATTCAGTATAAACAGTAATTTAGTATTGATCAATCGATAATTTAGTATTGATATTGGGTTTACTCGTTAAATACTTAAAAACTCGCCAATCCATCAGATCCAGTCCTTCATATTTTAGCAATGTTTGATTCAATTAATCCTTTTCTTATATGAAACCAAGTAATCCTTTTTAGAAAGTAAACATTTATTTTTCTTAAATAGTTTTGGAATAACCTTATGATATTGTACTGGAACCGGTGAACCTGGTAGCGACAATTTGTGTTACAAATTAGGCCGCGACTCCTAAAGTGTTATATGTAAGATTACCAAACGAAGTAGTATCTTTCGAAATTTATTCTTACGATGCAAAGATTATGATAAATTTAAATTTAAATACCGAATTTCATCTTATAAAGAATAATTGTCATTGTTAGATTGAGATTTTAATCCAAAGAAAATAAAAACCTTTTACATCCGTAATAAAATTTTAAAACAAATTTTTTTTTTAAACTATAAAGATATAATATAATAATCATAAAGAAAGCATCTATTTTAATCAATAGGTTTCGTTTATCGTCGCTTTTTCTACTTACATACACATATTATCTGTACAAATAATGTATTTAATTTTAATAATACAAGTTCATACAAAACTGTTGTTATTATGAAGGCCAACTTTCCTTAATCATAAAATAAGCTTCGTTCTTATAAAATCAAACTAATACAATAAATAAAGTTAAATTAAAACTTTTAAAATATTATATACAAAGTACATCCGATCAAACCAGATGTGAATGGAATTATTTTATATTATTTAATTCTAGAGTAATTTTTTCGTTAGTAGACCAATAATTATTTTAATAATTACTTTCCAAAAACTCGAATACCTTTCAACGTTCATCTCTATAATGTATCCGATCTCAGCATTGTTCTCTCTTTTCTTCATACTTAGGTACAAAGACGATAGAGACAGGCATAGAAGCGACGATAAAATCCGTAGTCGAAGCGATCGTGACAGGCGTGACCGCGACTACGATTATGATAAAGAACATAGGCACGATCGTTACGATCGACATTCCGCCGATCGTAAACGTAGTCGAAGAAGTACCAGTCCATACTCGTCCAAGTATCGGAGCGACACAAAGGATTCGACTCCCGAGCGTCCACGCAAGAAAGATAAGGATCATGACGATAAGTCGGATGATCGTAAGAAGGAAAAGAAGATTAAGGAAAAGAAAAAGAAAAAGGATGACGAAAAGGAAAAGAAAAAAAAAAAGAAGAAGGAAAAGAAGGCGATAATACAGAAGGAAGCAGCGGCCGCGGTTGCAGCTGCTGCCGCCGCGGCGGTAGTAAGCTCCACCACTCTACCGATGGTCAAAGTCAAGGAAGAACCTCATTCCAGTGACGAAGCTCCGTCTGGTGAACCTCCGACCAAAACTTGCATCAAACCAACAACGCCACTTATCAATCCCCATGAGATTGTCGTTAAATCTGAACCACCGGACGAACCAAAACCGCACGTCGAAGAGAAGAAAAAATTACTCAGCGAGGAATTGGCTATGAATCCTGAGCCACCCGAAGTATCAGATATCAACGAGACAAAGAAATCACCGAAGAAAGCCGAGGAAAACGAACCGGACAGTCAAGCCACTGATCTCAAAGGCAACGATAACAAAAAAACTAGCTCCATCACCGAGAGCAGTCTATATGGCGGTTTAGTGGACGAAACCGAAATCACGACAACGTCGGTGACCGGTACGAAATCCGATCAGGAAACAAAATCAAAGAACGACGTCGAAACGGAGGAAGATAAATCGGAAGCAACGGTGGCGAGCAGTTCCCCAAAGAAAGAAGAATTCCTGGCTCCTCTTCCCGAAATCTCAAAATGGGAGAGGGACGAAAGCGCGGAAAAATTGGACGACAGCTCGGTAACGCCGGAAAAGGAATCCAACGAGACCGAGGATACCAAGAGTACGAAGGTCGTCACCACCGAGGTATTGAAGAGAGCGGAGAACGCTATTTTTCAGAAAGCCATCAATGCCATCAGGCCCATTGAGATTAAGAAAATTAGTGACAGTAGGAAAGTGCTTTATCAGAATCCGGAACCCAAGGTTAGTTATCATATATCTTTGTCATCTGAAAATTTCTATATATTTTGCTATGAATTTTTATCGCAAATTTTGACGAGTTTGCTTATAAAAATACGATAATCTTTAAGTGAATGTGTAAAACCAAATTTGATCATAATAATCTAGTTCAAATATTTTTTCTTCATCGTTTCTTATTATAAAAAATAAATTTTATTTATAAACACAAATTAGACACCCCGGTTAATTGAAATCTTAATTAACAATCGTATCGTATTAATCACCAGGTACTCGAGCCAGAAATCGAAAGGGAATCTTCGCGTAAAAGCGTAAACGTGACGATAAACGTAAGCAAAAATGAGCGCAACGTCGAAATATCAACGGAGCCGCTCAAGAAGAGCAAAGTCGAGAGATCGAAATTCAAGAACGTTCAGCTATCGCCTACTCGGCTCTCGGCAAAGGAGCGACTCGGTGAAAAGATTGAGGACGAGGCGAAACTGTCGGGCATCAAGTGCTTGATGGATCAACGACGCGATTCGTCCGGTAAAACGGGCGATACTACACCAAGAAGTCGTTCACCGAGGCTTACCAAAGATAGGCGGATTTCGCTTACCCTTGATAATACGCCGATCATACCGAATCCCGAGAGGAAGGTATTCGTCGAGGATAGAAACAAGAGGGATAGACTTGAAAGACCTAGAATTGAACCACGACAAGTCGAGGTAATGTATCGATACAATTGAATAATACATAATTTTATTTGTTCATTTGTTTTTTTTGTTTGTTTTCGTCATTATCATGCACATTGTTTCATTATTTGAGCTAGTTATGGTTTTATTTGTTTCTTTCATTGTAGGATAATTGGGTGCGTTTGATTGTCGAGGTGAGTAAGCTAACTTTGTTGTGGTGGGTAAGGTAAGTTGTGCAAAATAATTATTTAAAATATACATAGTATTAAGTTAATACGTTAATACCTTTAAACAAAATTTCCTTAGCTTATGCATGATTTCACGGATGTGAAATAGGTAACAATTTAAACATTTAACGTTATAATCATTTGTAGAGGAAATCATATTTAAGTAAAGGATTTTTTTTATGGATTAACTATTTAACTAAAACATGTACTCTTGTATATGTAGCTGAAAATTTTGCACATTAATTATATGAGAATAAAAAAATTTTAAAAGCAACAAAACAATTTTTTAAAACACAGGTTTACCATAAATTTTATAAAAATTAGTTTTTAGTTTATTTATATCGCACAATCAAATGTACCCATAATTTACTAACGTATATAATAATAAATTATTTCTTACAAAACTGTAATTAAAGCTTTTGAGAAATTAATAAATTTAATTAAATTTTAAATATTAAACTTTTACTCAAAATTAATAATATAAAATGTGTTACAAACATTTATATTTTCAGCAACCTGTTTTATTAATGTAACTAAATAAAATACAAGTTAAATCAATATTAGAAAAACAAAGAAAATTAAATTTCAGAAACTCAGCATTTTTGCTTTAAGCAATTTTTTATTACAGAAAATTCATAAATGCGAGAAATCACCAATATATATTATCTATTTTTTCGTATGTTCTCCAGGAAGCCACTTTCTAAGCCATTAGAATCCATAATTGAATCTTTAATGATGGAAAGTTAGAAAATTTTGATCTTATCATTTTTCAAATTTATTTGTGATTCCCATATGAATTTTTTATCGAATTCTTAAATAAGCATTATTCTCGGACCTTCGAAAAAATCTTTCAAAATTATCTTTGTAATTAATTTTATGCCAAATAAATAATTTATATAAATAATGATTTTTAAAAAAAATTTGCATGGATTATCTATAAAGTGCAAATACTATTAGATTTTTTTTATACTTGTGAAACCACATGAATTAGATTAATCTAAAACAATGAAAAATTATTAACGTCTTTTTTCTTTATTTTTTATTTTTTATTCAGGAGCCAATTCGCATCCACGATAGAACGGACTTACGGAAGCCAGACAGAATTACAAGGACCCCACCACCGTTAGTAGCATACAAGGTACGCAACAAGGACGACGAGGATGAAAAGGATGAACGCAAGAAGGACAAAAAGTCCCGGGACGACAAGAAGCGCAAGAAGGAGCATCGGAGCCGTAGCAAGTCGCGCGAGCGCAAGAAGCGCAAAGACAAAAAGCACAAGAAAGACCGCGAGAGAACCTCTGACTCCAGGCGGCAGAAGCACAGCAAGGAGAAGGACACTTCGAAGGATAAGTCGGGCGACGAGGATAAGGAGCCCGTTGAGACTCCGAGCGTTGAAACATCGTGGAAGAAACAACGACGCAATCCAAGACTCGTTTCCGATCGTAAGCGCAGCGTTTTAGACGAGGCAAGCTTCGAGCCCGATTACTCGGCGTCGGATTCGGAATCCGAGGAGGACGACAGATCGACGCTCATTGCTACTAAGCGCGCCAAGATTGAAGATAGCTCCATCAACGTCGAGTCGGACGTTAAGCCCTCGAAAAAGAGACCAAAGGTAAATTATTTTTATTAGGTTTTTCCGTTAAATAATACTGCCTCCTTTTATAATATGTATCTATTAAGCTTGTAATAAATGAAAATTTGATTGTCAATTTAGACTTAACAACTTGATTTTCATAAGATTCTTTAAGCAGAGTTGTTGATAAAAAAAAAATAAAAAATATATTTATCAATTTATTATGTAAACAAGCACAAAAAAAACTTATAAAATAAGTAATAAAATCAGCATTTATTTTTCACTATCTTTTAAGCTTATCAAATCGTATTAATTACAATGTCTTTAAAATTTTCAGCCAAGCAGTTCAGAAGATGAAGATTCGAGTAGTACAGAAAGTTCATCAACGGATTCTGATAGTTCAGTGGAATCTCATCGAAAGAAGAAAAAGAAACATAAGAAAAGAAAGAAACGCAAGGCCAGAAGAGACAGTAGTTCCGATTCAGACGCCTATACCGATTCATCGGATTCAAGCTCTGAAGAGGAGAAACACCGCAAGAAAAAGAAATCTAAAAGCAAGAGCAAACAGTCGAAAAAGAAGAAAAAGTCGAAGCACAAATGACGTCATTAGATTTGTGAACAAGGAAGACTTCGCAGAGTGATTCCCGTTCAAGGGTATTAAAATACGAGACAAATGAGTGATGAATAAATAAAAAAAAGAAAAAAAATAAACAACAAAATAAAATAAAGCGATGATTATTCGCGAGTTTTTACTTTTACCGTAAGCGACATACGAACGCTTTTTGTGGGTGAACGGATCTTATTAGGAAGGAATTGTCCTAATTTGTATAATATGTTTAGAGACTGAATTCAGTCCGAAGAAAAGAGAAGGCAAAGTGATTTATGCATTAGGACTATCGTCGACGTTAATATTGAATTGTACGTTCATAAGTTGATGTCGAGTGTGTATACAAAAAGTGGAATGTGTATGTATACACATCATATGGACATATTGCAAAATAGATGAAAATATTTGAAAAGGCAATTTGTAAACATACATGCTAGTGTACGGAAAAATAGTCATAAAATAAAGCCAAGTTCTTAATAAATGCTGAGATTACACTTATTTATTATACCATATAATAATGACGAACTGTTCTGAATTAAAATAACTGCTTAATTTTCTCTTTGTTTGCTTTTTCTTTTTTTAACCAATGATTTCATTAATAAAATTTATTTTAATAAAATATTTTTTTAATTCATGCATCCTTTATTTCTTTAAAAGTTTCAATAAGACAAAATAATAGAGGCAGTTCTTTTGTTTTTTCCGATTCCAAAGTTCCCAAATCTTTAGTGATGAATGTTCGATCCAAAGGCTGCTTCGATAGTTGACATTCTGTATTGTAAAAATGATATTTAATAAATTAATTGATAAAAAATATTAATATACTTACTGATTATGTTTTGTTTATTAATTTAACTCATTTTACCTGCTACAAGTACACTAGATGTATATTTATATCCCATCCAATCCAAATATTCTCTAATAAGTTCATTAATAATCGAAATTTCATGTGGAGATTTTGGCTGCTTTGATCTACTAGAATTGCTAGGCGCTTCTAGTAGTTTCATAACTTTTGTTCTCATTTCAGCTTTTATTTTTCTAAGTTCTCCGTCAGCTTCCAAAGAATTTCTTACAGCTGAATTTGAACACAAAAAATATTTTTTAAGAATTGAAAGAAATTGTAAAATATATTTTTAATATAAAAAAATTATATTAATTTTAGAAATTTGTATAATTTTATTATAAAATTTCATTAAAATTATGACTTATAAAAAATTTTATATAAATTTCAAACTGTAAGACAAAAAAATTAAATTTTACTAATCATTAATGATAAACATTAAATAAAATAAAAATCCACCTTCTATTAAATCTTTTTCTGTAGCCATCATAAAAGAAAATTTAGATATTTATGTGGAGTTGTGAGAACTGCAATGTTTTGGAGTAAACTAAGCAACCGCCAGTAGCAACAAATGTAACCTAACCTGAAATTACGCGGTTACCTGTCATTAAAAAACCCAACCTTTTCAAATTGAAAATCCGTTATGAAGAGAGCTTCAAATAATTACATGTTTTATTCTAAGTGCCAATAGAATAAGTTAGTTAAATAAATTACTAAATTTTAATTTTTATAATTATTTTTACAATTTTTATGTGCAATTATAATATTTTTGAAAATTTTAAAATTTAATATAGTTTTTAATAATTAATTAAACTTTTTAAAGTAATAAAAAAAAATTTATCATTCAAATTTTTATTTTTATTATGTTATAATCATAAATATTTTTTTGTTTAATTAATAAAGTTACTGTAGTGTTTGAAGTTTATTAAGTTAATTTGAAAAAATGTAAAGCTAAAAATATATTTTAAAATTAAAAAATTTAAAACAAATTCATTTTTTTAATATATAATCAATATTTTTAATTAGGCATACAGTAGTTTATAATACAACTCATAAAATTTTAAATAAAGCATTTTAAAATTAATTTACAGTATTACAAAAAAATTTATGTAAGAGCAATGACTATTCAAAAACAAGACATGCAAAACAGATTTTGAGGTAAAAACTGGCTTGACTGTAATATTATTCATAGCTTTTATATACTCAATTTCAATAACTTTTTATCGAATATGGTAAGTGTAAATTTTCAATAAAAATTCATAGATTGTATGTAAATAATAATAAATCTATTCATAATAAATTTATAACTTTGCAAATTTTGTATTAGTCTTTTAAAATTCTTTCTTGTGATAAATCCTCATATTTACAATTCGATACTTTTCGATGCAGAAATTTTATTAACGTAAATTCTGGCGTAAGTAACTATATATCGTTCGTTTCTTATAACATATTTTTAATTTGTTATTATTAAAATATAAGCAGCATTATTTAAATTGTTTTATTCTAATATAATTTTTTAATTAATACAAATATGTTAATTTTAATTATTAAAAATTAATTTATTGTATTTAATTATTATTATTTTTTGTTTTTTTTTGTTTTTCATAAAACTTAAAATTATTTAAAAACTTAAAATATATTTTGTAAATAGAACGATTAGATTAACTTTTTATTTTGCTTCTGCGTGCAGCATAATAATCTATTTTTAATTTTGTATATTATATATTTTTAATTATGCTATGAATTTATTTACTATTTGTTTGAGCTATTAACTAAATTTATTAATAAAATTGTTCCACAACATTTGGTTTATTTTTCGTGTACAAAAAATAATAAAAAAATCTTTAATCTTCAAGTTTTTTTTTAAATTGTCTACTGCTGTAATAATGCATATGTAAGAAAAATTTGAAGAAGAATCAACAACAACATTTTACAATTCTAGTATCAAAAACATAAGTAGTAATTTCATTCATGTTTAATTAAAAAAAACTTATAATATTTATCAAGCTTAGTTGTCTATGTCAGTCATATATATCTAAATTCTTTATCGACAATCAAGATACTGCTCTGTATAAAGGAAAATGTATGTGCACATGTTTTACCAAAAAATATATTACGATAAAGAACGAAGTAAAGAAAAGAAGAAACAGTCTTTAGATTTCATCGACTTCACTCCGAAATCTAGATAATAAATATGTGACTTATCTGCAAAAACACGTGTGTTATTTTTGCTTAACACATCGTGGAGATAGGATAAATGTAAATTTTTGGCTTCTCTCTAAAATGAATGAGAATTATCATATGATCTTTTACATGCTGTGATTTGTAAATATTTTGTACAATAGAAAAATGTGTCGTTCGAACAATGTTAATGAGTACAAATTGAATTTTCAAATATTTAGTGTGATGATCAAAGAGTTAAATTTAAGTTAATCTAGTAAATTTTTACTGCATAATGGATAGTAATAAGAAAAAATATAGTAATCCAAATCCTAAACTTTACGCCAATTTTCTTAGCAGACTAATATTCAGGTGAGTATAATAAAAAAATTGTATGTTTTTATGTTTATTATTTAATTTTTCTAGGCATTGTGTTATATAAGTTTTTTTTTTCTTTTTTTTTTTTATATAAAAGCAATATTTTGCGTTACCATTTATTTATTCTATTTTTAAAACATTTCCGCTAAAAAATATCTTTCATCAAAAATGAATTATTTTACGCGAATCTCTTTATAACAAGATTCAATATTTAGTATAATAGTTACTAATTAAAGAAATATTACAAGATTTATGAAATATTAAACATTAAATTCACCATCAATGCAATTACAAGAAATCGATAGAAAGAATAACACTTTTGTAAATTATATACACCTTTTACATAATAATATTAAATATTAATAATTGGAAATCATATTCTAACTTAATATGTTGTCAATATTTTCATAATTTTGTAATATTTAAGTAAAGAGTGTAACGATTGAACTAGAAAATAAGGAACGCGAAAACTTGCTTCGATGTATCATAAGTTCTTTTATTTCTTTGATATTATAGTTGGTTATTTCCATTGTTTAAACATGGAAAAAATCATGAGTTGGAGGCTAGAGATCTTTATAACGTTTTACCCGAAGATAGCAGCGAAAATCTCGGAAATCGCTTGGAGAGGTTTGAGATATTATAAAATCATCTTATTATTTAGATGTATTTTGTTAGAAAAATGTTTTAAATTTAGATATATTTTTTTTAGATTTTGGATTGAAGAAGTGAACAATTCAATCAGATCGAATACGAAACCTAAATTATGGAAAGCTATTGTAAAAGCTCTTGGATGGTCTTACATGAAATATGGAATAAACATGTTTTTATTAAATATATTTGTTAGGTATTTTATTTTTTATTAAATGAGATTTAATTCTATTTCATTACATTTTATTATACATTATAAATTCAATAATTTAATTTAACGCAGAGTAACGCAGCCGTTAGTCTTAGAACATATGGTGACATATTTTTACCATAACTCAACTACGGCTATATGGGATGTTTATGCATGTACATCTTGTTTCGTTATTTTAATTATATTCCAAGTATTTCTCAATCAACATGCTAACTTTGGATTAAGTGTTACTGGCATGCGATTAAGAATTGCCTGCTCTTCTCTCATTTATAGAAAAGTAAGAATCACAAAATATTTTTTATAGTTACATACAAAAAACTGATTTATATCTATTTTTCAAGATCTAAAGTTTTTACTTTCTGAATATTTAATTCTTATATATAATCTTGTAAATCTATTGAGAAATATCAAAAAGTTTTAATTTTATTTTATTAGATGACCAAACTATCCTGCTCATCAGTACGTAAAATCTCAGGTGGATCGATACTTAATCTATTATCAAGCGATGTAACAAAATTTGAAACACTCTTTATATCTCTTCATTACATTTGGATAATACCTTTACAAGCAATAATAATAGCTTGTCTAATATGGCAAAGAATAGGCATTGCTACTTTTGTCGGTATCGGTTTTATGACGATGACAACGATACCTATACAATGTAATTAATCCATTTTTATAAATTCATTATCAATTAAATTTTAATTTTTATTCAAAATGCTATTTGAAATTTATTCAGTATTAAATTTACAGTTTTGTTGGGTAGAATTATTTTAAAGTTAAGAATGAAAGCTGCTGTCTTGACTGATCGTCGAATTTTAATAATAGGCGAGTTGATTAGCGGCATTCGTGCAATCAAAATGTCCGTTTGGGAAAAACCTTTTGAACGACTTGTATCTAAAACTAGAAGGTAAGTGTATCAATTTATTTTCAAATTTGAATTTTGTTATTATCATTTGAATTATACGGCATATAAAATAATAATATTTATATTATTTTAATTAAATGAATAAATGTAAAAGGATTTTTATTTGAAACACTTCAAATTTTTCATTTATTCTCCTGACACCGAAGATTTAGACAAATTGACCTACCGATTTGATTGAATATACTTAGTATAGCACATAAGTGTTTTTGCTGCCAAGGCCGAGACTTTCCATCGATTATAGAAGTGTTACAACTCGTTTAAACGATATTCTACTGGATTAAAGGTTACTGCTGATAATCAGAAGAATAAAGGTGTGCAATATTTATCGAGCTATCTTGTTATTTGTATAGGACATCAGGTGTCAGGAGTTTATAGTATACTAAATGAATACTGATTTTTTTTTTTCGTTAAGATCCACTTTGACTCTATAAGTTAATCACCACTCTTTATATTTTTAATTTTTACATTAAATTATTTTTATGAAAAAATATAATGTTTATGTTATAAAATTTATGCTGTATTATTCAATGAATAACGAAAATTGATTTTTAGAAATGACTAATATTTTTTATGTATGTTTAATTTCCAGAAAAGAAATTAATCTTATAAAAATGTATTCCTACTTAAAAGGTATATCTCTTGCTACCCTTATGTTTACTAATCTAACGACATTATTTTTCACACTTTTGGTATACGTACTTCAGGGTAATGTTATATCAGCTAATATAGTGTATGTAATTACCTATTATTACTATTATCTACGATTGACGTTAACTTATCACTTTCCAAATTCTGTGAATTTTCTTGCCGAGTCAAGCGTTTCTCTCAAACGTATCGAAGTAATATTTTTTTAAAGCTTTATCTGTATTGAAAATTACTTAAGATAATAATTGTATGATTATGATTTTACAGAAATTTTTGCTTCTCAATGAAGTGCAAAAAGCACTTCAATCTTCAAATCCGAAAGTGAACGATAAGATATGTATACTTATCAAAGATGTAAATGCTAAATGGTCCGAAAAATCGATAGTTGATACTTTAAACAATATTAATGTTTGTATTTCGCCGAAAAAATTGTATGCCGTCGTTGGCCCGATTGGAGCTGGCAAGGTAATAAAATATATAAGCTTCTGCTATTTCATCTCGGGTAAAATAATAAATATTCCTGATGTCTTTATTACATTAACATTTTTATCGCAAATAACTCGTTCAAATAAAAATTTCTATGCAATATTTAATTAAAAACGTATGATAATTAATTAACAATATGATATAGAATTTTAATATAGTGTCAAGTTTAGTTATCAATGTTACCTAAAACATTTAAAAATTCTTTCTTATAAATCCTTTAAATTTTGATTCCTAATATTTTGATTCCTAATATTATATATTATTTATTATTATGCCAATTAATACATTTTATTCGATCGAAAATTTCAATGAAATTAATTATTATTTATGACTTTAGTAATCAAAAAGTAATCAAAATAAATGTATATTTAATTAATATTATAATTAATGCAATTTGAAATTTAATACACTTTTTCTAGAGTTCCTTTCTAAAGTTAATCTTAGGTGAGCTTTGTCCAAAAACTGGTGAACTTATTGTATCCGGAAATATATCGTATGCTAGTCAAGAGCCATGGTTGTTCACCGGCTCGATTAGAAATAACATTATTTTCGGTGAGCCGTATGAAGAAACAAAATATCGCAGAATCATTAAAGTATGCGCTCTTGAAGAAGATTTTAAACAATTGCCATACGGTGATAAAACTTTAGTTGGCGAGAGAGGAGCGTCTCTCAGTGGTGGACAGTGCGCTCGAGTTAATTTCGCGAGGTATTCGTTTATTTTTTTGTAACCATGTTGTATACTTTTTTGAAATATGTATTAATGAAAGCAATATCATTGAACTAAAAAACTTTTGAATTTATAATTGAACAGAGCTATTTATAGAGATGCTGATATTTATTTATTCGATGATCCATTATCAATTGTTGATGCTGAAGTTAGTAAACATCTTTTTTGCGATTGCATTAATGGATTGTTGAAAGATAAAACTCGAATTCTTGTAACACACCAAATGCAGTATTTAAGAAAAGCAGACGCGATTATTTTCTTTAATAATGTAAGATTTTAAAAAATCTGCACATTAATAAAAAAATACAACTTAATTACATTTAATGTTTTTACCGCTTTAGAGTCAAGTACAATTTCAAGGAAGCTTTACAGAATTCCAAAATACTGATATGTTACGGTATATATCTTTAGATACTGAAAAAACTTCCAAGCAAGAACGTGTTGCATGTTGTAATATGTCGTATTTAGTGCCGTATTCGAGTGAAGATGAATGTAAATCAGAAGGAAATCGTGAAGAACCACAAGAGAATGAAGAACTTATTGAAAAGAGAAACATAAAAAATTCTATTTATTGGAAATATTTTAAAGCTGGTGATTCTTACTTTTTATTTTTTGCAACAATATTATGTTATATTTTGGCTCAAGCCTTACTGAGCTCGACGACGTATTGGATTGCATATTGGTAAATCCATACAAAGTTGTATCATGTTATTTTTTTAATGCTAAATAAATTTAAATAATTTTTCTTGTAGGACTCAATATGTAGATAAAATATCAAACATGACTAATTTAGATGTATCAAATGCAACAAACGATACATCTTTTGAAAATTTTGATTCATATATGGCTCTTGAGATATTAGGGGGTTTAACCCTTGCAAGTATTCTAATGTGCTTAATAAGTAATATTCTATTGTTTAAAACGTGCATGAAGACAAATAAATATATACATAAAAATATGTTAATCCGATTGTTAAAGGCACCTATGTATTTTTTTGAATCAAATCCATCAGGTATAATAATATTATAAATAATAATTTTAAAATGTATGCTTTAAATTTAATGCTTGAGAAAATTAAAATCTACATTTTATTCATAGGGCGTATTCTCAATCGATTTGCAAAAGATACAGGAGCTGCAGATAAAACTCTGCCAGTAATTTGGTTGCAATTCATTCAATGGTGTTCCATTGTAGTTGGCAATTTATTGCAACTTGTTATAGTTAATTGGTTAATTATTTTTCCGCTCTTTGTAATTCTTTTTCTTTATTCGAAGATTAAAAATATATATCTTGCAACTGCTCAAAATATCAAAAGATTGGAAAGCATTGGTGTGTAGTAAGTTTATTGAAATTGAATCATTATATTCAATAAGTTAAATTATTAAAAAAAAATTTTGCAGCAAGAAGTCCTGTTTTTTCTCATGTAAATTCTTCTCTTGATGGTCTATTAACAATTCGTTCTTGTGGCGCTGAAGCAATTCTATGTCGTGAATTTGACGAGCACCAAGACAATCACACGTCTGCTCAATTTTTGGTAATAGCCTCGTCGATAGCATTTGGCTTCTGGATCGACGCGATCTCATTACTTTCTGTTGTTTTGGTAAGCTACAGCATAGTTTTCTTCATTGGAGATGGTTCGATGACAGCTAGCTACGTGGGCCTGACAATTACTCAAGTCATAGGATTATGCGATTCTATGCAGTCTTGTATGAAAAATTATGGCGATGCTGTAGCGCAAATGACTAATGTAGAAAGAATGTTTCAATTTACCAAATTAGAACAAGAAGAGGTAATAGAAGAAAACGAAGCACAGTTGGCTCTTCGGAGGCCTCCTATATTATGGCCCACAAAAGGAGAAATAAAATTCGAAAAAGTTTCGTTGAAGTATTCTGAAAATGGAGAGCCAGCGCTAAAAGACCTGAATTTTACCATTAAAGCTGGAATGAAGGTTCATTTTTAATAAAATAATAATATAATTTAAAATAACTTAGTAAATAATTTAATCGTATTAATAATTCTGCCGTCATACGGAGAAAAGCCGTAACTTATACGGAAAACCGCATCTAATAACGATTTTTCTTCGTATGACGGCGAAATTAGATTATTATATAAAATGACTTTAAATGGTGAATCATATTTTAATAATAATATTTAATTTACATTTTAGGTAGGAATAGTAGGACGAACAGGTGCTGGAAAATCGTCATTAATTTCCGCGTTATTTCGTTTGGTTAAAATTGAAGGTTCTATTTATATAGATGATATAAATATTCAGTCAATTGGTATAGAGTATTTGCGTGAGAAAATTTCCATTATACCACAGGTAAGAAGTCATAATGTATGTACTTATTAGTATTTAAGTTAGAATGCGTTATGGATAAGCTAGAAGCGAAATGGTTCGCGGGCGTTATTATCAGATTTATAAGAATGCCTCGTAATTTAATATTATCTTTATAAAATTGATTTAATAATTTTTTTCGTGTAAACTGAATTCATCATCAGGCGTCTTTATATAAATTATTTATTTAGAATTATCATCTTTTCATATCATTTTTTTTTTTTTTTTTTTTTTTTATTGAATATGCTTTAAAAATAAGCATATTTAAAATTAACGGATTAAATAAAATTATCGAATTCCAGAAGCTTTAAGAATGTATGCTCGTCTAAATAATTTTAATTTTATATTAAAATTAAACTTATTATGCAACTACAATTATTACATGAATCGATATAGGAACCGGTAATTTTTACAACTTCGGTTCGCAAGAATCTGGACGCATTTGGCCGTTTCGACGATTCGCTGTTATGGTCAGCTCTGGATGCTGTTGAACTGAAACAATTACTTCCAAGTTTAGACGCACCTCTAGATCATGGTGGTGCAGGTTTAAGCGTTGGTCAGCGTCAGTTGTTATGCCTGGCGCGAACCATCCTTGAAAATAATCATATTCTCGTGCTAGACGAAGCGACAGCTAACGTCGATTTGCCGACCGATCAGCTTATACGGCATACCATTTTCAGACATTTTGGCAATTGCACTGTTATAACGTTTGCGCATAGGTTGAATACCATACTGGACAGTGATATGATTGTGGTTATGGATAAGGGTAGAATTGTAGAGTATGATAAGCCAAGAGTTTTGATTAAAAAAGCTAATGGATATCTGAGAAGAATGGTTGAGCAAACTGGAAGGGATATGGCTGAATAGGTGAATAAATACTTAATTTTTTAATATTATTTCATATCATAAATAATATTACTAAGTTACACGCGGTTAATTAATTTTTTAAAATAATAAACGTTTTTGTAAATGTCAAGAATGATGTTAGTTTAAATATGCCTAATCAACATTTGAATCGATTGAATATTTTTAAAATATCATCAAATTTATATTCTTTAAATATCAAGGTCTAAAAATGAAGCAGTTGACATTGTAAAATACGATAACGCCTAAAAATAGGCAACGCAACAAACATCAACTTAGCTATTTTATTATGTATAGCATACATTTTTTTATAACATTATCAGTTTTATTTACATTATAAATATTCTTGTTTTCATATAATAAAAATTTTTTTCATCCATTTCAAAATTTATTTGTAAATTAATATGCTATCAAATTTAAATAATTTCTAATTTTTTTCAGACCTACAAAGATGAGAAAAAAAATAAAGTTTCAAATATTTAAATGAGACATGTCATTCTGAGTCAATATTTAAAAAATTTTGTAAATGTAAAATAAAATAATATTTTTGCGTTAAATGATGTTATTGCTCATATTGTTAAATTTTTCAATCTCAAGTCATTTCTGTTTTTAATACCTAAATGCTGATTATGATTTATCTTAATTTTGTATCAATCGTATAATAAGTAGTATAGGATTGGAAATCTTAGTTAAACCAAAAAAAAACTTTGATCATTTTAACTTTAAATTTTTATTTAAATTTTTTTCAATAAAATTATAAATTCTTTTCTTTTAATAATTTACATTAAATAATTATTTACAATATTATTTTCTAACGTAAAGTACAATAGCCACGACTTTTATTATAAATAAATGCATTGTTAATCTCTTGTCAACATTTGCTTGGAGCGTCGATTGAATAGATGACTTTTGATCAATCAACCAAAACGTTTGTCCCACAGCTCTTTGAAAGTAGTTCTGAAAATAATTATAGGAAGAATATGTTATTCTGCAATACTTTTAAATAAATTTAGTAATTTAATAAATTTAATAATTTTAAGTATTAATTAATATGTATTATGTCAAAAATGATATCGCTATCAATCTAATTGATAAAAATCGAAAAAGAATAAAATTCGAAAGCTCATAAGTACTTACACACGACATTGGCAAATTCCACCGTTGCATCTGCCTCCGGCCTTACCCATACTCAAGCAATTAGCGGCGCAGGCGGAATCGCCGAGGGAAATACTTCCGCCGACGCTCAACAGGTCGCAAGTTACCCTACGTTGTCTGATACCTTCCGCGGGGCCTTCGTATGCGAATTCATCAATATCTTCGAATTCTGTAATTAATTTTTTTCTTACTTTTATTATGATCACATTAAATAATTTTTTGACTTTATTTTAGATATTTTTTGTAGAAGGAATAAATTGTATGATACAATACACTAGTTAACAATAAAAGTTGTTATTTAATTTATCATCAATAAAAGTCAATTAAATGATTTAATTTTTATTATTCAGATTAAGTCAATCGATAAGATTTACATGTTTATTATTATATGATTTTAAATCATATATGCCTGTTCTCCGTACTTCTGTTTACGCAGCAACGCAAAAATAATTAAATAAATTTAATTGAAAATGTATAAATTTTATAGAATGTAATTTAAATTAGTAACTGTAATAAGTTTCATTAGAATAGTGGAAAATTTTGTCATTGTGTAAATCCATTAATAATATTTACAGGCAAGCGTTAACATTAAGTTTCCTTTATAAATAAAATTTTTGAATCAAAGATCATCTAAAGTTCATAAAAAACGGCTAATGGTATTCACCTTTATTAAATTAGTCTCTTTGTACAAATTTAATATTAAATAACAGACATTTCTAAATTCTAAATCAAGTGTACTATAAGAATGAGCGAAGCCTTGGTGGCAGAAATGTAGCCCTACTAAAATAATTTTCAATTTTAAGCTAAACGATATAATATTTACATAAAATCTATATTTTTAATATGCAAGTAATTCTTTCTATACATTATAAATTCAATATTTCTTTGATTTAAACAAATAATTAAATTTAAAACAAGTTATGTGACTATGGAATTTAATTCATCAAATACAACAAATATTTTAATAGTAAAACTTACCTTCGGCAACAGGAACCGAGTAAACTGCGCTGAGGGCTACAACAGCGAAGAAAATAGTCACAAGTAAGAATTTCATTTTTATAAAGTTATTTATATCCTTCTTTTCACTTAAAGATCAAACGAAACCAGCTCGAACGCCGATGTAAGTACAAGAGCTAATGATGCTCAACTGACCGAATCCTGAACTTTATATACCCTAGCTCGATTCGTTGCGCTTAAAGTTTCGTTGCACAAATGAGACAAAACGAGAACGGACGGGGGATTCACAATGATAGCAAGCCGATGAGTAACACCGAAGACCGAAGACAGCCTCCGACTGTACTTCCCTGTGTAGACATATTCGTTCGATCTCTTTATCTTCTTTTATTAATACATTTGTCGTTTATATTCATCGTTATGTATTAATTGCATACGCAGTAGTGTGCAAAGAATTTCCTGGTTTAAGTTTATTTTTGCGTGGATAAGCATATATTATACCTATAACGATTTTAATTATCGTTCAGTGTATCTGTATATTCTTTTTTCTTTTATCTTTAATAGTTCTGATAATTATTGCATCATTTATATATATATATATATATATATATATATATATATATATATATATATATATATATATATATATATATAATAAGCCGTGTGAAGTACATTTAATAATAGTATGATCGACGTTTTTATAATTTATGCAAACGTTTTCGTGATGTTAATCAACATTTATGCGAAAGAAATTGTATTTTTTTTTGCAAAAGCATACAAAGTTTACCAAGTATTTTTTAATTTTATTATTTTCTAAAGATTGCATTAAAGCGTTGTGACTTATAAAATTAAAACTAAATCAGAAAAATAAAACAAAAAGAATAAAATATTAAAAAAAATAAAATAATCTAAATATTGCTATTAAGTAATTAATTTGAAAAAATATTTTATGTGAATTTAATTTAAGATTGCAATTTATGATTAGAAAAATCGTAAAATAAAAGTTAAATAATTTAAAATAAGTTTAAAATATGCTTTAACTATTAATATGAACTTTTAACTTTTTTAATTTCTTCAAAATAATGATGTCACCCCGAGTTTATCACTCGAACGTGTACTGACAAACTAAAATAAATAAAACTAATAAATAATCTACAATTTTGATTAACGAATCCGGAAGAACCGACCGTACCGTTGCAACGTAAAATATTTTGGTGTTAACATATAATATTAATTACTCATTTTTAGAACGTCGATATTGTGGTCCAAAAAAGCATGAATAAGATTCGAAAAAGTTTCGCATTCTGAAAATGCAGAGCTTGCGGAATAAGATCGTAATTTTACCATTAAAGCTGGTAGGGGAGGCCCGGGCAAAGCGGTTATGGCAAAGCGGTAATACGGACAGGTGCTGTATTTCGTATATAGACAGTATCGAAAATTTTTCCGCTCTACATATAGTTCGTTTACGTTTATATAATATAACCTTTAGGGTATATATGATAGTAAAAATGTGATCCTAGTTTTTAACCAAGTTAAAAAATTTATTAAAAAATATACGGATATTGTTGTATGCGGGTATTTTAACACAATTCATCGTATGTTTACAAAATCAATTCAGTTTTTAATGTTTATTTGAATAGATAAAATGAACGGATGAACATTCCAGGCAAAGCGGGCACCCTGTCTGTTTAGCTTGCAGAAATGTATTATCACGTCAATTGTTGTGATTGAATAATATAGAGACATAACAAACGAGCAAAGGTGGAAGGTTAAAAAAAAAAAAGTTCTATTGTGTAGTTGGTTTTGAGAAATCCAATGAGCTTCCGATAAAAAATTTAAAACTTGACGCGAAGCATCCTTGAAAATAATCATATTCTCGTGCCGGACGAAGCGACAGTTAACGTCGATTTGGCGACCGATCAGCTTATACGGCATACCATTTTCAGACATTTTGGCAATTGCACATAGTTTATTATTATGATAATGGGTAAGGATAGAATTATGAAGCATGATAATCTAAGAGTTTTGATTAAAAAAGCTAATGGATATCTGAGAAAAATGGTTGAGCAGACTGGAAGAGATATGGTTGAATAGGTGAATAAATACTTAATTTTTTAATATTATTTTATATAAATAATACTACCAAGACTAGACGTGCCAAATCAAAATTTATAAAAATTAAATAATTTTAAAATATCATCAATTTTAAATCCTATAAAATATCGAAGTCTAAAAATGAAGATGTTGTCACTGTAAAAAAATGTTAACGCCTACGTATAGGCAATGCGACAAACGTTAACTTTGTTATTTTAAGTATAGCTGACATATTTTTATAATATTACCAGACTCATTTACATAAAAATTTTCTTTTTTTTTCATAGAATTTAAAATTTATTTATAAATTTTAAATTTGCTATTGAATTTACATAAATTTACATGATGAAATAAAAAATAAGGTTTTAAACATTTTAATAAGATATGCCATCATGAGTTAATATTTAAAAAGTTTTTTTGTAAAATAAATTAAAATTGTATTTTTGCATATAATGATGTTATTGCTCATATTGTTAAATTTTTCAATCTCAAGTCATTTCTATATTTAATACCTTAATGCTGATTATGATTTATCTTAATTTTGTATCAATCGTATAATAAGTAGTATAGGATTGGAAATCTTAGTTAAACCAAAAAAAAACTTTGATCATTTTAACTTTAAATTTTTATTTAAATTTTTTTCAATAAAATTATAAATTCTTTTCTTTTAATAATTTACATTAAATAATTATTTACAATATTATTTTCTAACGTAAAGTACAATAGCCACAACTTTTATTATAAATAAATGCATTGTTAATCTCTTGTCAACATTTGCTTGGAGCGTCGATTGAATAGATGACTTTTGATCAATCAACCAAAACGTTTGTCCCACAGCTCTTTGAAAGTAGTTCTGAAAATAATTATAGAAAGAATATGTTATTCTGCAATACTTTTAAATAAATTTAGTAATTTAAAAAATACATAAATAAATGAAACATTGAAATAATAATATTAAAAAAAAAAAAAAAATAATTTTAAGTATTAATTAATATGTATTATGTCAAAAATGATATCGCTATCAATCTAATTGATAAAAATCGAAAAAGAATAAAATTCGAAAGTTCATAAGTACTTACACACGACATTGGCAAATTCCACCGTTGCATCTGCCTCCGGCCTTACCCATACTCAAGCAATTAGCGGCGCAGGCGGAATCGCCGAGGGAAATTTTTCCACCGACACTCAACAGGTCGCAAGTTACCCTTCGTTGTCTGATACCTTCCGCGGGGCCTTCGTATGCGAATTCATCAATATCTTCGAATTCTGTAATTAATTTTTTTCTTTCATTTATTATGATTAAATTTTAATTTAGTTAACATTTTTTTAAAACATTTTTAATCAATTTTCATGTAAAACATTTGTATTTTAAGTAAGTAATAATCTTTTTCCGAACGTTAGCAGCCAATATTTATTTGACTTTCTGAACAATCAAATTCTAAACAAGTAATGTGAAAATTAAATTTATTATAGCAGAACAAATATTTTAATAGCAAAACTTACCTTCGGCAACAGGAACCGAGTAAACTGCGCTGAGGGCTACAACAGCGAAGAAAATAGTCACAAGTAAGAATTTCATTTTTATAAAGTTATTAATATCCTTCTTTTCACTAAAAGATCAAACGAAACCAGCTCGAACGCCGATGTAAGTACAAGAGCTAATGATGCTTAACTGACCGAATCCTGAACTTTATATACCCTAGCTCGATTCGTTGCGCTTAAAGTTTCGTTGCACAAATGAGACAAAACGGGAACGGACGGGGAATTCACAATGATAGCAAGCCGATGAGTAACACCGAAGACCGAAGACAGCCTCCGACTGTACTTCCCCGTGTAGACATATCCGTTCGATTTCTTCATCTTCTTTTCTTAATACTACATTTGTTGTTTTTATTCATCGTTATGTATTAGTTGCATACGCAGTAGTGTGCAAAGAATTTCCTGGTTTAAGTTTATTTTTGCGTGATCAAGCGTAGATTATACCTATAACGATTTTAATTGTCGTTCAGTTTATCAGTTTGTATATTTTTTTTTCTCAGCATCTTTAATAGTTCTGATAACTATTGCATGATTTATGTATATGCACACTAAGCCATGTAAAGTACAATTAATAATAGTATAATTAATACTTTTATAATTTATGCGAAGTTTTCCGAGATATTAAACATCTTTTACAAGAGAAAAATTTTTTTGCTTTTTTTGATAAAATATACAAAGTTTACTACTAATAATTTTTATAAGTGAATACTTATACATTATATACAAAATTTATATTAAATTATTATACATTTAATCGAGTTTTGAAATTTAATCAAACTAAGGATTTACATAAAAATTTTAATGTTATCATTGAATAAATAGATTATATACGTAAAATATTATGTTTTTTTTTTTTAAATTTAACATATTTTCATAACTTGTGACGTTAATAAATAATTATAACATTTTTAATTCGTTTTAAATCATTTTGGGAAATTTTCCATATCTATTATATCATGCAAATAGCACTCATTCATTTTTCAAGATCTTCCACAAAATATTTATGGATTGTAAGGAAAGATTTGAGATTCATTCGATTCTTGTACAAGCTGCTGATTTTTGTTCCTTTTTCGGGATCTTAGATAAAGTAGTTTAAAGCTACTTTTTTTGTTAGATTCGTTTTCCGTGGAAAAATCTTCTCTTTCAGTGAATTTTTTGCGGTCTTTTGTTTCACGAAGCTCGCAATCGAAACCAAGAATTCTTATTGGCAATCTATAAGAATGAAATTAAAATATCATACACTAGACAATAAATGTCTTAATTATTTAGTAAATTTTGTGGTATACAATTATCCAATTGTAAACAGTAATTACGCAATCAATAGTTGATTTTCTTATTTAAATTTTAATTTTTACTTAATAATTTACAGTTAAGTGTTTTTTTTTTTTTTATAAATTAAGTTAATGATGTAATTTAATTAAAACATGTCATTTCAATATCTATACACTGTGTTGCATAAGTTTTAAATGTACGTTATGATGAAAGTTTTATACCATTCCACAATTTTAGATATAAAAAAACTATTAAAGACAATATTTCAGCCTTTTGCAAAAAACAAATTATTAAAGTTAAATTATTCATTAAAATTATTTAGTTTTTAAGTATTAATTTCATAACTTTTCTTTTACAAATTTATATATTAAACTGCCTCACCAAATATAATTCCTTTATTTATAATAATAATTACGCAAATGATATAAATAAGGGAATTAAATTTGTTCTAATTTATCTATAAGATATTTTAATAAGATTATTTTTATCCAGCCGTATTATGTATTCATTGTAAACAAAGACTGATAAAGAAAAAGAATATATATCATAACTTATTTATTAACTTATTAAAGATAAACGGGTATCGCACTTTTTAAAACTCAAATGAAATTGGTTACATAATCTTTACCAAAAAATTTAAATAATACTTCAAAATATTTATGAAATTACGTTACTGATTTAATTGGACGTTTAAAAAGTTTATCGTAATTACAATCGCAAAATATTATAGATTGATAAAAACCAACGTCAAAAATCTCACAAAGTAGATTCATTCAATATAATTGTTAATAAAGCAAAAGAAATCAATGAAAACAATATAAATGATTGCAGCCAATTTTATTTCTAAAGTCAAAATAGACATGCTTCGAAAAATAAATCGAAGCACTTGTACTCTGTATCGCGCTCTCACCTAGCGGTAACCAAGACATCGTGAGTTGGCAATCGTCTCGACCCACCAGCAATGCGTCTGCGTATAATTTTGAGTCGCTGTCTGCTAGCCCAGGCGCGTTCGATGAAGAAGATAACAACGGCACCGATCGCACCTAGCATAAGGATGACGAAAGCCCCATATACGTCGGATAGCTTAGCTTGCTTGTATTTCAGAATTCCCATGCAGTCCAACAAAGGTGGCTTTATTTTTAAGGTTAATTTATGGAGCACACCGTACTGCCACATTCGTAGAATGCTGAGACAAAAAAAGTAAAAGAGATTAAAATGGTCGTTTAATTTTTTGAAGATAGTATTGAGTTATAAAAATGTGTTATACGTTAATATGTTTAATTGATATTTTTTTCCAACTACAATTAATGAAAAGTATGTAAATTTGCTTTTTTTTTAAATAAATTCAATTTTCTAATTATAAAACGTTACAATTGTCAGATACCATTATTTTCCCAGTTAGATTTAATATGCAAGTTTTCGTTAAATTACATCGTCTCTAACATTATTTTAGTTTTTTAAACCGTCAAAAAATTTCAGAACTAATATAAATTTTCAGTCAATCGATATCTTCTAGCATAGTACGTACCTAACATTAATAATTTTTTTATAAGGACTATTGTCAGAAATTGGTAAGGCAAGAGTTCCTGGCGTATTGGTCTGCAATTCGTTGATGTTGCATCTCTGAAATCTTAAATCATTTCGAAAAATTCGTTTAGCTACTGTTTCGGCAATGAAAAACGCATAGCTCCCGTTCATCGTTCTTTCTAAGCCTTCTTTTTCCGATACCTGCATTTGGTTACCTTCCAAAGCTTTTACGTAAAAATTCCGAAGTTCGTCTTTTAACTGAAATATATATTTAATATAATTAACAAGATGCGTAGCTTTACATTACACTTTTTCTATATTTGCAATTGAAATAGATCTCATTTTTAATATAATAGAAAGAGGTTCATTTTAAATGAATATAAAACGCATAAATCTTAATAAAATATTTTTACACATCAAGTGTATCGATTATGCGCATCTACACAGTGCAATTTTTCAAATTTAAATAGAATAAAAATTACGAACAATAATGTAAGCATTGTCGCCTTTACTACATCCGAAGCTATAATCATAATTGAAAAAGTCGGACACGTTGTTGATGGTATTGCTTTTCACCGAAAGGATCGACGTTATAAAGCCGGCATATGAATTATAGATAATCAGCGAGAACATAAGACTAGCTAAAAGCACAGTTTTTCCAGCTCGGGTTCTTGGCGTCCAAGGTGAACCTAAATATTTTTAAAGCATTGAGCATTTAATATCGATCGAATTAAACCATAATGTAATTTTTCAAAAATTTGCAATCACAAAAATTTAATTGTATTTCACAACAATATTTATTTTTACGTTAATTCATTTAATTATACAAAAAGTGAACTTAAAAAGAATATTGATAAAAGTGATTCTTTTTTCTTATTTAATCGATTATTTATTTTATTTTTTTTAAATTTACTTCGCAAAGAAAGTTTCTTTGTTCAACAAAAATAAAAGCATATTTTTATCATCATGTAATAACGAATGGACTTTAGAAGCAGGCTGATAAATTCATACAATTAATTTAATACCTTGTACACACATTATACTAATGCACCAAAGTGTCGCTTCTCCCAGACCAAAATGCTCTTGGTCTTCTTTCCAATGAATGAAAAGTGTCACATAATTAATTATCTCCATAACAGCAACTATCAGCACCAAAGTCGATAATACGCAAAAGAGCAGTCTGCTACTAAACGGTTGTAAAAAAATATTATTCGACGTATCCGGAGGTCGATAATATATGCCTCTTCTGTAAGATTGAATATCGATATCTGGTAGAAAATATATAGCGAGAAAGAAAAAGCTACTCACTTAAAGTGAATAATCGGATGGCTGAACGATATGAGTTTGTTGCGATCAAGATCAACGTCAAAGTAAGCGGCGCCGATGTCAATTTCACCGTTCGTTATACCATGCATTAAGTCGTTATTTTGCTTTGCCATTTGTGATGTTTCACGAACCACGTAATTCGTTATATTTGCACTGTAAAATGAAGAAAGGCACTCGCTTTTGATTGTAAATCGTTATGCTTGATAAAGTTAACGCTTTTTGATGCTTTTAAGAATATTCATAGTTTCGATTTGTCAAACAATAGACAATAAACAAAAATGTGAATTACTCATTCAGCTATAAACTAATGAGAACTTTGATTATTGTGTGGATTTCTAATACTGTCTACTTTTATCAAATAACATATTTCCAACAAGTTATACGCTTGTTACCTGACATTAAGGCACTTCTCAAACAAATTTATCAATTCTATAAGAGTTTCGATGCTGCTTGCATGATCTCCAGCATCTGAACTAATTTTGTCATTGTCTCCATAATATCTACTGGTATTTTGTAGGCCGAAATTTATGATGTAGCCTCTTGAAACAAAATAAGTGTTTGAATATTATCTTTTTTATATAGAAACTTTACAAATTAGTAATATTAAAAACTTAAAGAAAAATATGATAGACTAATATTAATTTAAAGATTACACAAAAATTGGTATTAATTACAAATAGCATATTTTTGTAAAATGAAATTCGAAATTCTTTTTTTTTAGTTATCATATGGCTTTCTTTAAATTTAAAAATCAATAAGTATAAAATAAAAACATTCTACCAAGCTTACTTAAGATTGCTTCTTTTATTGGGAAAATATCTTTCTTGATTAACGAACCGTCGACTCGGGCTCCAAGTGTTCCAATTCTCCTTTTCGAGGCTCGCGTTCGAATCCACTCTCACTTTAAACACCGATACCGTGTAAAAAACCATGATGGTTTTTGATGCGTTCTCAGTATCCTGAACGAAAGTCGTTTCCGATGGTGCGACGCTCTGACTACGACTCAACCGCGCGTAATCATATTTTTGCCCGTAAACTCGCAGATTGTCGCAGGTTCTTGTAGAAATGCGTAAAAATTTGTGAATCGATAAGAATTTTTAATGTGAAATAAAGTCAAAGCAAGTAAAAGTTGCATGGAATACATAATTAAAAAATATAGTATTACGTTTTTATAAGAATTATTACTTTTTAAATTTAAATTTTAATTTCAAAAAATATTTCAAATTAAATAAAAATACTTGATTATATAAAGTAGAAGTAAATCAGTTTACTTTTTAAGTATTATCGTTAAAAAAAAAAAAAAAATCATCACAAAATAAAATTGAAAGAAATAAAAGTTCATAAAATTACTTGTTCACAAACTGATGTAAAACATTGAAAATTACATCAGCGGTTAAAAATGACATAGCTATCGAAACATCGCTGTCTACTCCGATAGGCCAATCTTTTACAGCATCGAATATTTGAGTATTGTTCCATTTAGTACTGAGTAACAGCCAAGATGTATATTCACCGAGGACGTCCGATCTAATATTTTTGTTACGAATCATCAACTGAAAATGGAACGTTATCAAATTAAAAGAAAGCATGAAAATAATGTTCATTTCTTATAAATTTTATTTATTTATTTTTTTTCTTACTTTATGCAATAAATTTTCATCGGAATTGATATCAATATCATCTATGAGAAGAACCACGCCTATTCGATGCATTTCGATTCGCAAAACTTTCGACAAATCTGTCATTTCCGATAGTGATTTTATCGACGCATGAATTCCTTTTTTGAAAAAACATTCTAGTAACGGTCTCGCGTACGAACGAGTACAATCTAATAGTAAATTTTTAGAAAATGTAACATTCGATGGGCGTTTGTTTTTTTTTTTTTTTTTTTCATTTGTTGATAATTAATGACGTAAAATGAACTATTTCATTGTCTTTTCAAATAGGTGAATTTATATTGGTAAGAATTTTTATTATATCATAAAATACTAAATTATTTTTAACCTAACCTTTTAACACATTTAAAATAATTTTTTTATTTTAAATCAATTTAAATTTGAATATATTTATTTTTTCTCATTAATAAAAAATTTTTAAAATGAATAAAAAAAGATTATATATACCGTCTCCTTCAATACAATCGAAAAAAACGACTTGTTTCCAATCTCGTTCCACGGCGTAATCAATAATCATCTGTAAGGTAAGTATTGTCGGTGGCATCGATGAGGTACCAAATTCGCTGGATTGCACTCCGATAAGTAGGAATAGAAGAAAGAGATGAATATTAAGGATCAGGATCATCTTTTGTATTATAATGAATGTATATTTCACTTCAGAAAGAAAAAATTGAAAATGCTCTGTAAAGAGTGATTAATTGAAAACAAATAAATTCTTTCAGAGGTAAAATTTTATTAATAAAAAACTTTTATATTGAAAAATATCTGCGTTGTAAAAATAATGCAAACTCTTTAAATTTCTTTTAAATGAAGATTTGTATTAATTAATTTGGATATTATGATATATTATGATCTATTTATTTTGGATAGTCATGATTCATACACACTGTAAGTTAAAAAAAAAAAAATATTCATTTTTTATAAGCTATAAATTTATAGAACTTAACTATTCTTATAGGTCTCAACTATCAGGAGTGTAAATCCACGTAGTAAAGAAAAGAGCCGTACTAAAAAAAAATAAAACGTCGAGTGCTGTTTTTAAAACTATAGCGGCGGATATAGCATTCAGTAATTCGCGTGTCTGCGATGTATCTCGTCGCCGCTGTCAAAGAAAAGGGAAAATTACTCTTTGCGCTCGCCCTCGAAACGTCAATATATATACATATACGTACTACCTTGCAATCTTACGTATACGTGAAAAACTGTGTGTATGTGCGTACTTCATAGAGAAAACGACGCGTGAAAAGAGCCGTGGCTGCGTCTCTGATGAATTATTTATATCGAAGGGAAGAGAAGACGTTAAAAAATTGTTGTGAGATAGTTGCACACTTTGCGATATACATTATATTATACATATACATTAAAAATTCATGGAACTAAATTACAGGTTGTTAAATTTTACGATTTAAAATAACTTTATTTATTTTGAGAACTTTTTTATACATAACTATATCTTATTATTTAAATTAAGGAAATTAAATAAAAAAAAATTTACTATAAAAATTTTTATGAAATTTAAAGTCTTATTTCTATAAGATTTAAAATTTTAATAACATTCAAAATAAATTCATATCAATTTTATGCTATCTGATAGGTTTTTTGTTGTAATTTTATATAAATCCGTATTTAATTATTATCAAATAATTTAAACATTATAATGCAAGTACTTTTTTCGTATCATAAATGACTATAGTATTATTTAAACTATATTGCCAATTATAAAATTATAAAATTTCACTCGCGCAATTATGTTTTCTTTATGGATTTAAAAAATTAATATTTAAAAACTAAACAACTTCATTTGTTTTAAAATGCTATTTACATTTTACCGACCAAGACTGTTTTTAACCAAATTTTTTATTTTCCAATCTTAGGTAACGGAAACTTTTTAAAACAACGGAGCGAATTCCGTCCGAAAGAAAGCCCTTTTATAATACATTGCTTGCCCAAAAATCCATCCATGAAAATAATAAAATATTTTACACAAAAAGAGAAAACGAGAGAAGTCGAAGAAAGCATACAGGACGTAACCTCAAGTCAAATACAAGAGGACAAATTTGTCTTATTAAATGACAAGATGAATTATTCCGAGAAACGTCGAAAGCCATCGTCGCGTAGCACCAGCGAGAAGCGACAACGATGTCATACTTTGGAAACTTTACCACCAGAAGTATTGGAAATGATTTTGAGATACCTGCCATACCACGAAATTGCCAACAGCGTTCGACTTGTTTCAAAGTAAGTTAAAAGTCAAAGCTTAATTAAAAGTATTTTAATTTATCTTTTATTTAAACAATTTTATTAATAATACTTAATTTAAATGCATAAGTAATAATATATTTTGAAAACTATTCGAATCTACTTGCGCATATCCGATTTATGTCGATACCCCATCTATCGGCAAATATTGAACTATTCATTCAAAACATAACATTCGATGCAATACGATTGTCAGAAAATGTTTAGCAGTGGCAACGATGATCCTGAACGGTGCGTTCGTAAGCACAGGCGCACGTCTTCAAACGATAATGCTTCATCTCGATAGAGGCACTCAGGAAGCCGACAACGTGCGCGATCTTGCGATTCGGAGTCGCGCGCTCCATCGTTTAGAATTCGTTAAGGCTCAATACGAACTGTTGCGGGCTGTAGTATGGCGTTATACTCAGCCGGTGAAGAGTCAGCCGAAATTCGCGCGGCTCTGCTTCTACGGTGGTATCATCCTCGATGAACTCGACGCTTTATTGCGAGCTGCGCGAACGAATCCCGAGATGCTCTTCGGTAACGATAAACCAGCCCAACGGATTACGAGATTTAGTGTCATATGCAAGAAATTTGTAAACTACTTTGAGAAGATTTCGGAACTTAAAATTAATAAGTGAGTAATATATGAGTAAGACTCGTGAATTATTTAATTGCCGCATTATAAGTACTAGTATTGACAAAAAGTTATTGGTTTTGAAAATTTTGGATTATGATAATTCTATCCGCAAATATAATATATAAATTATAATAGAAAACCATCTGCAAATCATAAAAAAATGGCATTCAACAAAAACAATTCTAAAGAATCATCTTTACTACTTATTTTAATAATACTCTATTCTTAATTATTTCCTCAGTAAGCATACTCTAGTCTCCGGCTGCAAGCCAATTGACATCCTAGACTGTCTTCTTTCCGGTCGCGAGGTCCTAAACTTCCACGTACTACCAGGTCGTGGTCGTCGCGCTAGCAGCGTAAGCATGCGACTTCGCTATGTGCTCGAGCGCACCTGGTTCACGTGTCTCGAGGTACCGGGTTCAATTGCCGAAGAGGAGAAAAACTCTTGGTCCAATGAGCAACGATTCATGTATCTAAGATTGTGGCGACTAGTCAACAGCGTAAACGAACATTATTTGGAGAAGTTACATTACCAGAAGGAGTTGCTCTTAGAAGACAGTGATTTTTTTTCGCCACCGAAACCACCACCTTGTTCTACTTATTCTGGTAAAATTTGTTTTTTTTTTTTTTTTTTTTTTTTCGTTTATTCGATAATTGTTTTGGATTTTATAATTTAATAATGATAATTTATTGATTGGAATTTTCAAGGAATTAAAAGTATTATTTAGTGCCAATCAGCTTCGATAAATAATTTATTTTTTATTATTTCTTTATATTTTTAAAAAGAATATTTAAATTTAAGAAAAAAAATTTTTTACTTTAATTAAAGAAACGATTATTCAAATTTGAACTAACTCGCTTTTGTTTATCTTTTGGTACTTAAATTAGGTTACGGCGAGTACGCGGGTCGATTTTTTTACTACGGTAACATGAACGAATATGCCTTTGATTCCAAAGTTCTTGATTCATGGAGAATAAATTCAATTCGCGACAAGAAGCGAAAAAGAATACCCGAGAAGCCTTGTTATGATCTTATCATAAACGTCGATCTCAAATGTTCGCTTGATCTCGCTCCGTTGGCTGTAAGGTATGTATATACAGTTTGATTCCTACAGAAAATTTTTTGCATTCGTTTAAATATCAAAAATGACGATTACTTCCAAATTTTTGTTTTCCTTTTTGTAAAAGTATAGAATAATCGGTTGAAGAAACGCGTTTATAAGTAAAATAAACCTTAATGTTTTTATATAAAATATGCAGATCAATGTTGAATTGCGATAACTTCGAAAGCAAGCATTGCGAAACCAGTCATCGACCGGAGATGTACTTAAAGTTAAACATATCCTGCCCAGCTTCCTTATCCAACAAACTACCCAGCAACTTCGTCTGGGAACTTCGTAGTCCTCGACGTTATCGGCTGAATTGAGAATGATATACATCTTTATATTACGCTTTATCCACCTTTCTATTTTTAACTATAAGTTTGTTAGCCAATTTTTTTATAGATGTACCAAAAGCAATATTTGGTCAACAGTTTTATGATAAAACTATTATTTATATTTATTTTTAATTTTTATTAAGATCATTGATATGTATGTTTATACATTAGATGAAAAGAAAAAATTTTTTTTTCGCGAGTTTTATGAGATTTTTATTAGCGAAATGTATTTAGTTTTCAAAGATAAATCTAGTCAAAGAAACGTTTAATGCTATTATTTTTAATGATTTTTAATAAATGTATACTTTTATTTTAGATTTAAAATTAAAAATTAATTTTTAAAATCAAATTTTGGTGATACAAAAATTTCTCATGCCAATGTATTACTCATTAACAACTAAAAATTAAATAACAGAAATTAAAATTTTTATAAATTCAAATCTCAAAAATTATTTAAAAAAAAAATTCAATATTTGTATTTTATAATTAGTTCTTATAAAAATTAACGAATCTTCGATATTTTTAAACTATCTGTATGTTAAATCAATGCATTGGTCGTAACATATTTTTATGGTGCAAAATCTCAATGCTTTCAATGGATTTAAATACATACATGCTTTACTATAATGTATTACAAATGTATTTACAAAAGATTATAATATTTTAATTTTCGTTTATCATATTTGTTTAAGAAGATTCTTAATTGTTTGCAGCAATACTACTTTGTTCCTCAAACTCTTCATTGAACTTATGAGGCGTCCATACTGTCTCGTTTAACTGCCTTGCTCTATTTTCGAGTATTCCGAAAGTAACATGATTTAAATAAATGCCGCGCGGGATAGATATACCCTGAAACCTGTACATTCGGTCTGTTTCCTCCGATTCGATTTTGTGAACAGCTGCAATCGTTGTTTTGCCGATAATACTAGTATTACCGATCGCTGGACCTTTGCTTATGTCTATATATTCACCGATGCGATACAATGTGACCTTATCGTCATTAGACTTTGCGATATCTGGAATTTGCTTGCTCTTGAATGGATTATCTTGAAACATATCCATTGCTATATCTTCTGTTACTTCTAATCTCTCAAATGGTAATGCGTCATTTGTTATTTTGACAAATTGAGCAGACATGGCACGAAGTTCCGCATTTGTTGGTTTCCATTCTGGAAGGTCTAGAACTACGTCGTATACGTAACTTCCAGATTTTATATTTGGCCATGGAAAACTGAAAATTGTAAAATTCACTTTTAATTATATATTTTTCGAGTTTAATAATTAAATATTATTAAATTTTATTAATACAATAAAAATATACATTAAAATATATTTATAATTTTAAAAAAACTAATTATGATGAAAATTTGAGATTTATCATTTAAACATTTAGAATTTATGTTGCTTAATCATTATTAAAAACATAAACGAATAATTTTTATTATACAAGTACCAAATTAATAATATAAAGTGATAATTATTTTTACAGTCCTAAAACAAATAACTTTTTATTATTTGTACTACATTATAATTAATTGTTCAATTATTATTATATTTTCATAATTAGCTTATTATATGCTAAAATAATTTTTAATTTTTATATAACTATTCAATTAAATTTGTAGCATTAATTACAGCAGAGATAAGCAAAATAATCTTTTTTTGTTATTTTAGAACAATGCAAAGTTAATTTAAATAAGTTTTCATTCATTTACATTCAATGTCATTCAAATAGGTTTTAATATTTTGCAACTTTATCCTACTAAAATAATTTTTCTTAAATTAATCATATAAATATAATTCACATACATATGAGCATCCTAATATTATTACAAAAGTTAAAACATAGTACCTGTGTACGTAAAGCGAAATATCATCTTTAAAAACTGATTCAATCATGGAACCCAATACAATTGAACATGAACGCCAAAATGCTGTGTTTACTGCGTGTGAATTTTTTGCCTTATTCATTGTTAAAATTTGAATTATACAATTATCATTAAAAGGTCTATGCATATCCCAGGGTCTATCATCAACTAATGCTAATGCTGCTGATTTGTGAACATCATTTGATAAATGACGAGCACACTCATCTGGTGTAGATAAATTCTTGTTCATAGCCATTTCAATGAGAGGCGCATTTTCTGACATAGGTTGATATTTTACTGAAATTTTTTCAATACGTCCTACTGCTTCTTTTTGTTTATGTAATTCATTGTCAAATATTATGTTTCTTCGTTTTCTCCATTCATCTTTAATAGATATGGTCGAATATCTTGATTGAATTTGAACATGGAATCGCAATCCAGCTTGACACACAGTTTTAAATCTAAAATGAATAAGTAATAAAATTTAAATTTATAATAATTATAATAATACCATGTTCATATTATTTAATGTCAGAAATATATTTGATTACCCCTGAATCATTATGGAAATATATAGTTTTAGGTTATATTTACAGTTTGTTAAAAACTTATTGTTTTATTTATAAAGCAAGAAGGAAATATATTTTCTCATTATCATTCCAATGATAGGCTCATCACTATGAATTAATATAGCAAATTTATTAGAAATCCTTGATGTACAAAAATAAAAATTACAAAACTCAAGAAAAATACCGCAGCAAGAACTTTTAATAAAAACAATGTGCCACACATTACCTGTAGATTGTGCAGTTTTCTGCATTATTGACTGATTGTCAGTGTGGGATGTTCAAAAATAATTATAAAAGATAAAAATATTTACATCATGAAGTTAAGAGAATTAAAATATAAGTAACATAGCACTATCAAAATAATAGTGTTAAAGTTATTAAAGAAATTGAAAAAATTTTTAATAAAAATAATCTATTGCTGTAGAAACAAGTTTAATAAAAACATACAGATCTGAATACTTTCATATAAAGGCATTATTTAAATAAATAATTTTTTCAGATAGAAAAAATGTTAGAAACTAATAAAAAAAACTTTTGAATAATTTCATTGACATAAAAATGTTTAAAATAAGTTATTTTAAAGTTAAAACTTAGGATACTCTCAATATCTTAATACTTGGTCAAATTATAGTAAAATTGTAACAATACAACTTTTGCTTTAAATGAAAATTCTAATGAAATTCTCAAACAGAATCAATTTTAATAAAAAATCTATAAATTTTTTAAATTCGATTTAATAAATTGGATTTAAAAATTTCAAAAGTGTACAATTTTTCAGATCACCTTAGCAGTTTTATAAAAATAACTAAAACTAAAAATAAATTATTTTTTATAATTTTATCAAATTGCATCATTTGTAACATAAATGCCTTATATTTTAAATATTACTACATTAAATTTTTTAATGAATTCTATATACCCTTTATCTTTAACAACTAATAATCATTAACATTTATTTTTTTTGCGGAATTTATAAAATTGAAAAAAAAAAACCTAAGAAATACATAAGAGTTCCCGGTGTTAATGTATTCATAAAAGAATTAATATTAAAGAAGAAAAACGACAATATTATATTGTACATTACACCTCGTAATTACCATGTACAAGTCATTCAAAAAACAAAAGAAATAAATAAAAAGTCAACAAAAATAATTACGATGCGTTATAACATAAAGCAATTACGCCGGGAGAATTAATTTAATTACAGTTATTACGCCAAAAAATTACAGCGCGTCACTTTTATACAACGCGCGCGCTCAGCGCAAGCATGTCCAATTCACGCTCACACGCAAACGCGCGCGCGCGCGCGCGCACACAGGTACACGCGCGGACGGTGAAATCCCTTCTTTTTCACACGCGCCATCAGGCACAAACTTTATTCTCCATATATATATGCATGCACACACACACACACACACATGTACATACACGCATAACAGCTGAGACGAAGCGCGAGCAGCAAAAAAAGCATCATAAAAGAGAAAGCAATCATTACCATAACCTTTTCTTTCTCTCTCGTCGCGCCGCCCCTATATTATCCTCACCCCTCTTCTTCATGTACAAAACGGAGAAAAATGCCCGCGCGCCCGAACGTTCCAAATGTTCGCCTCGGGGTACATAATACTCGCGCCGTTCATTATACGAACTCGCGAATCGAGGAAAACGTTATATACAAGCCCCGTGCATGCCACGACGTCGGAGAAAACCCGGCTGTCATTTCCCGCGAGATTTTAAACGATCTGGGCGGTCTCGTGACCAGCTGCGTAATATTGGCTGTATTTTTTTTTCTTTCTTTCTTTCTTTCTTTCTTTCTTTCTTACTTTCCGCCTTTCACCGTACGTGTTTTTCCATCGCCTGAAGGTGGACGTGTAAATGTGTACGTTTGTGTGTGAGAAAGACGGGAAGAGAGAGAGAGAGAGAGAGCGACCGTCTCCCATGGGATTTCACGCGTCAAATGTAGTTTCATACTCTCGATTAGAGAGTTCGAATCCCTGGTGACGACTCTTTTTCCCCCATTCCGGTGGCTTCTTTACGTGTCGGGATCTTTGATAGCGGGAGGATAGCTTTGAGTGATTTTGTTGAGTCATACCGACGATTATATTCCACTTTGTACGGTTGCTTTAGAATTTTCTTAATAATACTAATACAATTTATTGTTACTTTATATATCGCTTCGGATTTTTCTGCTATTTACTTAATCGTGAATAAAAATTTGTATTTGTTAAATACAACTTTAAATAAGCGAATAAGATAACTATCTACACTAAATAGGATAACTTATTATAATTGCAGAAATAATTTTTACTAATTGACTTATTTGTCAATATTAATTTACTTTAAACAATTGTATTTTTTTAATAAGATATTAAGATATTTATTTTATTTTATTCAAAATTGATGTACATTCAATATCTGTTTAATATTGAAATTCATTATTCAAATTATTTCGTAAGCTTATCCGTTCAAATAAGATATGTTACTCAAAAAAAAATTCAAAAATTTATTCGTCTTTATTAAGAATTTTTAATAATAACTCTACTTGCACATTATGAAAAATCCCAATATAAATTTAATCATAAGAAGCGTAGTAGCGTATTATACATTTTCTACCCATCTTCATTAAACTCAACAATTAAAGCTTAACAATTTTTCGCACTAATTTCACTTAACTCGAAAGAATTATCAAGTAACCTTCAACAAAAGCAGCTTACGCGACGAAATGCTCAAGTTGCTTTATGAAAAAAAAAAAAAAAGAGAGAGATAAAAAAACAGATAAAATAAAAAAGATGAAAAAAAAAAAAGAAGATAGAAAAAAGAACTTAGAAAAAAAAAACACGCACACATATAGATACTTACACGTACACTTACACATATTTTCATTATTAGACATTTTTCGCAACGTTGTGGATTTGCAAAAGAAGTTGCGACGCTGGCGACGTCTCTCCTCTTTTCAAAGATCTTCAGAAGCAGGTCTTGTACCGCGTCTGAGCTTCAGAGCAAGCGCCGCTCGTATTCACCTCTGTCTTTTTCTCCGCTTTTTTTTTTTTTTCCTTCTTTTCTCTTTGTTTTTAGTCTTCGTTCCTTCTTCGCAGTCATCCTCCCTTTGTCGCACGTCGTCGGGTTAACGCTAGCGGGCGCTCGAAATTTCCTTTTTTTTTTTTTCTTTTTTTCTTTTTTTCCTTTCCCTAAGACGCGTCGTTTTCTTCGAAAATTCTCTTTTTGTTGAGAGAAAGGAGAATTTTTTAAACTAAGATCGAGGTGGAATGAGAAAGGAAAAGGGGGAGTTGATTCACCTTGTGTCTTTCGCTTTATTCGCGAAACATCTAAGAGAATGCGATTGTCGCATTTAATTTTTAGCCTTTTCTTATGCTAGTTGGCGTGGAATTATATAAACTTGTGTACATAGCGAATGAAAGTGTTTCTTTTTAAATTTTATCTAACGAATCCTTTCGTCTCCTTTGTTTCGCCGAGTATTATGTCAAATGCTTTTTTTTTTTTGAATATATATACGATATTTCATTTAGTATGAATAGTAAGTTAAAGAGACCAGATTTTTTTCTTTATTTTTAGTTACTATATAAATTCGATTACTTAAAGATGATTTTGCACTCTTTATCAACAAATTACAACGAAATTTATCTTTAATTTTAATTTATTTAAAATAAATCTTAATATTACATTCTTATAATAAATATATTTTAATATTAACATTCCTATAATAAAGAAATTATATATTATAAAAATTCATTTTCAAGACCTTTATTTCTTTGTTAAAAAAATTGGTTAGTTAATTGCTTTACTTTAAAATAAGAAATTAAATAAAGTATACCTGTACAAATTTTAGATTTCTTCAAAACTCTATTTAGTTGTCTTTACTTTATAAGTACAGTGTTCGAATATGGCAAATGATGAACCCGTAATATAGTTACAAAAATTTAATATCGCTTGATTAATTATATTACGATTTTTACATTAAACAATTTACTTATTTCGCTCTTATTGTGAGATTAATGTATAAATGGTCAGATGATAGGTGCTCAAAGTATATCGTGTGTACTATATACCGAAGCAATGCGCTTATACAGGGTCTATATCATAGTTCATAAAGTTAATTGAACGTAAATAATACGATTATCGTGTCAGTGCACGAATCGATATATAGTGTCCGAGCGTTTGATGTGCCGCGTCATATACTTTTATCCTATCGTTTGATGATAAGCTCAAAGAGGTGTAACAACTCCGTTCAAAATGCTGCCTTTGTAAAAAAAAAAAAAAAAAAAAAAAAATAAAAAAAAGAAGAGAAAAAAATTTTTAAAATTAAAAACTTTAATAAAAGCGGATAAATTTTATGGATGATAAACTTAAATACACTCGACACTTTGATACGAGTTTGATTAATTAGACGACTTTTAACAAAATGTTCACTCAACGTTAATTTCCGTAATTAATCGAAAAGCTCAAAATGAGAATAAAAAAAAAAAAAAAAAAAAAAAAGTATTAAATAAATTTTCATAAGGTGTGTATGAAAAAAAAAAAAAAAAAAAAATACGTTGATTTCATAATTTGCGACAAAGAAAAAAAAAAAGTCACATCGCGTCGCAAGCCGCATCAAAGCGACAACCAGCAGTGGCAATAAAATGAATAAACCCGATTATCCGGATGAGGGAGAAGTGAGAGAGAAAGAGCGAAACGAAAGAAAGCACGCGAGTCTACGTGTGAAAGAGAGAGAAGGAAGATGGACAAAGGCGCGAAGTTCGAATTGAAGTACGCGGCGGCGCCTCGAGAGCCATTCAACCCAGAAGATGTGACAAAACGCGAGCGTGTCTATCAAGCGCTATCTTCGTCTTTCTCCACGATGCTTTTTTACATCAGAGAAGTGAGAAAAAAAGTAGGGAAGGTGGGGTAAGCGCGAAGGAGGAGGATGGAACCAACAAAGTAGTAGAGTGGGCGAGAAAAAAGAAAAAAGAGCGAGTGAGAGAGATGGAGATGCATACAGAAAGAATATATAACTTCGCGCTTTACCGGTGAAGTCAAAGACATTGTGCCGGGGCGCGAACGAAGCAAAAGAAATCGACGCGTTCGCATATATATATATATATATATGTATACTCTACACAGACAAACGCGCTCACACGAACGAACAATTGCGGAGGGATCTCTCTTCTCGCTCGGTCTTTGAGATCGTTTCATTAGACACCGGGCTGTTCACGCTGATTCAAAAAAGAAGAGAAAAGAGAGGCACGGACGGAGGAGGGAGGAAAGTACCGAGGATTGCCTCGAGGATGATACGCTGCGTGGACAAGCTACGTTTTCAACTTTCAAAGATTGTACTTCGTGTATATCATAGATGTGTGTATATATATATACATATAAACACGCGTGCGACAGTAGCTATACCCGGTAAACAAGTGTAAGAGTCGCGAAAGATCAAAAGCCCGGGTAGAAATGGAGAGAGGGAGAGAGAGAGGAGTAAAGCGCACGAGCGGCAAGGATCAAAGAGGAGTCGCATTCGCAAACGTTGAAGCGAAAGTAAGGTGCGCGCGCGCGCGCGCGTGCGACTCACCCGCGGCGAGTGAGAGGCTAAACTTGAGATATAAGCTCGGAGAAGGGATTCGCACGAGTTTAACGGATGAGGATCGTTTTAATTTTTGAAAATGGATGTTATTAGATCTTTCTTTCTTCATCGAGTTGTTTTAAATAATCATTTTTATATTCGTTAAAATGTGCATTGCTTTGATGAATTACGATGCTTGGAAATAATTTCAAATAATGGTTGTTTAAAAAATAATATTGATTGACCTAAATTAGCTATTCGTTTCGAATTATAAAAAATATAAAAAAGCACTAAAAAATAAAGTCTTTATTTTCCTATACACTTCCGTTTAGGTATTTCACGATCGACAGTTTATTGTAAACAAGTTCTAATGAAGCTCTATATAATACTTTGTTATACATGTACAAAATGTCCCGGTGGCTGGTAAACACTCGAGGCAACGCGTAGAACTAGAGGTGTAAAGGACGGTTTAAAATATTCGGTATACCAAAGGGGAAAGAGTGACTGACGGTAGAGGCTTATCTCGTATCCTGTGGTTTTCAGTCAGTTCGAAAATCCCTTCCATTCAAAAGCGTTCGATCGCTCGAGGCTATTTGATCCATATTACAATGGTCAAGTGATATACATACACACACACACACATATATATATATATATATGCTTACGATGCTTGAGCGATTTTATTTTGTGCACCTTTTGTTTTGCTCGCGTGACTCATGAATGCGTGCGAATAAAAAATTCAAGGATTTGTTGTAAGAGGGGTAGGAAGTTTTAATCCTTAGAGTACCAGAGTGATGCACGAGTCTGTGTGTGAGATTTAAAAAAAGGGGAGATTTAAATATAATAAAAGAATGATTATCTTTGTGAAAAGCGTTACTTAAATCTTTGTAGCATGATTTTTAATTAATTCTTATGTGAAACTTTTTTTAATTATAAATTTACTTATTTGCAAATATTAAAAGTAACGATTTCAAAATGTAAATTATTATAACGTTATCAGAGTATAAAAATTGGAATTTTTTCTTTAAATAAATATGAAGATTTCAATATGAAATGTAAAAAATATTTTTATAACCTAGATATTCGATGGTTGTGGAATGGTCAGCATATTATCATGTTATTTATATACAGTAAATTATGAAAATAATTCAATCAAATAAATTTTACTTACATGAATTATATCACTTTTAATAATAAATGTAAAAAACATTGGTTGAATCGTCATAGTTTCAACGTATCTAAAATTTTTAATCATTTTTAATCTTCATTGTTCATTTTTGCTAACAAAGAGCTACTTACCATCTTACAATATACTTTTTATGGTTTGATTTTTTGAAAACGTAAAGTTACTTTTTCAAAAATAATATTCATTTTTTCGTATAATTTTTTTTCTATAAATCTTACCATTAATCATCAAAATGTAATTAATTTGATTTAACGTATGTAAGAACCTTCGAGTTTCAAAAAAATTTAGATTGCTGAAAAATAAGCGGATAATCCATGCTTTAGAAGCGAGCAAACGGTCGTCCCCGAAGAGAATATCGCGAAGAGAAGAAGAAAGAGTGTCGCCGCAGCGGCCTAGGGTCGGCGTCGATTGGCCGCGCTCTCGGGCGCCTAACCTTTTAGCTCTCGCCGCCAACGCACGGCGACACGGCTGCGCGCATACACGTACACGGCAGCGCGAGCCACACACCTACGTGAGCACACCCACGTCAACAACGTGGCGCACAAAAGAGGGAAAAGGAGAAAAAGAGAGGCATTTAATAGGCGCGAGCAAAAGAAAGAGGAAGACAGAGAGAGGGTCGAGCTAGCGATAGAGTTCAGCGCTCTGGCCACGGGAGGTCGCTCGCCTTCACTCCTCGCTCTCGCTGAACGCGTGCCCTCTCGCTTCCTCCTCTCAAACTCGCGCTCGCGCTCTCTCCCTTTGATCCGGCGCTGCTCGCGAGAGAGCCCGCCTATCTGCGAGAGCGAAAAAAACATAGTCCGTGGCACCCGCGCGACCGAAGAGAGAGCGCTCGCGCCCCCGTCGCTGCTCCTTCGCGTCGTCGTCTCTCGTCGAAAGGGAGACGGAGACAACCAGATACCGTGAGGTTAAAGCAGGACAGAGTAATCCTGCACATATACGCGTATATATGCGCGGGTGCTCGGTGTATGTGAACGCGCGCGTGAATTGTTGTCATCGTTGTCGAGGAAGGCACACGCACGAAGTCGTTGGAATGCGAGAAATCGTTCTCAGCGCGCAGCTTTGGCGCCCGACGTGCAGGAACTCTTCTTCAGCATCAACAACCGCAGTAACTCGTTAAAACACTCCCCGTGTCGCGCCCTCTCAGAGAACATTGATGGCGAGCGCCGTGCTCGCTGCCACTGTAGCCGTGGCTGCTGGTGCCTTATTAACCATCGACATCAAGTCTACGGATTCCCGCTGACAACGCTCACTCATCAACGAAATTAACAAACGACCAAGAGAGACGAAGCTGGAGAAGTAGCGCGGTTCGAAAGAACGCGGCCGACGGAGAAAGAACGAGCGTCCTTTGTGAAGCGCGCGCGAGAGTGTGTCCGTGTGAATATATTCGTGCGGAGAGAAGAGCGGCTGGCTGGCGGCACGTGGGGAGGTGTATAGAGTAGCAGTAGCTGCTTCGCGGAACGAAAACAACGTACGGTTGAGAGGAGAGAGAGAGCGAGTAAACGGCCGCCGCAGCCGCATATTTCCCGATATACAGAGCCAGTTCGAGGAATTCCATTCGTGTGTGAATATCTATATATATATATATGTGTGCATATGCATATGTATATACATATGTGTGCGAGTGCGTATGCGTGTGAGGGAGAGAGGGAGCAGTGATTTTCGTTCCCTTCGCGCTGCGACGGCGTTAGTCGCTGCCGAGAGGAGTGTAAAAAAAAGCTCCGAGGGCGCGCGCGCGGTGCATAATTCGATGATAAAAAAACAGGAAGAAAACTCCCGGGCAACTGCAGCCGCCGCAACTACTACCGTCCTTTTAAACTACGGGCCTTCAATATTTTTTTTGTCCGCCTTCCTTTAATGAAGATTTCACACGGGGCTGCCGCCCTCGGCCGTTCGATCGCGAGTTCATCAGCCTCCTACTCCTCCTCCTCTTCTTTCTCCTGTTACGGTGTAGACGGGAGGGAAGCGCGACTAGCGGCGAATAGGACATGGATGTAGAGGCTCAGCTCGCGAATCAGCAACCTCGTGGCCGTCAGGGACTTCATGTCCTGGACTACGGGACAAGGATTGTCCAGTTCCGCGGAATAATCATTGGCCTGCGTGTCGAAAGTAATATTCCTACGCGGTGAAAGGAAAAGGTTCATTTACGGGGTGCAAGGGAAAAGTGTAGGAAAGAGAGAGCGACAGAGATAGAAGAGGGAAAGAAGAAGAAGAAGCGAGGACGCGTGAAGAAAGGGGAGCTGCTGGATCACAACTGGTGCCTTCGAAAAGCATCGAGAGGGTGAGTAGGAACTCTTTGACATTCTGACGCTTGGCGGGGTATCGAGCGGGTGAAGCTCACTGACGGCTCGCTTAAGGAGGAGAGTAATATTCATAACCTCACTTAAGGGGTCGGATGTGGCCCTCCTCGCTTTCTCTTTGATTCGGTACAACTGCAGGGGATGAACCGTATACTAAAGACTTCACAGAGGCGCCGGGTAAGAGGGACGCCACCGTCAAATGAGCTTCGTAGATATTTTTCACAACTTGCAACGTTATTAACTTTCTACCTGTTTAAAGATTTTTTTTTTAAGATTATAAGGTTTTTAATGGAAATTTAAAGCTTATACGTATTGGGTTCACTTGGTTCAGTAAACTTTAGAAAATTAAAAAAGCTTTCTTTTGAACAAGAATGAACGAATGCTGATAAATTAATGTGCTTAGTATAAAATCTTAACTAAAAATATTGTACCAAGATATTTTTACCAGATGTTAACACCAAAAATTGATAAACATTAACCTCACTTCTCTTAAGATTTGCTATATCTTTTCATAATATATAATAATAAAAAAAATACCGTACATAATGTTAAATAATGGATGACTAATGAAAAAATTATGAAGTGAATCGATTAAATCGAACGTAAAACTCCGCTAATCAATGAAGTCAGTGTTTCATGAATGCATCTATATAGTCACTACTAATGACAAGCTCTTGAACTTGAACCGGATACCAAACTAAATGCAAACAAATGCTAAAAACAAATCACTTAAACACACTTATTTAGATACATGCGTCTACTCGTTCGCATATATGCAAGCACTAAAACAAATTGTATCTTAACACAATTTATAAGTTACGTCCAGAAAACCTTAACCCGGTCGCAAACGAAAGGGAGGGAGAAAGTATAAAGAAGCGCTGAGCCAGTGGAAAGAGGTACAGTCCGATGAATCAGAAACCATGTGGTTTAGATTACCATTTCAGCAAAATTAAAATCAATTTCTTTTCCTACTTTCAACGAATATATTTTTTCTTGATGATCTAATTACGAACGTGTTGATCATCATTTCTCAAGTCGCGTCTACTCGGATGTAATAAACACTATTTCTTGGTATCGCTTTTGTTTTCAACTCTGCCACTCGCTCATACAGAGATACTTTTATTTTATCTTGTGCCCGCGCGCATAAACGCCCGAACAAACGTAAACAAACAATAGCGACTTTTCTTTGAAGAAAGGCGAAGAGCGATTGTATCGGTGTTTTAATTTATCGAGAAGAGAGAGAAGGAGAGAAAGAGAGAAAAAATAAGAAGAAAAAAGAATTCAAAAAGCACTCGGTGTTTTTCACAGGCATTCATGCGATTCGATGCTCCTAGCGTACGCGTCTCGAGAGTTTATGTTTTTAGTTTTTTCTTCTTTCCCTCTTTCTCTTCCTTCGTTCCTCCATCATTCTCTTTATGTGTCGGCTTGTCGTATCTTTTTCTGTCCCTGTCGCGCCACCAGGCTGAGGGTCTGCTTTTTCCTCTTACTCTCTACTTCTTCTCCGTCTTCGTCCGGCTGGCAGCATTTTGTTTCTTCATTCCTTTCCTTTCGGCTCACATCACTCGGCCGCGTGCGTGCACTTCGAAATCAAACAATCCGCTTGCACATTCTGTCTCTTATTCTTTTACATTCTTCCTCATTTAACAGACAATTTCTATAACCCTTAAAAAATTGGTTTTTAAGTACGATTGAAAATAATTTTTTCACGATTGTTGTTGTTTCAACAAATTTTTGAATGTTCATAGTTCAAAAATAATTATTTTTTTTTTTAATTTATTAATTATGTTCACTATCTACGAGGTGTGACAGAAAAGTAACGACTGACGTTTTATTTACCAAAATTTTTATTTTTTCAAACATCAATGTTATTCCCTTTAAAGTAGTTCTCTTAGGCAGCTACACACCGATGGAGACGTTGTTCCCACTTTTGGTAGCAGCGCTGGAAGTCTTCAACCGGTATGGTCTTCAGCATGTCCATTACACTCTTTTGGGTGTTTTCTAAAGTCCCGAAATGACATCCTTTGAGGACATTTTTCAGTTTAGGAAAAAGGAATAAGTCACAGGGACTGAGGTCAGGTGAATAGGGGGGCTGGGGAACCACAGGAACGCCTTTTGAGGTCAAAAGTTCTGTGATGGAGAGGGCAGTGTGATATGGGGCGTTGTCATGATGGAGCATCCGCTTTTCCATTTTGCGTGATACAACCGAAACACAACTTCACTAATAGCAGTCACAAAAATCACGTAGTTAACGGAAGGAGTTGAAACTCGCACTGAGCCATTGGAGAGTACTGATACACGTGTTAGCGATCTGGCAACAGCGCAGCGTGTTGCTAGTCTCATTACTTGTCTGCCACACCTCGTATATATTGATACAAGCTTTTTTTTAAGCATATTGTAATAATTACATTGATAAACATATAATTATAACATATCATATCATTATATTTATATAACTGTAAGATTATAAGAACATAACAAGTTACTAATATTTAAGTAAATCCGCTACACGGCGCCTTTTGGCATTATCTCATGACGCGTTTGTACCTACTGATATCAGCAGAACTCTGGTATGGCAATGTACAACCAACGTAGTTATTATTTGACTCTTGAAATTCTGGCTATCTAAAGGTTAACGAAACACTTCAAGAACTAAAAATAAAGTATGCAGTTTTTAAAAAATATTCGTTTAAAAACGTACCACTATTTTCAATTTAACTTTTAGAACATTGGAAAAATAAAACGCAACACTATTTACAAAGCACACATAATAATCTTTACTTGGGTCATAAATAAAGGATCACTAGTTATAATTATACATACTTAATTTATTTTTAATTTTCAAGTTGATAAGGGTCAATGACCCCAAAACTAATCACACCAAATTGCAATAAAGCAACTAGCACGTCACAATTATATTTTTACGTGTTCAATAAATGTCTGTTTATTGCTGGACATAAATATATATTTATTCATAAGTTTAATTTTATTTTCATAATTTAGATTACATATTAGCAAAGATACATGACGGGATAAGCAAGTGCTGCTCTTTTTGAAGTAAATACACTTCTATTAACACATCTTGCGCGGTCACTTTGCCGCCAAAGCAAAACGAATTCATAGGAATTAATTCTTGCAACGCACGTTTTGTATTTTTGCAACGCATGTCTATCCGATTTTATTGAAAAACATCACAATAACGCATTGATAACAATAATCTATCAATAATCCGTGAAAAACGACTTTAGTCGCTTCCCGCTCAAGATCTGAAATCATCGCAAAATGACTTTAGTCGCTTCTCGCGCAAGATGTGTTAAATATACATACGATTTTCATTGATCACACTATACCTACCCCGGATATATAATAAAGATAGATATATTATTAATTTTCAAAATACGAGTATCAAGAATAAATAAAATAAGTGAATTTTAATCTTAAAAAAACACACTTATTTAAGTAAAGTTATATTTTTGTGTATGTGCATAATGTAAAAAGAACAGAAAGATAAGAAAATTATGTCTTGACAGTCGTGCATGAATTCATCAAATAATATTATTGTACCCAGTACTATTAGAAGCAAAATAAAAGAAAAAAAAAACAATTATGCTAGGGATAATCTCTGAAAACTCGGTAACGCGAAAAATCGCATAAGATCGCATAAACGAGAGATCAACAAAACGCTGTTCCAGGGAAAGAAGAGGGGAATAAATAAAGTGGAAAAAAGGTTGAGTCTTCAGAGGTTGGACGAAAGAAAAAAAGAAGGGAAAAGTCGGAGCTGCATACCGCAAGAGAGTTTGCCGTCCGCAATGTCGTCTTATGCGTCGTCTAAGGAAGCATGAGTGAACGAACAAGCAAGCCGACTGGCGAGAAAAAAATGGAAGTAAAAGAGAATAAGAAGAAGAGAAGAGAAAGGAAGAACATAAGCTCGAGGAAAGAAATAAGAAAAGACGAAGACGTGCGCGTGCACGAGGCGGTAAGAGGTAAAGGAACGAGGAGAGGAACGGAGAAAAATTAAACGAAACACGTCGAGCAAGAAGAGAGAGAGAGAGAGAGAGAGAGAGAGAGAGAGAGAGGTAGAGAACGAAAGTACACAAGAGAGAAAGAGCGATAGCAAGGGAGCAGTTACGGCTTGGCTAGCATTTAAGCGCGCGGGACTCGAACGCGGAGGCGGTAAGCTGCGTTAGCGGGGAAGTACGGAAGGGAAGGGGCTAAGAGGGGTGGTGGAAGCTTCGGAAGCAACGGCGGCGGCAACCTTTGATGTAGACACGCTCTGCGACTCCTTCACGCCAATAAACTAACGGTTAGGTTAAGGTCTCTTTAAGCCTTAATAGCATTATCCTTGCCCCGTGCTCTCTTCCCCACCACTTCGAATGAAAGAGGGGGCAAATCAAACTTACGACCGTCGGAAAAAAGACGATGACGCTTTGTATGCTCACTCTTTCTTTTTCATTGTTTATGAGCAACGATGACGCGTTCGGCGGCATGCTTTCGCAGGAAAAACAGGGTGGCACGCTCGTGCGATCATAAATGACAGAAAAATCTTGGTCCGCGGCACCTTTTCACGACGACGAGGAAGAAGCACCCGCGATTTTCACGGCTTAGAAAAAGACTTGCTTTTTTCTTTTACCTCGGATACAGATAATCTACGCTGTTTTATAACCTTACTGTTTTGCGTGCAAAACAGGATAAAAAGATTCGTCAGTTTGGTCCAGAAAAATATAAGTACTGCTGTAAGTTTTATTTGATGAGTAACGAAAAAAAATAAATAAATAAATAAATAAATAAATTAATTAAATAAAAAGAAAAATGAATTAGTAAAAAAGGAATTTCATCGTTTTGGTTGCCTAAACATGTAATTGCAATAGTCGGGATCTACAAAGAAAACGCTTTTAAAAAGGTTTTTGCTTCGCTAATTGAATATAATTTGAATACTTGATAAAATAATTTTCTTGATCAATAAGACAATAATACTTAAGATAATAAGCAATTACATTGTTAGCTTGAATTTTTTTTATGTATTCTTTGATGTATTTAAAAATATATGTTGTAATAAATTTTCAAAGCTTAAAATAATCAAATTTTGAATATAAATTAAAACTTTGAAGACGTGAGCATTTTGGTTTGGATTATTTAGAAAAGTTGTCCTTCTCTATAAATACCCAACTTTCTTCTGCATGAATTATGAAGAAAATGTATAACCAACATAGAGACTCATGTATGGTTTTATAGAAAACTAGGTGCTTCACCTGTGTATATTAAGTATAACTTTACACGCAACTTTTTATACTTGGAAAACATTAAATTATAATATATTTTCTTCTAGTGAGCCGATTTCGATAAAATAAAGCCTAGATGTTGATACAGAAAATAGGCTATTAATATGCCAAGTTTTATCAAAATCTGCCCGATAGTTTTCACTTGACGTGCGTTCATAGACAGACGGAAAAGCAAACAAACAGGCAGACAAAAATTCTAAAAATTGCGAATTTGGTCACTGCATCAATAGTAATGTTTACCACATTAAGTATTTTAAAATAATTTCATGTACCAAGTCAGCTCTGTTACAATTTTAGCGCGTACATGTATGCAATACTTTCAAAAAAGTGGAAAGTCACAAACAAACAAAGAAATTCAATTGAAAGCATAAAGAAGGAAGATGTTGATAAATAATTTTTAATCAACCAAAACTTACCTTTTTTTTGTAGAGAAATATTTATTCGAAAATTGAATTTCAAGATTTTGATTTGAACTGTACATTCGCGCATAGAAAAGCGAATTTATAATAATTTTGAAGTTATACTATAAACAGGAAATTAGCAAACCAAAAATCAGCTTCTGTATACTAGAGGATTAAAGTTAATTAATTCAATTTTATCGTTTAAAATATTTTAAATAGAAATGATTATATTAATAGTATACATGATTTTACAGCGTAAGATTCGTAATCTTCAAATAAAAACAAATATTTCCATTCTCAAATCTCTTAATCTACGCTACATTCAAATGTTTTGCACAAGACGAGCATGGAATTAAGAAATTCTTTATTATTTCACGTTGCATACCACTGACAAATGACAGGTTATAGAGAAAGAGGGAGAGAGGTAGTAGGCGCCGGCGCTCTGTAATTAAAACTTACAGCCGCTCGGCATTAAAACGGCCTGCCATCCTGCTACTGTGCAAACTGTTTTGGCCATAAATTTGAATGCACTTGTCGCTCGCGGCTTGTCGTCATCATCGTTGTCGTCGTGATGTCGTTGTGATGCTACACTGCTCGCGTACATATATACGTATATATATGTGTGTACATACGTGTACGACCTCTTTCATGCGGCCCGAGGCCAAAGCAAATATACCGCGGCGATCAGAGCGAGAAAGAGAGAAAGTACGACGATGGCGCGAAATAGATGGATAAATATGTAGATAGATGCAGAACGGGGAAGCCCTGTGTGTCGGTGGGAAGGAAAATCTGAGCACATGTGTGTATACACTGCTTTCGTAAATACGCGGAGAATGTATTGTTTGATGTGGAGTAGGAGAAACATATTTTGAACTTGATGACGCCTGAATACGCAAATGAGAGAATTATTGGTGACTTTTGCAAATACATTTTTCATTTATTTATTTATTTTTTTTTTTTTTTTTTTTTTTTTTTTTTTTTTTTTTTTTTTTTTTTTTTTTTTTCTTATAATTCATTTTAACTTAGCTGAATTCCTCATCTTTCATGCTTGTTACGTTCAATAATTAATACTTTTAATTTTGAATTTGTGGATTAAAATTAAAATGGTCACTGTTTCACTTTATTAAAGTAATAAGGATCTACAGTAGTTTTCAACTGCTTCAAAGGGACAACTTTCAATCCTTATAAATACAACTGTATTCTCAAAGTAACTTGAAGATCACCTTTATAAACTATAATTTTCGTCACAATATAATACCTAAGTTAGTAATACAAAAATCCATAATAAAAATTTGATCTTTTTGAGTTTTAAGACTTTTATTTATGAAAGTTTTAATTGTAGACAAACTATATAACTATATACTAGATGGTTCAACACAAAGCCGGACTAACTAAGAAACTAACTAAGAAAATGCGGTTTTTTCAGTAAAATTCTTATCTAGTCTTCAACATATTCCCCTTTTACCTTGATACACTTACCCCAGCGGTCTCTTAACATTTCGATACTTTTTTTAAAATAAGATGGATGGAGATCCTCAAAATACGCTATTATCTTCTGCTTGACCTCCTCTTTTACCCTGAAGCCATCTTTTCAGGGTTGAGAAGAAGTAATAATCACTGGGGTCATCTTTTCAGGTTTGAGAAGAAGTAATAATCACTGGGGGCCAGGTCAGGTGAATAAGGCGGATGGGGAAGCAATTCGAAGTGCAGTTCAACAATTTTTGCCATTGTTTGCAACGATTTGTGAGCTGGTGCATTGTCTTGCAAAAGACAACGACTTGACTATTCCATTAGCCCCTAGTTTCCCTACTTTAAATTTGTTACAAAATAAAATTAAAATTTAATTAATTTTTTTATGTGTTAACAAAATACCTAAGTAAATAAAATTAAAAAAATTCCTGATAGATTTAAGTAAACATTAATGAAATAATGTACACACTAAAAATAATAAACTTGATAATAGATAACCAATACTATATGCTTCTCTTTATAATGAAATTTTTATTTTGACTACAATTTAACTCCTTTTTTTTAATATTTTAAAAGCAAGGAATTATATTTATTAGTTCAAAACATATAAATCACCGAAGAATGAGTTGAAGACATTTTTTAACACCTCATCAAATAGCAAGACACTCTCGAAAACTCGAAAAAAAAACGCATAATCAAACTATTTTGTCACTGAATAAAATGAACCCAATTGTTGGCTATTCACAAAGATCAAAAAGAAAGCAAGATCAGGGCCGCTTAAGCAAAAGAGCACGTAAGTAGAAAGTTTGCTAGAAAGAGAGATAGAGAAAGCGTATGCGAAACAGAAAGAAAGAAAGAGAGAGAGAAAGAAAAGAGGAAAAGAACACATAAAGAGAGTACGAAGAAAAACGAGCGCGCAGGGGGATTTAAAGGGTCGAGAGGAGGTCGAGGGGGAGGGTGGAAAAGTATAAGTGAATCGACGAGGAGTCGAGCGAAGAAGCGCGCCCGCTTTAAACGCGAGCGGCAGACACAGATGAAAGAGAGAGAGAGACAGAGCGAGAGAGAGAATAACGTCTCTTGGACGCGCGTCGGCAGCTTTGATATCACAATGAAAGGATGGCTGCACAAGTGGAGAACCAAGCGAGTGAGTGGGAGAGAGATAGAGAGATGGTGAGTAAAAGAGAGTGAGAGAGAGAGAGAGAGAGAGAGAGAGAGAGAGAGACATAAAGAGAGAAATCTCCCTCGAGCGAGCGAGAGCACGTGGTATCAAACAGGGGCCGCATCCCCCCTTCTGCCTCCTTTTACCACCCCCGCAGCGCTCACCTCTCTATTATTGGTCCACTTCGCGTGTCTCGTGTTTCGCGTCGTTGTCGACATCGTCGTCGTCGTCGTTGTTGTCGGTACCCTCGGTACCCTCGGTTTCACGCGAGAGTCAACCCCTATTCCTCCCTCCCCTGCCTCTTCTCCGATAAATGGTCCCCGTGTACGATATGTACACGCCGCAGCTTGCTTGTGCTTTGTAATAATCGCCGGGACGATCATTGGCTGTGTGCGGTTCGTGGGCTAATTGATGGACGGGCTTCGTTGACGGTTGACGGGAATTTACCTTTGCTTATGCGTTGGTTACTATAGCAAAACATAATTATCTTTTTCGCTCCATTGTTTTTGAATGCACATTTTTCGTCTATTCTCTAGAATTTATGTCACGACGTGCTCTACTAATTCAAATCAAAGGATTTAACAAAGCACATATTATCAACTGAAAGTTGAGTAATTTTGCTTTCGTGAAAAATTTTAAATAGCTCGACTTATCAAATCGAATGAACGTTTTTACATTTTTCTTCTCGAAAAAATGTTTTAAAATATAAAAATGTTAAGAAATAATAAAAAAAAATATTACCATTGTCATAGTGTTTTCATAAAATATTTTATTTTCAATAATTAATATTAATTTAAAAAGCTTTGTCTTGTCGAGTTGAATGGTAAAGGGAAAAATCTAAGACGATCTAAAGACGACTTAATGAATTCTTAATTTAGAAACTCCAATATAATACCAAACAAAGATAAAATTACCAAAGGAAACGGATATTTTAAAGTTTTCATCGGAATTCGTTTACGAAAGAAGTTTCATTAGTTTTGTAAATTGCACTATTAGTCAATTATATTTTTCTTCTTTGTTTTAACTTTAACCAGTACAATGTGATTTTTGTACATTGCAGTTTTGTTTAATAAACACCCACTTTTGTTTCACAAAGCTTTATATCCACAAAGGAATCTTTTCGTTTTCACAACGATCTACATTATGTAAAGTATGCGTATTATCGAATGAAGGCTTAATATAGTAAAGTAATTTCAAAACGCTATAATATTGCATCACAGTCAAGATTATTACTTTAATTTTATAGATTTGAAGTTTAATTATGCACCAACTAATGGATAACATTAATTTTCGATTTCGATATGATACAACATTAATGAAGTATTGATACATCGGACAATCCAACATTAGAGTTTTCGCAAATTCAAGCAATTTTTTTCATGAACACTTTCCCCTTTTTTTGAGCTAGTTTTAAAAAGTTAAGAAAGAAAAAAGAAGAAAGAAAGAATAAGCACAGAATAATCATCTATTTTTAAAGTCCCTCATCCACGCGACACAGGAACTTTTGAAGTCCACAAGACCAAGAAGAGGAGAAGAAGAAACAGAGGAAACAAGCCAAGCAGCCAAAGCAAGAGTGGCTCGCTCTCTTGCCGATTCTAAATTAAGACCTCCCGCACCTACCATGCACCTACCATACCCAGTGGTAGTCTCGTCACTTGACTTGGCGTGTTGCGCCTCGCATTAATCCTCGGATAAAAGGAGAGAGAGGACACAAGCGAGAGAGAGAGAGAGAGAGAGAAGGAAAGAGATAGAGAGTGAGTATCAAAGGACGGGAAATGGTCCGCGAGTCGAGCAGAGAGATATGGATTCTGTAAGCTATACAGCGGCACACAGCCTCCAGTAGAGAGCGACAGGTTCGCGCGCGCTTACGTTTGATCCATTATCATCCACGCCTGCGGCTCATTGTTGCACATACATTGTGTGCAGCCTTCCACGATGCACTCGCACGCACACGTATACGAAACACTCCCCTACGTTTCAGGCTACTACTCGCTTTGATTCTCTATTGGTCCATCCATATCTCGGCTGTGTGCGTACACGCGCACGCGTTTCCCTTTATATTTGTCGCTCTTTGTCGTCACAGCTGTAGTGTAAGCTAGTAGCAGTGAAGCCTAGCCTATGAATCCTCATCTCTTGCTCTCTCGCTCCGTGCGTCGGCCCCTTTAACCGATCCCAAGTGCTCGGGCTCTAAGTGCCTGGAAACTGTTGAGTGCACTTTATGAACGGATTCGCTACTACTGCTGCTGCCCTTTGCCCCTTTTCTTCCTCCTTTCCATGTGTGTCTCCCTCTTCGCTTTTGGCTCTGCGTCCGTCTCGCGCTCTTAAATTCCTACGACCACGTTTATCTTCTTCTATGATTTTACCGCCGGGACCTTTGAGGATCGTATTTGAGATTATGGGCTTGCAGAAATTATGCACACGCTTGATTTAAACGTCTGTATCGATGGTTCTAAAGAAAAATAAATGGAAACAGAATCCGAAAAGCGAGCGTTATTTGGATGGGTTCCAAGTTTTGCTTTTCATTCATTCATATTCGATATACTACGTTTCGTCAATAGCTGAAATTGTAGTTTTCCAATTTGATCAAGATATCAAGTAGTTGGTGACTAGCCGATGACAGGCGCTACGATGCAATTTTATTTCAATGGATTGTTAATAAATATTGATTGTTGCGTGGGTGTAAAGTGTTCTTGATGAAAAATAAAATTTGTTAAGTATGCAACTACGATTTAATATCAGAATTTTGTTCAGATGTTTTCAAGTTATTAAATACTTTATTCAAAAATACGCGAAATTTATGAAAACCCTTCGCCATATTATTGTAATCCACGCTTAAAAAATGTAATCATAAAATGCTAAATAAAAACTATTTTCAATCAACAAACAATCCAAGATTACTTTATGGATTTTTAAGTAACATATTCCTTAGAAACTATTAAAGATTCATAATCTTGAAAATTCATTTGCCGATGTAGCTAATAAATTTTTCCCTAAGACCAGTATCATTATTGAAAAAACGAGCTTCCAATTTCCTAAGAACCGAATGAAAAAAAGAAGAACCGGTTAGCGCGCGAATGGCGTTCGTTGCCTAATCAAATATTTGCTGCTCGTTATTGTAAATAACAGTTAGACCCTAAATTAGATCGTGACATTTATGTTGGAAGTTATAAAAGATACCGTCGAGAGCCTTGAAAAAAATGTCCCGCCAAAGTTAATCAGCAAACTGGAGAGAAGTGAATCGCGGACTTTAGCGAGGGCAATAAATAGTCGGCAAAATTCACCTGGTTGAAAGAAAGACTTGAATGCGTGTGTGCGTGCGTGTGTATATATATACAAACACACTCGTATAAGTGTGTACAAGTACGTATGGACTGGCTCGCAGCGAAATATCGACTGATCATAGGTTATCGGCAGAAACGATTCGTGCGCACCGATCGGCAAGAGTAAAAACACCGCGCAAGAAGCGTTTTATCTTCCGCCTTAGCAAGTCTTAATTAAGAGTAATTTCATACGAGTTCCTGCTAATTAGCAGCCGCATCGGAATCTTGTGAAAGACAAGAATTTTCTTTATTTTAATTCTGACAACGAAATCCATAAAGTATAATTTCAAATGTTCCTAGTATTTCTAAATAGTAGTTATTTCATATTTTCTCGGAGATATTAGTCTCAAATAATGATATTATGTTATATCAAAGTTAACAATAATCTTTTTTCACATACAAAGATCCACTTTAATAAAAGTAATGTAACAATAAAATAATTGTTTTCATTTCTTTTACCGATGACTATAATTAAAATTAGCTTATTAATTTTGACATACTATAAATAAAAGTGATGTTAGAATAATAATTAACACTAAATTCTAATCGGATTAAATTTCTTTTAATGCAAAAAACAATTATTTATGTTGATTATAGATGTTGAAAACATTTAAAATAAACAAATAAGAGATTAAAAGTAGTAGTGAATCAGTTTACTGCTTATCCAAACTCAAGGTCGTTGATCTACTAAGTGAAATCTAAGATACCGATGGAGGATTTTTTTTATTCAATGAACGTATTCAAAGTGAACAATAAGACAATTCAGCGAATCGGATATCAACTGTATCTTATATGTTAATTGAATTAAAGCAAGTGCGAAAGTAACTGTTTTGAACTTTGTTATTTTAACATTGTCAATAATTAATAAATAATATTGATACAAATAAAATTAACAGTAATTGTTAGAAATTAATATTCGCATGTATAATAATACTGATGTACATTTAATCTTTATTGAATTAATTATAATTCAAAATGCCTTTAATTAAAATTAAAACAATTAATTTTGTGAAATTTTACAATAACTAACTTTTACAAAAGATCGAAATAATATTGTCGAATTCACGTACACCGATAAGAATGAAAGTGGGGAAATAACAATAACGTAAGCAATTCTCTTACTCTGACATAACATTTGTCCGAACTTGAGGTCGACCTTGGTATGCGCCGCGGCAAGCACAAACACGTAAATATACTCACCAACCAAATAAGAGAAAGATGGAGAATTTGATGGAATTCCGACTCTTTATTTTTTGTTTCATTGAAGGGAGAATCAAGAAGAAGACGATAGTATTTTTGTTCCACAAAACCTCGTCTCTTTCTTTATTCTTTTTTTTTTTTTCGTTTCTCCTGATATGTTGGCACAGTTTTCTGTCTTTACGTTTCGTTCGTGGAATCGATCATTATTTTTTTTCAGTTGTTTTTAAAAGAGTGATCAAATCGAAATAAGATTCATTCACCGTTCTCGAAACGTTTCGAAACGTTATTTTATTTTATTATCCAAATTTTAGCCCAATCTAACAAAATATTTGAATAAATAAAATAAACAAGTGCATTTCGGACAAAGCACTTCGGAAATTCATTATTGAGTTAATTATTGTGACTAAATGATAGAGATTTGTTAATTTGCATAATTTGAGCCAAAATTATGAATCCGTTCCTAAGAAACGACCAAAAGTAGAAAGCTCGAAAAAAGTTTTATTGTTTAGTTGGTTTTGAGGAATATAAATAGCCTCTGGCCGAAGACCGGATACTACGCAGCGATTGCAAAAATTGGGCTCTTGACAATTACACATCGTGCAAAGGGTTTGACAGTTATTTTTGTAAAACTTGTAAAAAATGATAATGATTTTTATGTTTGCTTTGCCTAACTATTTTTTGAGGCCTCATAATTTCAATAATTTTTTATTTGTTAATATTATTTGTTTAATCAACAATTGATTAATACAATTATTGTTATATGTTAGTTGGACACTCAACTTTTTATTGTGATTGAAATTAGATCTTTTTTTGTTATTTGGCTTATTTTTTATTCATTTTTCCTTAACATCCCCGCTTTACCTGAATTTTTCATAATTCTTTTAAGTTAGCTAGTGTTAGAATAGGAAATTTTATTATATAACTTATGGATTAAATCAAATTGACGTATAAATAATACAATACGACCATTAATACAATAGACAATATGAACCTGGAATAAGATAATTCGTTCTTAAACGAGGAATATTTTATTTAAAAGAGTTACAAATAAAAGACTGTGATAAAAAAAGTTCTGCAAAACGCGCTGTTTTCGAAAAACGTTACATTCAACGACGTCAAGAGAGAGAGAGAGAGAGAGAGAGAGAGAGAAGTGCATTTGTAGCTCTGTATGTCTGCATCGACTTACGCTTACGTTAATACTTGACGAGGCGCGTGCACGCATACATACACACGTTTCGCGGCGCCGTGTATACATGTGTGAGTGTGTTTGGCCATGCGGCGAGACAGACAGACGCGCGCGCACGCCTTGCTTTCATCCTTCGCCCTTCCTCTTTTCTCTTTCTTTCTCTCTCTTTACAAATGATATTAGTGCAGTGGCGGCGGCTTTCCGGCCAAAAGAAACACGCGCGCCTTCTGTCCGACCTGTAGTGTATTATGGCAACCGGCAGCTGCGCTCGCGTTTTTCTTCCTGTATATATATATATATATATATATATATACACATACTCTTTCTCTCACCCGCGTAGAGCCACTTACGTTCACCCTACCTTCCTCCTTCTTCTCTCCTATTTTTTGGTTTTCTTTTTATTGTTTACGCGTGGGTTGGTAAGTCAAAAAAAAGGAGGTGAGTTTTTGAAGGAGGAGGGCGTGAGAACGAGACCGGATTTTTGGGAAATCGGCGCCGCTGACGTGCTGGCACTTTGATGTCTTAAATTTCATTAAGCGGCAGATGGTTTTTAATAAGGTGTCATTTTTTATCTTTTAACAAAGATTTGTTTTACTTTTGCTCATTTTAAGAATTTTTTAACAATCTGCTTATTTTTTAGTTCGCCGGTGTGAACAGTTGTGCTAAAAATATCGCGTCATTATATTGAACAAGTATAGTGCAATAATTTTATTTATCATTCAAGGATATTTGCAGTATTCTTATAAAAATAATTTTAAAATGTTATACTTTATAAGGACTTATTTTATCTAGCATCACTAATATACTACTAAGAGTTGTGAAATTTCATGCAAAGTTATGTATGTTGAAAAAAAAAAATTTTAATTTGCATGAATGAAAAATCTTTCTAACCATTTAAATCGAAATAATTTATTTTCTATTTACTGTAGGATGCTTTAGATTTTATTTGCTAACCATAAACCATTCTAGCATCAAGAAAAAAAGTAACAGAATAAAAGCTTGATCGTGAGAAACTCAAGATAGCTCGCATTCAAGTCACTCGGTGGCAAGTCGCCGTGGAATCGATGCCCCATCTCATGCATGATTTAGCAAAGAGACGACTCCACGAGTTTGTAAAAATGTATGCAAAATTTATGTTACCAGCAAGTGAGAAAGAGAGTAAGGAAAAAGCAAAGGCGTACAAATATGTATATATACAAAAAAGTGGAGAAAGAAACACAAGTGAAGGAGAAAAGTGAGACGCGGATAATGTGCGCGGAGATTTCGGCTGGAGGTATTGCTTTTACCCCCGCTGCAACATTTATCGCAGGAAAATGGCAACATGTTGCAATCATATACATACACCTGAATATATACACATAACCTCAAAGAACTCCGAATTCGTAGCGCGTCTTTTCTTTCACACGCACTCTCGGCACTCGAGTGCATCGTCGATGCGCAATCGTTTTTAAAGTGCCACTTGCCGCTACTTCCGATCGTTGTGCCACTCTTTTTCTTTTACTGCACAGCGCATAATCAATTACGGGGCTGTTGCATAATGCACGATCTGTACGTCTCGAGAATAAGAATTTTAACGCTTCGAGTCAAATGGTGGGGTGTGGGTAATGGTAAGAGAGCGAGAAAAAACAAGGCGTTGTTGAGTTAATTCAATCGGAGTGAATCTTTAATGATCTACCTCTTCTTCTGGAATTTGACTTTTTTTCTAAAGAATTTTTGAAGATGTTAAGCGAAAATGGTATCGACCCTTCCTTCTTTCACTAGATTTTCATACTTTTATCGCAATAGATGAGTTGATATTGAATTTTTATTTTTGAAATTCTTGAATTTTTAAACTTAATCGAAGCTTAATTTCAAGATATAATATATTTATTTTAGGAATAATGTATTTATTTTATAAACATTATTCAAGTTATTTTAGCAGTTCCAATATGTATTTCCATTATTTTTAACCTGAAATATCAATAATGTATGAGTTATTTGCCGTTCTTTACTTTTTTATTAATATTAAATTACAAAAGCCGTTGGAAACGTTTACTTAGACATGTCACTTTGTGAATTTAAAAAGCTTTGAAATAACGGGTAATAGTCCGTTTTAAAAATTACAAAGTTGACCCTAATATTTTCATTCCTATATAAAGATTTCTATTATAAAAATTTTTGGATTATTTCTCTTAAACCTTTGTGACTTAACTTCTGTTCCAAGACACTTGCTCTCAATTTAAAAGGATTCTTTAACATTTTTAACATTTTGTAATTGATTTTTTGGAATACTTAAACAGAAAAAATTTGATTACGTGATAATTTTACAATAATTGTTCATGAAAAATTATATTGCTACCTAAGCGTTTAGGTATAACCTACTCGTGTTCTCTAAAAATATGAACTGTTAATGTTCATAAAACTTTAGCATCAAATAAATAACTGCGTGATCTGAATCTGAAAAAGATTATTAGTACTAAAATGAAATATTTATTACTGTAAATACAAATTTTATAAAATGAACGCCTCACTATGAATATTATTCAGGTAGCTCAATATGGCAGACAATTTAAAGCTCTCACAAATACATTGCTGATTCCTGGCAAATAAAAAAAAATTGTTGGAAATTGCTCGCACGTCCTTTTAACTCAAAAGACTGTTGCGAATGTAATCGAACGTAATAATTAAAGAGAAACGTTTAAATAAAAATTTTCTACACAAGCCGCGAGCCGAGAAACATAAACAGTCATTTACCCTGCACGTAACTTGAATGTGGAGGACGATGTGCGCACCAAACAAAAGAGGATACTTGGCTCAAAAGAAACACACACACATACACACACATACAACGCAATTAAAACGTACGCGGGAAAAGAAAATAATGAAGGTTCGCGCGGCGCGCACGCACAAGAAATCTTGTATAGCGGCGCGCAGACGTAGAAAGAGAGGAATTAGAAAAAAACCAAGGTCAATCCTGAAAGGAGCGCGGAGAGGAGGAGCAAAGAACATGAGAATGAAAGAGTAATAGAAAGAAGAGAGAGAGTGATAGAAAAAAGAGAGAAAGAGAGAGAGAGAGGGAGGGAGAAATAAATAGAGAACGAATTAAACACTTAATTTTATTTATTCTGTGTACTTAGCTTCAAACCAGTTACTGCCAAACGTATTCGTCTTGAAATATTAAATTAATATGTTAATTTTAGTAATTTTATAATGCTGATGGTTTACATGAAATATTTTTTACTTTTGCAACATTTTTCTTAACTCTTTACTTGATTTAATTGTCAAATTAATTATTTTCTTTAAATTCGTATTTTAATTTACGTGCGGTATACGATAAGGTCGTGTATCGATATTTTTATCTCAAAATAAATCCGCGCTTCGGCGATAAACAAAATTTGAGTAGTAGATAATGCATCATCGCAAATAATGTTAATGATTTAATTTATTTGAACTTTCTTTTATGCTTTTACGTTCATTTTACACGACCTTATTGGTTTGCTAATTGAGGCGAAGCCTTGTAATGTGTGGTGACCAAAACTCATGAAAAACAGTAATGTTTGTATCAATTGGCAAAAGTTGTAATTAAACTTTGATTTTTAAAATTTAAACTATGTATATAGTTGCGTAATCATCACTTTCCTTTTTAAACGATTTTGATATTTTATTCAGGTAGTTCCCTAGAAATATTATTTTATTTACTTACAAAGTTTCTAAAACTGAATACACATTTTCATGAAAACATTATAAAGCTACTTGACGAATTTCAAATTATTATTATGCATAAATATATACAAGTAAAAGTGATACGTATTTGAAATAATTAGATTTAATATTTTTTTTAATTACACTTAATAGCACCGTATGTATTGTGCCTAAATTGGAGAAAAATTTTCTTGTAAAATTGCATTATGCCTAAAGAGATCGACTCGTTTACATTTTTCATGTTATTAACAGCATTCACGGCCAACTTAAAACTGCACGTTCTCCTAAAAATAAAGATAAGAATTTATTTAAAAATAAATTTTTAAACAGAACTGCTATATTTTGAAAATATATAAAGTTAAAATGAAATTAACTTCAAATGAAATATTGCAACGTTGCTAAATCATTATTCACGCAATTTACATTTTCATTGTTTTTTTGTACATTCTTCTGTTTCTCTGCGCTCTTCTTTTTTTCCTGAGCTCTTTTTAAGACCAGAGCACAATTTATTTTTTATCTAGTTGTTTCTTCTAAATGTACCCTAACACCTAAGTTATCTTTTGATAGATTTCATTTAGTTGGATACAATATTAAGGTTAAATTCTTATATCAACAAAGATGATTGATGGAAAGTTGATAAAAAAAGAAAACATTCTCTATCTCTTTTCCTCAATGCTATCTCTCTTATTTTTTTGTACTCTTAAACTAAATAAATCAGAATAAACATCTATCTATGAATTATTTATGTGCCTGTTTCTTTATATGTTTATTTCTTTATGTTAATTTATTAATTTAATTATTTCGTGTTAATATGTTTACTTTATTCATTATGCACTATTATTTGTAAGTTCTTTTTTTTAAAATTTTTTTATTTATATTCTTGATTTTAATAATTCTGACGTAATTATATATTTTAACATGTAACTGGTGGATATTAAGAAATTACATAATCGACTTAAGTTTTTAATTGATTTGAGCCTTACACATATTTGTTATTATTATCCATGCCTTACATTTGATACTTATAAACTTCTTGTATAAATGGCAATTTGTAAATTTTTGTATTTTACGCATGCAAATATAGTTTTATTTTCTTTCTTATTAAGAGTATCACCTTAACCTTAAAATTTTATCATTTACTTATTAACAATTTTTCAATAATAATTTCTATGATATAAGATCTAAAGATAGCTTTGTGCGACCTTAGCTTGATAGTAAACGCTGAGAAGGTATTTGCCGCGAACTAAACGCTCAAATTTTTATGCAAAAAGCCTCTTAAAGCGAGCGCTTTTTTAAAAGAAAAATAAAAATAAATAGAAAAAAGAAGCCTAATATTCGCATAAAAGGGGCTAAGCGGACACACACGCAATCGCACGCCAGAAGAGGAAGGTTAAAAAAAAAGCGCACACCGAGAAAGATTTTATTACCGGGAAAAATCCTTTAGAGCGTTTCCTGCGAAAGAGAAAGAAAGCCGAGTTCTTCGCTCGTGCTCGGGGATAAACATCAAACGTTCGCTGCTGTTGCTGCTGGTGTGGCGGACGTGGAATAGCCTGAGTCTACGTGAGTGCGTAAGCACACCGTGGGGAAAAGGTCTCTCGTGGAAAAGAAGTAAGAGAGAGAAAGAGAGAGAGAGAGAGAGAGAGAGAGAGAGAGAGAGAGAGAGAATAAAACGCAAGAAGTGAGAAAGAAAATGGAAGGGCTAGTCAGCAAAGGAGATGACGGCGAAAACGAGATGAAAACAACGAAAGCGGAAGAAAAATGATTGCCCTTAGCGAAATATTTATGGTAATTATTTTGATAAATGTTGATCTAAATGTTTTCTGAATAATTTTAAACTTTAATTTCTAATAAGTATTTAAGTGTTTTTTTCTGACAAATATTCTGTATAACCACCAAAGACATCTAAATTTTGTAAGTCGTTCGTTATTTAATATATATCAACATGTAATTAAGCGTAAAATTTAGATCGCAAGTATATATATCAAACCAACCATCAAGGTGAATCGATAACAAAAGCACACACATTGCACAAAAACCAGTTTTGCACGTGTGGATTAAAAATTAATGCGGAAAACGGAAGCGGGTCCTACAGCTCCTGTTATTTTTAATTGAAGGCCGAGCACGCGCAAGTGCAGGTCGCGAGTGAGTGTGAGAGATGGAAAAAAAAGAAACCAAGTGTAGAAAAAAAAAAAAAAAAAAGAAAAAGAAAGAGAGAAGTAAAGAAAGAAAACGTAGGGGCACACACAAAGCGTTCAAACAAGTAAGCCACACAGCGCGCCAAACAGACCTACGAAAGGACGCGAGGATATGCCGTATAAAAGAGCTAGGCTAAAAAGAGGATGAAACTAAACGTAAAAAGAGACAAAAAAGTAGACTAAGAGAGAGAGAGAGAGAGAGAGAGAGAAATAAAAGAATAGTCAGAGGACAGACATATATCCCTCGTTCATAAAAAAAAAAAAAAAAAAAAAAAGAAAGGAAAAAAGCTCCACCTCTGTATGTGTCTTCATTGTCAAAGGTGCCGCGGCGCGCTCGCGCTTTAGCCGTTTTCTCTCTTACGCGCGCGCACGATCTTTGTTCTTTGATCTGCACGGCTTTCTCCTGCTTCTTTAACTCGTCACCCCTCTCTCCTCCCGCTTCACTATTTATCTCACTCCCCCTGAAGGCTCTTTAAGCTCTCTCTCTCTCTCTCTCTCTCTCTCTCTCTCTTTCTCTTTATCTCTGTCGCCGTCTGTCTTTCCGTCGCGCGAGGAAAAGCTCTCTTTCGCACCCCGGAGCTTCACTTCTTTCCCCCTCCGGCGCTCCCGATCGTTCTCACAATCGCGATGTTCCGCATGAGTCACGATTATATATACGTGACCGCGGCACACGCATACTCGGCTTTGACCTTTGCGACGAGTGAGAGGGAGAGAAGTGCAGTTAGTGTGATACTTGCCGACATCACCGGCGTCACCGCCGTCGCCGCGTTAATTTCTTATCGGCGGCGCAATTAGATTAATCGAGTGCGTGTGTGCTTATATATGTGTGAATGAGGTTTTTCCTTTTGCTTACTTGCTTTTGTGTGCGATATATACTCGTAAAGGGTTGTAGTTATGTATCTTTATTAATGCTTTTACGCCTGTTTGCTTGTGAAAGAATTTTTTTCTTTTCATGAATTATCATTAGCAGAATATCCTTACTAAAATTCGTTATACCAGAAATTATATTAGAATAGCTTTTGAATAATTTTCACATTATTAATATTATTTTATTAAGTCAATATTTTTCAATATTTTCATTAAAATAATTTTTTTTATACTTATATAAAATATATTATGGATTGAAAATTGTTTTAAAAAAGATTTTAAATACAGTTCATTATGGAAAAGTCATTTCAGCAATAATAAAACTTTTCTTTTAACATTTACAAGTATGCAATAGAATATATTATATATTAATATACATATATAATAAAAAGTGAGACGCATTCGAAATAATTAAGTTGAGCTTTTTTTAATGAAATATAATGGCACTGTATATAGTATGCCAAATATTGGAAAAAAGTTTTTTGTAAAAACCTGTTGTTAATTTAATTTATTTATTATTATTTTTAAAACATATTAAGAAGCACGTCAATACATTTTATTGATGCTTCACTAGTTTAAAGGGATATATTGTCAAGTTTGATTACAATACGCGCTATAGTAAGTGAATATTCTTTTGGAAAAAGATTATTTAGAAAGATAAAGATTATAAATGTTTAACAAAAACCTTTTTACTAAGCTAGACGATATTGGTTAAAAAATATTTTTTGAGATTAAAATAAATAATCGATAAATTTAAAAACTTTTGTACTTGCCAAACAAAAAAGCAAAATTTTTATCCTTTATTGTATAGTATTTCTTCCTTTTAATCAATTTCTAGTTACTTGTAATAAGAACTCTTTATGGTAATTGTAATTTTTTTTTTAAAGCCATATTATTGATTTATTCAACTTTCTTTTATAGATTTATTGAGTCTTTTCATTTTTAAAAATGGCTTTGTTCTCTTTAGTAGCCATGGTGAAATTATTTTTATACGATAATCTTAACACGCGTTTTACTATGAAAACTGTGTTTTTTACACTAAATCTACTTGCAATTTCGAAAACAATTTGTAAATATTATATTTATAATAATAAAATATATTTATACCTTTCTATACATAACCTACTACTTAAGGGTATATAAATTTAGGTTGAAATAACTTTAAAGGAAACGCCAGAGGCGTACTTATACTCAAATTACATGTTTCCACGAACGCGCAATAATCGCATTTTAAACGCAAAAGCTTTGGTATATCATTTTAATTCACTGTACCTCACGGACCATAATAAAGCGATAACAATCGTGAATGTGGCGTGTCCCCTTTTTTCTAACCTAAACTCACTACATGCGCACTTTACGTGTACAATGAAATTCAAATCTCGACTCGGCCTCTCTAATCTCGTCAGAATCTCTCACGCAAACGCGCATCATCATCATCATCCGTTTTCCCTCTAATCTACGATCGCGTAACGCTTTTATCATGAAAAACGCACGTACGCGCTTTTCCTCCCTATTTTCCATTGTCGCCATGTCAATTAATCATCGTCAGACGACGTGAAAGAGAGAGAAAGGGAAAAAGAGAAAAAAAAATAAACTAAAAGCTACCGCGTCTTTGGCTTAATTGACATTCGTTCCTCGACGGTCGTGTCTCTTCGAAAATCGAGGCCTAATGAGCGTTCCACTCGATCGAGCCCGTCACACACATATACGCATCCATATTTTTTGCCCCTCGCTCCTGATTACGGCAGCTGCCACACATTTATATTGATAACCGAGAAACGCAAGCTGAAAGACTACCGGCTGCCGTACTCACGCACAGTCGTGTAACTCCTGTCGGTCTCTCTCTTCCTTTCTACTTTATGCGTGCGTCTCTTTTTCGCTCTTGTGTTAACACGAGCTTGACCCGAGTGCAAGAGAGAGAAAGAGAGAGAGAAAGAGAGAGAGAGAGAGAGAGAGAGAGAGAGAGAGAGAGAGAGAGAGAGAGAGAGACAGACAGACAGACAGAAAGAGAAAGCAGCAGGAGCAACCCCCGGTGTAAATACGCGTGAAGTGAATCAGAAAGGCGGCGAAGATGAAAGGAGGCGGCTTATATCTCTGTCTCACTCTTTCTCCCCCCCCCCTCTTTCAGTCTGTCTGACCATCTTGGCACTGTCGACACTCCCATTGGTCCCATTGTTCTTTCTCTCTTTTTGAGCACTTTACTTTTTTCTTTTTTTCCTTGCCGACAACGACTCGTATACTATATATAATACATATACCGCAGTTCTTTGCTCGCTCTTTGCCGTCTTTTTTTTCCTCATCTTTTGTATCATAGAAAAGAAAACGAGCGTTTCGACGTTTTCGTCGCACTGGACTTCTCAATTTGTCGACGATTAGGCGCGCGGATTCCTTCTTTTTCCTTTTGCGATTGACCCTGCTGCTACACCCTAAGCTGAAATCTTTCGACATAAGAAATGGACATTGTGAAATAACCCGTGAGAAGGAATGACGTAAGTCAACGATGACCGGCAAGATCCAAGGAATTGAGAAATCTTGACGGAGCACGTGTATTGAGCAAGGCGACACAGTGTCGTTCCGATAAAGAAAGAAGAGACGAGAGTTTGAACAACTCGATGAGGTAATGTTGATTTGGGTTTTATTAGATATTGTTAAAACGACAAAGTCGAAATTAAAGGAATTGCTTCTTAAAATCTTGAAAAGTTAAACTTTTTTAAAAACTTATTGTCTTTGAAAGTTTCGCTATTCCTTATAATATTTAAAATGTTTAAATCGTTTTTTCTTATATTGCTCATGACGTAACTGGATACATTTACTAAATGCTTTTAGATGAAATATGTAATTTTGTCTAGACACTTCAAAGACGACAGTTTGGGGTTAAATGGGAATTCGGTTACCAAGCAACTTGTTGCTCTAAGCTCTCTCGAATTATAATAGTCTATAAGTTCCAAACATAAATTCCACCTTTCCATCAGCACATCAATTATGATTAATTTCAAAAGCAAATCGACAAATCGAATTCATAGTTTAATATTCTGTGTAAAAGCAAAACTGCCTTGGATGAAAAAAAACAAAAAAGAAACATCTCGGTCAGCATTAATATCTCGATCTTTTAGGTTCGTTTATTAATAATTCATTAGACTTACGAATGCTATAGCTTTATATTTTTCACTCTTTTCAAAAGTAATAAACCCGCGAACGTCCGCATTCGAATATCTTTCTCCCTCTGTTTATTTCCTTTTATTCGCGACCGTTAAACTTGATTTTCATTTTTCAATCTTTCTCTCTCTTTTTCTAAACTTGAAAAAAGACGGCGTGTACTCGCCTTATTTAAATTCCCTTTCCAAATCCATTATCGTCGATTCCTAGAGCGCGGCTAACGTTTGAAGTCGAATCTTATCGTCTTATCTTTTTCTCTCTATCCTCCTTAAGAATTCACCTGTTTCCTACATTACGCACCGCATACATCCCAGGTGGTGTCCATGTCCGCGGTTCACGAACACATATGTGTATGTGAAAGAGAGTATATGTATATACTCCCCGTCATTAATTTCACATTTCCCCTTTGATTTTTCGCCGTCGACAGACACCAATTTTTCCTCTGTCGGCGCACGCACAAACTAAACGTTTACGGCCTCATGCCAGCCGGAGCCGATGCATTTAATTATGGCGCGCTTCTCTCTTTCTCCTTGCGCGCCTCTCTCTCTTTTTCTCTCTCACATGAAAACTGGTTTGGCCAAGGAAATATATATAAACGTGATATACACAGACACACGGATACGGAGCAACACACACACCGTGAGCGGCGTTCGTTCGTTCGCTCGGCTCCGGCAGGATAGTATACTGCCGACATATAATGCCGGGCTTATCAAGATCTCGCAATGGCACGGCTACGCCGCCAGCAGCCAGCGCGGAAACCATCAAAGAGTCCTTTGAAGTTTACTTGGTGTCCTCGGCTCTCTCTCTCTCTCTTTCTCTCTCTCTCTTTCTCTCTTTCGCTTCCTTTGCCCCACCTACTTCTTCTCCTGCTTTTTTTTTCTTCTTCCGACATACATGTACACACTTTCGAAAAATTTCCTTTCTCTCTCGCTCTCTTTCCAAAGTGAGCCTACATCTATATAAGTTTGCGCGCGTGCATACACACATTCACGATCTTTAATCTCTTTCGAGTTGCTCTTTTCTTCGATTTGAATATGAATGACAAATAATCCTACGCGCGGCTTTTCAACTCAGATCTAACCTTTTATATCTCTCTGTCGTTTTATTTTACATTTTTGTTTTTATAATTTGGTGCATGGTATAGACTCCAGAGAAAAAAGAAGATTCCACTTTCTCCGTTTTGAGTTTGCTCGATATAAAACGCAAAAGAAGACCTTCCGCGAATCCCGTAAATATGTGTTTAAACAAAGCGGCGTTAAATATTTATGTACTCTTATTCATCTTAATTTTTTTTTTTTTTTTTTAAATGTTGCTCTTCCTCGAGAGAATTCGACTTGGCTTATCTGCGAAGCAACGATAAATTTTCGAGCAGCCAAGAGTCGCTTCTTTTGTCAACAAAATATATACTGTGTGTATACTTATATATGAGCGTGTGTGTCAGAACACAATTCTTGGAAAAATAAAGGTGGAATTCTGCGATTTTTCTTTCGGGGTAACGCGATTGTGGCTATTAATTCTCGCGATAAACTTTGGCGCTTTGCCTTTACGGCGAAATGGATTCGTTGAGTTTAAGATTACTTATCGGTTGTGTGAAACTGAATGATTGATCGATCTTACGATATGAGTGTGCTCTAGCTAAGCCATAATAAAATAAAAATGATACGGCTTTATAAAGGTTTCAAATAGCGATTTGGAGGTTATGAATTGTTGAAGTGAGAACTGTAAATTAAATGATATAAGAGATGTTTAATTTTTTAATCATTTATTCAGAAACAAGATTATGACGCAAAATGACGATTAAGTATTAGCTGATAAAATAGAATCGAGCGCAAAATTTTTCAAAATTATTTAGTAGTTATGTCATAAATCTCACTTCCATGCGAAATATATTTTTTGCAAACGCATAAATAATACGGAATTCGGTCAAAAAAACTTGCCATCATAAAATTTGAATAATCCTTTAGGCGAAGTAGGATTTATATATTCCAGTAGCAAATTTTAAAATTCATAACTTTAGGGTTATGACACACTGCCGAAAGTCTGAAATATATCATATTTTGAAGATAAAAAAATTACAAATAAATAAAGAAAATATTTATTTTATCTGAAACATATGGTTGGAGTATAATTTATATTTATTATGCAAATACTTGAAAAATATTAATTGCTTATAAATCTTTTAGTATGTATTTGCATATAATTCCTCTCTTAAGATAAATAATTTTAAATTGAAGTGACGCAAATATTTAAATAAATAACCCCTTACTCTTTAAATCTATTTCAATAAATATCATATTTTTTCAATTAAAAAAAAAAAAAAAAAAAAAAAAATTCAAGAAAATTAAACTAGACATGTAAAAAGTACGAAGTATGATGTGTGTATATGTGCGAGATTGAGAAATACCACTAAATGTAAGCGCCAAAAATTAAATCTACCTAGGTCTTAGTTAAAAATTTATGATGTATTATTTTTTTTTTAAGAATTTAGTATGTAAAACTAGGCCATGTAAACCAAGTCGATCTTAAATCTATGAATAAAATAAAATACAAAACATTTTTTTATATTAATATTTCAATAAAAAATAATTTAACGTTGGGAGAAATGTATTTTGATAAATATTTTTCTGCCTTTGTTAACATTTATAGCGCATAAACTTATAATAATATAAATTACCATTGTTCCTCGGAGAGCCTAAAACAAGTTTCGGATATACGATTTGACTTCGAGTCCGACGGTCGCCCGACTACAACAGACCATCAACAGGCCGCGCCTAAAAAACAAAGAGACGTAAAAAAGAAAAAGAAAGATACTGAAAAGGAGCGTTCAAAAAAAAAAAAGGAAAAAAAGGAGCAAAAAGAAAAACTATCTTTGCTCTAAGCAAACTGTCCCGGTCGCGCGGGGCGTCCGATCATTCGCCGCATAACCTCGACGACCGAGCGAGGCAAGCAAACACCGCCGTTTATTTTATCTCTCTCGCTCTTTCAAGTCGTCTCCCCGGGTCCCGTTAACGAACGACGCCATTAGTCCGAGAGCCGGCTCGCTCGCTCTCGCATTAACATATAATTTTACGCGGGGGAAATTATAGGCGACTTAGCGCGCCGACGCCGTCGCCGCCGCGGTGTTTATTATACGGGGCGAGCGAGCATTAAATCGCGCGATGTGTTGGTGAGCAGCCGAGTCAAGTCCACGGGGGGAATCCGGGGCCATGGCTGCGTGTGCCGACTCATATATACACAAACACATATTCGCACGCGCGCGCATACGTATGCGAGAGCGCACAAGATCGCGTGCGGCGGCAAGATCAAAAGGATATATAACTTCCCCTACCGCTTACTCACTCGCAGTCTCTCTCTCTAGAGAGAGAGAGAGAGGAGAGAGAGAGAGAGAGAGACGTTATATCTATGTATTTTATTTTGCTCGCTCTCGCGGCACTACCTCTCACTCGCTCTAATTTCTCGGTTTCTTTCTCACGCGAACGCTCGCTTACACTCAGTCTCTCTCGCTCTTTCTCTCTCTTTACTTCGTACTCGCTGTGGCGCAGATATACATATATATAGGTACGTTTATCTGTCTCCCGGCTTTATCGGAGCCGGCAGTTTTTCCCGGCAATTCGGGCCTACTTTTCTCCCTTCTTTGTCATCGTTTCTTAAGTCGTTTTAATTGCTCATCGTTCCGACATCGCTGCTCTATCTATGTCTTTTTCTTTTTCTACTCTTTTGCTCTAACGAGATTCTTACTTTATTTTCTAACCTCTCTTTTGCTCTCATTTTGTATGTGTGAGCAGTTTCGAACGTATATAATACGGCTCAATAGAGGCAAAAGAGCGACTTGACGCCCCTCTCTCTTTCTCTCTCACTCACTGTGGCTCGGAAACTTTTCCCGTTCGGACAATAGCCGGCGGCAGCACTCTTTGATGTACACCGCGCGCAAGCCGTGAGCTATATACGAGCCGTGGCCGCCACTCACGACATCCGGAATTCGTTTGAGCTAATTATTAACGGATTATCCGGTGCGACGGCTGCGCTATACGCTGGTATAGTGAAATCGTTACGGATTATCTTTTCTCTTTCTAGAAGACCATTGCTGCCGTATGTCTGTACGAGCCAGATGACATATTTTTATACGACTCTTGAGTGTACCGGGTCTTTTAAGTGAGGACACAACTTGCCTTACAGTGTATGTCTTACTTTTCTGCACTGTCGAAAAGTTTCACTTAGGTTTATGGTTTACTTTGAGAAGATGGATTTTTTTTTTTTTTTTTGGTTCGTTGCGTTACTAAAAGCTTGTGGGCATAGAAACTGCTTTAGTATTGGTTACATTAATGCAAATAAAATTTTTTTTAATACTAGTTACGGTTGCGTACACTTGCAACTTGTAGATTAAACTTTCTTCTATCCTCTCGCCATTGCGCTTAATTAGTACTTTCATTTAAAGTTAATTAAAAAATTCTTTAAATGCTTTGTTAATTAAAAGTAATAGTTTCGTTTAATTTTCACAGTTAGTTAAAGTCATAAAATGAATTAAATTTACTGTTCACACTATTTTATATATATTTATTCATATTTTAAGCAACATTTTATGTACATCTATAAATAATTATTTTGTTTTTGTTCCAGGTGAGTTGAAGAATTTATTTTCTGCATCTTCATTGGTTATGTAAGTTTAAATTTCCAATCTAGTATATAAAAATTGGATTTTAAAATATTCTATACTAGCATTTCTTGTCTGTCCACTGTTAATCAGTCCGGTGATTTTTTAAATTAATTTTATTTAACTTATCGATTCTCTTGAACGAAAATGGTCGACTTTTAAACCAAAAGCAGATTTTCTTAAGACACATATATATATATATTTATTTATTTTTGTTAAAAAGTGTAAATACTCAATTCAAGAAAAAAATGCTTCTTTAAGACTTAAGTTCTTGGATGTAGAATGTTTAGCTTTTTCAAGTTGGAGAAATTTTTTGAATTAAGAAATCAGAATAATTTGAAACAAACAAGCCACTTTAAAGAGAACATTTTTCTTGATACAAATAATTTCTTCTATGGGTGCATACAATCTTCATCCAAATGGAGACAAACACATTAGGAAAAAATAATTTAAAAAATGGTCATAATTTTTTTTATATTTTATTCCAAATCACCACTTCTTATTTTTTTTTTAAACATTTTAAATGTGCATCAACTTTACTATTTTATCTTATGCTTGGATAAATATTTAAAATCTTTCGATAACATTACCTTAAAAATCTAATAGAGCCAATATGTCAATAAAAATAATGCAGTAATATTGGAAATTTAATAAGAAAGGAAATAAAAATTAAACGTTATTGTGAATCAGATTTCATGAAATTCGCGATATTAAATGAGTCATCTTTTGTTAACGTTGATTACTCATTTATCAGTATACGTCAATGAGAAACTTCACAGTTTCATCTTGTGTCTATTCAATAACAAATAAACGTTTCTTATCGGATTATTATTGTTTTAATAAATACAAATAATTGGCAAGTTTATCAATTGATAATTTATATCAAAACTTAATACTTTACTTAGATTTCAATCTTTTAAAAAATACTTTTATATTATATCACTTATTTACTTAAAATAAGATAATATTTGAAACTTGATACTTTACAAAATAAATATAAAATTGCTCTATTGGTCTTAATACTATTACGGTACGTAAAAAAAGGATGAAAAAAATAAACGACACCGAACATTCTAATTCAAACGTCATCTTCACATATGTACAAACACACGTGCATTTACGACAGAAGCATTGATCGTGCAGCAAACCACCGAAGCGTAGTTAGGTCCACTCGACGTGCAGTCGCTTCGTAATTAATCTACCTGGAGCAAGCGGCACACGGGTCTTTGGCTTTTTTTTTCTTACTCACGTAACGTAGGCGCGTTCATGTATATAAGTATACGTGGGCGTAGAAAAAGCCTTTGGGCCAGATTGAATGTCTCCGGCAGAGAGAAGAAGCTCTCCAGTCTCCTTCCCCACTCCTTTTTTTTCGGCTCCAGTCTTTCGACTCGCCTAGAGGCTCTTCTTATCCTTCTCTCATGAGCCCCGCTCGATCCATCGACTTGCTTGAATTAAAATCGAATCTTTTCCTTTCTTTTTCTCCTTTTTTAATTCTCTTGGCTCCTGTCTATATATTTTTTTTTCTTTCGCTTCTTTTTTTTGGATAAGGGACCCGAGCGGACGAGTGACACGTACTTCGTGAGGCAACTGACAGCGAGACTGAATAGGTGCGCCAAACGTGGGAGATTCGGAATTTTGGTTAACGTCCTCGAGCATTAAATGCAACTTATTTGAAAAAATTGTTAGCGATGTTTATCGTCGATTGGATTTTTTTAATATTTAATTTCGGTGGAATGAAAAATGATGAAATATGTTACATAATAACCTGAACGTAAAATCTTTATAAATCTATAGCAACTTATGATTGATTACCACTAATCCATATAATAAAACTTCTTGGAATGTAGATAAAAAAGTGGCAACATTTTTTTAGCGAGCAAAATTATTTTCGATGACAGAGCTTATTTTCAGCTTAGTGAGTTACAAAACAAAATTTTGAATTTCATATACAAAAAATATTTATTTTTTTGTTTCACAAGCTATACTTTATGAATGTTTAAAAAAAAAGAAGAAATGCTTAATTTATTAAATGGTCGATAAATATTAAAGCTTACCCAAATCTTTGCCCTTGAACTTACCATTTAATATCATCATATTTTTGTTTTCAAGTTGTAACTCCGCCCAATTAAACTCAGAATTTTTTAAAACTCTCATGCAGTAAAGAATCTGAAGTATTTTACATTAAGATAAGAAAATTAAATAGGAATAGCGTTTAAACTCTCTAAATTATTACTATTGATGTTTAGGCCTTTCAAATGAAAACCTTTTAATTCCTTTCAAGAATACCGATATGGTTAAATTATGTGATAATTAATTAATAATGCAAATATTAAAAATATCATCCAAATATTAATTAAATGTTATATTTTTTTTTAATTTTCAATTCTTTTTTTAATTATCTTTTATATACTGCTACTTATTTACATACAATCCTGGAGTATAATATATTAAAGTTAAATTGAAACCAATATTCAAGTTATTTTTTTCCCTTGATAAAAACATTCATCAAATGTACAAATTATTAAAAACTCAAGTATAAATTATATCATGCTGGTATGTTTTCACAAAAAATTTTTCAAACTTTAATATTTATATTTCCTAAACATTTTTTTAATAATAAAATTAATATCGTGTAAGCGTACAATAAATAAAAATAAACAATGTACATATATACAAATCAATAAAAATTCTTATCTTAACTTTATTGGTTATTCAAGTGAAGTACACTTAAAAAGGGCGATAGACTCATACAACTTTTTAGATAACTTTGTGTGATATATTATGTGATAAAGTACTCGTAAAAATAGCTTTTCAAAATCAACATGAAAAAAAAAAAAAAAAAAAAAATATTGGCCTTTATCATTTTCGGTTAGATAAAGTAAAAGAATAAAATGAAGAATTTATTATGCTCGCTATTTTCATTTTTATGTCTGAAAAATTTTACTTCATTAAATTTTTTATGACTTCCTTTTAAAAATCAAAAAAAATTTAAAAAAAAAAGCATATCACTTGACTTTTACCAATTATATAATTAGATAACTGCATTTGAATGAAAGTAATAATATTAAATGCAAACTACACTACGAAGAAAAATATCTTATAGAAGTAATAGAAATTTGCAAGTAAATATAAGATACATATCGGCCAGATAGTTGATGAAATAAAATATGTAAATTTTTAATTTTCATTGATTTTTTAAAGTAAATCTTTTGATTCTTGTGATATTAAATGGTGAAATTTCAGGTATAGCACAATAACAAGTTAGTTTTCGCTTCAAATTTAGATTAGGCGGTTAAAAACCGACAGATTTAATACGCATTAGAAACGGCAAAACATTTATTATAAAAAAGTGGCTTCCTATAGGTACTGGTCATTATATTGTGAAACTCATCCACTAGAAGAAACGCGTCCTAGGGTATGAGATAGTGAGGAGTACCGAGAGAACCAAAGATATGTTAGTCAAAGGTTAAAAATATAATACAACCTACAGAACAGAAAAGATAGGTCGTGCGCAATGGCCTTTAACACGAGTGGTATCAACATTGTTACTTTATGCATCTAAGGATTGATAATTCCATTACTAATTCTCTTAAATTTGAAATGTATAACATTGACAAAAGCAATCGAAATATCCTCATTTTTCAAAACAAACAGTCTCCATTAATACAATCTTAAAATTATCTTTGCGATATCTAATTTCCGTAAACTCAATTCATGAATGGTCGGTATATAGGAAGACCTCACACGCTAGAGATAGAACACAGTAAATCTTCCACGAAACAATAATAATCAGTCGCGGTGGCTTATGTGCAACATATATGTTCAGAAGAGGGGTGCGTAATACGTCGAGGCTAATTGCGCTCTATGTGTGCACGCTTACACGTCGCCGACTCATTGATCATATAAGAGCGGCGGCGTGGCTTTTCCACGAGCGACGTCGGCGGTGGCTTTTGACGCCTGTTCATCATCGCACATGCACACACTCACATACACACACACATATATATATATATATATATATATATATATATATATATATATATTCGCGCACACTCGTAATATTCTCGGAATTTGCGCGTGTTCGCTCTTTCTCTGTAATTTTTTTTTTTTTTTTTTTTTTTTTTTTTTTAATTTCGTTAATTGCGGTTATTTTTTTTTTCATGCTCTTTCTCGGTCTTTCTTTCGTCGTTAAACCATTGATACTTGATTACGTAACGAAGAATATATGTGTGCCGTTACTTTTAGTAAAATTAGTCGGCTTTTGGATGACGCGGTGTAAACGAGACGCGTAAGTACATTGTACGATCTGTCCTCTGATAAATGACGGTGTGGAGAGACATTTTATAAGGAGGAGAGTTATACGTATAAATGTGCGGCACAAAAAGTTGTATACGGAGAGTATGAGATTTAGGAAACGAAGGATTTTGCTTTTAATTATTTAGAGATTTACGTAGATAATATTTCTTGTGCATTATTTATTTTCGAAATTCTACATTAAAAAAAAAAAAAAAAAAAAACTATACTTTATCTAATTAGTTCAATCACCGTGACTACTTTTTATCCTGTTTAATCATTTTTATTTGTGGTCATGTTTTTATTAATCGTTCGTTTATCGATAAAATCTAAGTATTCAATTATTTTCATATATATCATATGTTTTTGTAATAATTATAAGACAATAAAATAATTGTGCAATAATTGTAATTTTTAAATTAAATTATTACTTTTAAAATTGTTAATGATTGATCCAATAATTATGGTAATTCTTTATGAAATTTTTTAAATACGTTTAAGATTCAGAATGAATAGTCTCTGTGGTCGAAATTTTGATTTACAATCTTATTATTTGCATGCATTATAAAACAATAAGCAGAATTACGGTACCGGTTCGCATTGTAGTTATTGATAAATATTTACACATTGACGAGTTTTTTATATGAATCAATTGTTTTTATTTAATTACATATAAGAATGTTTATATTTTTGATAATTTACTATAAAAATACAATATTTTAATTATGTATCCAGAGAGATATTTCATAGAAAATATTACTATTTATAGAGCAAAATTTACTGTATAAATGGTAGTCGTGAGATAGGCTTCGCATTATTAGTTTCTACTACAAAATAAGGAAATATTTACCATTCCATTTAATAATATGTGTAATATAAACTTCGTTTTTTTTTTTTTTTTTAATCCCAATATATAAATATAAATATATATATATTTATGAATTTATATATTTATTATATCACAATAATAAATCATCAAATTTAAGAAGCAGATCAATGAATTTAATTTACTATTTTTAAATAACAAATAATATAATATGCAGCTTTATTGTCACAAACTAATATAAAATAAATCGCAATTGACGAAACAAGCACTGGATTGTTACACAAGAAAATTTGAGGAAAGCGATCGTTGCGTAACGATATATAGTTTATAATAATAGATAAGAGCCATGAATATTAATGTAAAATATATCATACAATAATAACAATATTTGAAACCTTGTAATTTTCTATATTCGTGTTTATGAGGTCACTCTGACATATAGATTTTCTACAGGTTAGCTAAAAGACCAACCAGGACTATTAATTCTTTTCTAATATTTATTTGATTCAAAAACATATAAATGTTTCCTTTCGAACAATTTTAAAATTACTATACATTATTGTAAAATTTCATTTACTGCAAGCATTTCTCGTGATTAATATAAAATATAGTAATATTTACTTGAGAAAAAATTAAAAATTAATACAAAATTTCTCTCCGTGTAAAATTGACAATTTAATAAAATGCATTGAATATTAATTATTGATGGTTAAAGTAAGTTTATTAATCAATGTATTGTTAAAAAAAAAAAATTTCAAACGTTCAAAATTTTTAGAACTGTAGAAAAATATAAACAGTTTTACGTATCAACCTGAAATTTTGGACATAGATTGACTCATCCTTAACTCTCACGTACATCATCTCATACGATCCCCGCCTCAATAAAAATCAATCGCGCACCGGAGAAAAGGCGCAATAACCCTGAACACGGTACTCGATCAAGACGCAGCAACAGCAGCAGCATCATCATTCGTGTTTCATGTTTCTATCCCTTCCTCTTTTCCTTTCTCTCTCTCTCTCCCTCTTTCTCTCTCTCTCTCTCTCTCTCTCTCTCTCTCTCTCTCTCTCTCTCTATCTTGCTCGTTGCGTCTTCGCGGCGCTCACTCATGGCTTTGCTCCCAAGAATATGTCTCTTTCTCTCTCTTTGCGTATTATATACCTGCGCGAGATTCGAGCACGACGCATTCGTGCAAGACAGCCCGAAAGATTTTCGGGCCGGGTGTATTCTCTCTCTCTCTCTCCTCTCTTACCTTTCTTCTCTATATAGGAACCCCGCACGCTCGTTTCTTCGGCTTCTTTTTTCTTCTCTCGCCGCTCCGAAATTCAGCATCTAAAGATCCGCCGACGAACCGAGGGAGAGAGAAAAACATAAGGCGGCTGCTGTCTGAATGACGGGAGTAAGAGAGAGAAAGAGATAGGTTAAGGCTTTATGAAAGAGTGAGTGAGTGAGTGAGTGAGAGAGAGAGAGAGAGAGAGAGAGAGAGAGAGAGAGAGAGAGAGAAACCGCGATCCGGAGGGGAAAAGATAATAAGAGCGAGCGAGACGGACGAGTTATGCACACATACACAAGTATATATATATACAGCGCGTTCGAAGTAAGAAAAGAGGGAGAGAAAGAGAAAGAGAGAGAGAGAGAGAAGTTAACGCTTAAGAGAAGAGAAAGAGCGAGAAGAAGAAGGACGAAGCATAGAGCAGAGAGAGGGGGAGAGGAGAGAAAGGGAAACGACAGCTGGTTCTCCGCGCACGCTTATGGTCACCGCGGCTGTGTTCATTCCTTGCGAACTCAGTCGCGGCGTGATCACAGCGTAGGGCGGTTATAACGCACGCACGCACACATCGTTACATACAGGAAAACCTTTCTTCTTCCCTCCCCTCCGCCCCTCTCCGACACCCTTTCGGTTCGCGCCTCTTCGGAGAATCGTAAATCGCCCGGTGCTGCAGTCAGCGTGAGCGCGCCGCTGCTGCCTTTGAAATCGCCGCCACTGACCGAACTTCTCTTTCTCTGTCCCCTCCCCCTTGTTTCTCTTTCCCCCCTCCCCTCCCTGATCGTTTTTCGGGAAAAGCTGACGAAGATGATCGTCGACGCGAGCGCCACGGCCCCAGTTGTTGCGTGACTCGGGACTCAGTCGAGGAAAAGTCCTCGGTTTATTCGGCCGTCGTCGGATACACTAAGCGGCGGCGCGTGTCCTCGTTTTTTTTTTAATTCAAACGCCGCGCGGTGTTCTACTCTCTGTGATTATATGTACACCGGTTGTACTGAGTACCATCGTTACTTGATCCTCTATTTTTTTTTTCTTGCATCGGTAGTGATACGGTACACGTGGTAATGACAGAAAGGATTTATACTTGTTTTACTTTTTGTTGTTGTTGTTGCTGATGATTTTTCATTATTTTATAATATTGAGGTGAAGTGAAGTGAGGAAACGAGAAACGGATGTACCTCTCTCGCTTAGGTATTCCAGTGATTCAAAAGTAAGTGATTTTTTGCAATTTGCATTTGTGCGCTCCTGTTGTTTTCTACGAAGATTATTATACTCTTATAAGAAGTGAGCAAGAGGAAAGAAAGTGAGGTTAGGTGAACGCGCGCTCTCCGGCACAACATGTTTTCTATGAGCGGCGAGCGGCGAGCGGCGAGTAGCTTTGATCCAACTCACTCGGCTTGAAAGGCCTGCATTAGTGCTTCACTAGTGGTTTTATATCTCGAATATGCGACCGCTCGGCACTCATGGATTCAAAAACAGAAAAGAGGTACTGATAGTTAACGTTTATTTTCTTTTTCTTTCTTTTACATTACATTCTTTTTATCTTTATTGATCAAACTTAAGATTTAAAATTTCTAGATTATCATTTAAATTGCATAAATATCCATACGTAAGTAATTTAAATTTTTAATAAAATAATACAATAATTATTTAACTAAAATTGAATTTAATTAAATTGTTTATAAATATTTATGACCAAATTTTAAAAATAAACAAATTCATTTTTATTCAACTTTTTTCTAATTAATAGTTAATAACCTCCTAATTAAGAAAATTTTGTCTATTTTTAATAGCTTTTAAAAATATAATTTCTCAAACATGGTAAAATATTGTTGAAATTTAGAAAAGACGTGCAGAATACTTTTGGTGTCGCACAAGGATTATTTAAAAATAAGCATACAGACAAACAGACAAAAATTCTAAAAATACAATTTTATTATATGTATAGATTTAATAAACAGTTTTTGGTAATAATTATTTGATTGCGAGTACGTAAGTCATTATTAACTTTTTTTTTTCTCTTACGAGAAAAAGAATCGAGAGAAATTGGAGCTAGTAAAAAGTTTCAGCAAGACATTTGTTTTTTTATATTCGATAATAATAAATTCATAATAGAAAGTATTAACCCTTTGCGATCGGCAGACTGCGCCTTTGGGAGTACCAGTAGGTCGGCGCAAATCTATCGTTTCGCAGTTACTCTATTTAAAAATGTCCCCGCTACGGGGACGCCGATTTCTACGACGATTTAGAAATGTCCCCGCTACGGGGACACCGACCGCAAAGGGTTAAAGCACGTGTCAACCACGATAAGTACACGTTTTTAAAGTTTATTTTACCGAAAATAGATTATTTATAACTATTTTCTTTAGTTTACAAATTTTGTTTTTATTTGTTTTCATTGCTTGCACTTTATCATCTTTTTATTTAATATTTTCTTTTTTAATTACTTCTTACTTAACCGAGTGAGTCCCAAGCAACACAATCGTATTGTTGAGATTTTATATCGAGAAAACCCAGCAGATTTCGAGCATTGTGGACAACTGACGGTGCGTTACCGATTATCGAAGTCGCGCGCCCAGATTTACTGACGCAAGTACACCACACAGCTCCTTTTAATGTAAATAGTATATTTTACAATAGGTAGAATAATGCTATAATAATGCAATAATACATTACAAAATAAAAACTACTCGTTTAGAGAAAGCGCGGTTGCGTTGTTTGGGATTCTTCGACATTGTTTTTTCAATACTCCCTGGGACTCAAACGGTTAATATATGTTTCATTTGAAAGTTTATTGTCAAAATCTTATATTATTGTTTGTATAAAAAGTACGCAATAATCTTGCAAAATTTCTTAAAACTACTTCGAGAGTAGGAACTATCAATGTAGTAGTATCTAAATCATTTTTAAAAAGTTTTAATTATAAATTTTTAAAGTAATAAATTCTAAAGCTCAGTGATACCTAAAATATGATGAACTGAATGCGGTAACAACGTGAAAGCTCAATAGCATTAAACCGAATCTAAACACCTAAAATAAATTTAACGAATGAGAAGCGTCAGCGCGCGAAATTTAAATTTCTTCCGGGACAACTGCACTCATAATATATATGCACGCGTTTCCTGTGTACATCTAAAGAACGAATGTCAGGGATATATTTAACAACCTGCCCCTTCGTACTTCGTCGCAGCCTTCATTAATTTTTTTTCGATGCAATGTACACACGTATATATGTATACATATTTTATTTTATTTCATATTTATTTATTTTTTTAGCTTTTTTCCCGACGCCGGTAACGTACGAAGAAGTGTGAGCGCGCGCGGCATCGTCGGCGTCTATGTGGTTCCCCTTCCGCGAGAATGCGATTAATGAGTCTGTCGGCGACGAGCGATTTGCTCGAGAAATTCATTAGTCGGCAAAATTAATAGGTCGAAGGGACTCTCTCTCTTTCTCTCCTTTTTTTTACTCGTTGCGCGTACACGCGCGCGCGCGCAAGAGAGAGAGAGAGAGAGAGAGAGATAGAAAGAGTGAGAGTTTCAGATGGGCACTGCGCTTACACAATGCGCGCGCCGTCGTGCTGCCAGCGTAAGACAATTTATGTTTCGCCTTCTCGCCATTCTATCTGCGTAGCTTCTTGTAAATGTATGTATGTATATGCCTCTTTGCTCAATGGCCGCTTTCTCTTTACCTACGCGCGCCTCGGCCCCGCCGATTAATGTTTTCCTTTCTTTGCCTCTTTGAGGCCGCGACCATCTTCGTCGTCGTAGATTGTTAGTTCCATGGTGTGTTTGGATTTTTGAGTATATGTTAATATTTGCATTTGATATCCTATTGTTCATAATAAAATATTTGGATATTAATCGGTAAATTGTTTTGATAAAAGTTAAGTGTTTTTTTAATGAAGTAATAACATAAAATTTGAAGAAATCGATTGATATCAAGGTCTCGTTTTTTAAACAAATCGTTGCGGGATGGATAGGTTTAAAAAAATATTGTTAATTAATTTTAAAGTATTTGATAGGTTATATAAATTATTTATGATGGCATAACCTATAAAATTATTTTTTTCTCTTTTATGACAAGAGAATAGTTTGTATTTATTCACGTAACTAGTCTCTCTAGAGTTTTTAATCGCAACTTATCATAAACCATTCAAATAATGAACATTTCAACTGTTATTAATCACGTGTATTAACAAATTAAATATACTTTTACAAGATATGAAAATTTTTAGATTTTATAAATTCGAACAAGGTATTTTTCAAATATTTTTTAGCTTATCGCACACATAAAACATTATTGCAATGCCACAAACTAGGAACAGATTAGCGCCTGCTTTATTCTGTTTTTCTTTCTCATTCATTCAAAAATACTAGTGAAAAAAAATATTCGTCTCGGTTACGCGGGAGAAAACGGGGTATAATGAGGAGGACCATAGCTGCGAAAATGAAATGTAAGCTCCAAGAGTGAGAGAGTCGGAAAAAAGAGAGTGAAGATTGATAAGAAAATGCACGAAGAAACGAAGAAAAAACGAGGCAAGGCTCCTCGTGCGTTTATGCCGTCCCTGGCCTTGCGGCCAGGCTGAGCGAGCGAGCGAGCGAGCAAGAGAAAGAGAGAGAGAGAGAGAGAGAGAGAGAGAGAGAAAGAGAGAGAGAGAGATAGAGAGAGAGAGATTGCTATACACGGAGCTGAACGAAGCGCGCGCGGGTCCTTTAGAAGTTTTCTTTGAAAGATTTGCTCTCCTGGTGCGCGCTCGTTCTGTGTGAGTATACATATATATACTAGTATATATACATGCACATACATACATATATACAAAATACCGCCGCCGTTGCTGCCAGGGCTCGTGAACTGGCTGCTGCGTTTAGGCTGCGTTCATACAGTCAAGAATATCATTGGCGGAATTCTTTCAGGCATTTGAATACTTAAAATAATTTCGTGATATTTACAAACTTCTTTTTTTTTTGTTTTTATTCGGAAGAAATTTGTTAGAATATTTTTTTTTAATAAATGTTGGCTCTTGTGTTTAATGCGTGGACTAATTAAATTGTAAATACATGGGATTTTAAATTTTTGGAGCGAAAAAGAACTTTTTTTTACTTTTTCGGATTGTGAATACGAAAATATTCGTTTGATTTGATCTGTAACGTTACATGATTTATATGCTTTATATGATACTTTTTTTTAACATTATGCATTTTATGAAAGTTATGTAATGTTTACAGTAGTATTTTTTATTTTCAAGTATCCTAATAGGTTTTTTGAAAACTATTTTTAAATAGTTTTAAAATTATTTATTCGTCAAACAAACGTTAAAAAAATTAAATGCATGTATGAATTTAAAGTAAAATATTGTAATTAAACGAATAAAACTGGTTTTTATAAAACTTATAATCTGCGCTTAAGAGGATGCAATCTAAGATCGCTAAATAAATACTATTTTCAATTCAATGTTCAATGATCGTTTTGAAATAAACAAATTTTTCATCAACTAAAAGGATGTTTATACAAAATTTAATGTCAATTTTTAATTAGATCGTTTTTAAATTTATATTAACCAACTATATATTTTTTTTCATTCAGTTCCGAATATTGTAATTTACGATCGATAGATTCTGAAAACATTAAAAAATAAAATCCTTATTTTAAACCCGCACGTGACTAACGCGATCTCATCGAACTTTGAATGCAGCTTTAAGTTGCTCTGTGCCTGCCGGACACAGAATGACTGCGCACATACAAGTCCAAACATGTGTATGTGTATGTGTATGCTGCATTACACGCAAGTAGGCACAGCATGCCTATTCTATCTTTCTCTCGCACAGCGTTCGAATATACCCGACCCGCACTTTCTCTCGTTGACTTTGAAGTTTCCCGCGCGACTCCCCCTGTATATAACCTCTCTTCTCTATGGGCTCTCTCTCTCTCCCTCTCTCACTCACTCACTCACTCTCTTTCTCTTTCTCCCGTCCCGATTGTGTGTTGTGTGATGCGATTATTGTTGGCTGCGCCTCCATTCATCGAACTTCTTCGAGTGAGAATTTCGAATTCGCCGATTGAATGGAGATTTTGATTCTGTTTGCAAGTACGAAACGAAATGTTGGTTTACTTTAGTTTGCTTATTGATGGATACACGAGTAGATTAGTAATTAAATTAAAGGTTACGATGTCGTGTATTGAAAATAAAGATGTCTGTATTATTTGACTAAACATATAATTTACTGTTTTTTAAACCTATTCCAAATAAAAATAAATTTACTCTTTGGCCATCAGGGCCTTTAGAGAAAAACTGCCATCTCAGCTCAAACATTTTATATTATCTATATATGATTCTAATTGTCATTAATTTACGTAAAATGGCCAATTTAATAAAGTCCAATTTAAGTTAAATTAGCAATTTTATAAATCGATTTACATCCCGCATCTATTTTATTGTTTTCTAACTCAACTCATCTATATCTACTATGCTTTTTGGCATAAAAAATTATCAAACAAAATCATAAATTAATAATCAAAATCCATCACACATTTATGATGGTCTTAAAGAAGGAATAATTTAAAATCCAACTTTTTTTTTTTGTAAATACCTCAAAAATAAAAGTACTCCAGTACCTGTAGGTACTCACTGACGATCTCGAAAGTAAAAAAGCAAAGTCGAAAACCACAATATAGATCCCTTCTTTCAAGAAAACGTTAAAAAAAATATTAAAAAATAAAAAAGAAAACATAAGTGAAAAAACCGAAATGAAAGCCGCGTTACTGACAAGCATCATGGGTACGCTCGCTCACGGGACACTTGGGGAACAGAGTCGTGGGGAAAGTCGTCGCCGTTGTTCTTATCGTCAGGTTTTTCGTCGTCGTCATCGTCGTCGTCGTCGTCGGTGAGAGAGAAGGAAAACCTTTGACTGCCTCTCTTTTCGCAGCTACGGCGACTTTTGCCTCGATGGCTAAACACGAGCGACTCGAGTGCTCGTTTACAAAAAAAAAAAAAAAAAAAAAAATACAAACCCCCTCCCCTCTTTTAAACGTTGCTACTACACGCACTCCTTCTGTACCTCCTAGAGGGGGCTAAAGTAAAATGGGATGAGAAAAACGGTGCTTACGAGAGAGCGAGAAAGAGGTTATGATTTTTTTTTTGTCGCGGGACAGGTATATATCCTCGGGTATTTTCTTTCTTGTTTTCGGCGCTCGCGCGTGTGTGCTTATATATCCCTTTCAGCTCTTTTTTTTTTTTATTCTCCGACCCTTTGTTTTTCCCTGTCTTCGCTTTACTTGCTTATTTGAACTTTGTTGGGATACACAGAGAGGAGAATAGGTAGTTAAACGTAGTATGTTAAACGGTGTCGTTTGGTATATGATTTGTATCAAATTTCATTAAAACGGTATAGTTTCCCAATGAAGGTTGATGCACACTTTAAGTTCTTGTGGTATTGATTTATCGCTCTGCTTTTATACAATAATAAATATTTATTTATTTTAAGGGTTTTAAGCGAGTACGTATCTACATTAGGCAACACGGATGAATTAATTTATACATTTTTAACCTTTAAAGGACAGGAAACCCCATATACGGGAACGAGGCATGGTTGACACTTCACCGATGATAGTTTTAACGTATTAGATACCTTTTCTATGCATTTTCTGAAGAAGACTAAAATTCCCGAATCTTCGTCCTCTAAAGGTTAACAAGATAAGAAGAGGGAACGGTATACGCAAAAAACTCTTGTGAAATAATTCTTTATCGATAGCAATTGGTTTTCTTAAACAAAAGAATATTAGTACTCGTTCAGTAATTAGTTTTCCGGATTTTAGCAACTCAGTTAATGGCAATGGAGTTTCATTTGTAAAATAAAACCGAAAATAGTGCACCATTTTTACGATAAATAAATTTCATTACCAAAAAATTTTTGCGAATTAAGTCTGTTAACATTCCAGTAACTCTGTATCCAAAATATGTGAACTGAATCTTCGAAAATTAGCGGCGAATGGCACTACTATCGTTCGGAAAATGATACTGAAATACTGCTAAAAAAAAGAATGTTAACAAAAAATATATTTACAAAAATTATTTATGCTTGTAGAAACTTTCAAAATTTTTTCCCAAAATTATGATAAACTCGTACATTTTGTTTTCTTAACCATACTCATAAACTACAAATGCACGAAATATTTTACAATTATCGCAACGAATAATTAGGATGAAACGTATCTTGAAGTAACGATGTCTCCCTCGCGTTTCAAAACATTTTTAAAATTATTTCGCGCCAAGCAAACGGAATACCCAAACCATCGCAGTTATATACAGTTCCTGCGAACAACTGTATAACTGATAAGGTGATGTTCCCAAGCATATAAAAAAGTATATATATATATATACACGGAAGAGTCGCGCGTTAATGCACAATCCCACAGTCAGTAGGAGACTGGCTTATCTCGCGTCTGCCATCTTACAATTTCTATGCTCTCGCGAGAGCCGATGTCAACGTCGGTGGTTTGTCGGGCCTATACTTCATGAATAGAAAATAGATGCCGGACGATATATATAATCCCGACGAGTTTTTACATTCTGATACCTTCACTCCCCCTACCTTGAAAAACTAAAAGCACGTATTATATACACAACTAATCTCTCTTTTCTCATAAAGTCCGAATATTTTCAACGGTGCAACTCTCTTCTGAGGAGATCTCACAGATATTCCTCAATGTGGGTGGCGACGGCAACGGCAACGAGTCTGTACGGTGTTTTGTGCCTCGGCGTGGCTCGGCTCTAAAGAACTAATGTGAGTCCTTCGACGTCAGTTGAGCGCAGTACACACTTGAAGCTACTAAAGTCGTGCTCTGGCGACGCGCCATAAGCCACGCGGCTTTCATCTATCATGCGCCGCTCTCGTCGATCCATGCACACCACGCATCTTTCTTTTTTTCTTTTTCTTTTTTCTATCTTGAAAATGTTTGTTACGTGACCTTTGTAGTATAAACGTAACGTTGCTTGAAAAAAGATATCTATGTAAATAAACAAATGGGATAGAGATTTGTTAATTCAGCGTGGTAAATTAAAGCTTGTTGATAATTTTTCTAAATTTTATCTCCGATGAGATTATAAATAGAAATAAAATGGTTTAGGCGAAACGTTACTCTTTTCATAAAAAAGACTCTTTAAGTCCTTAACACACGACAATAAAATTATCAAAAATTAAAAACTTATTCATTCCCGTACATAAAATTAACAAGTTACGTGGATGATTAAACATAAAAATTAAATTACAGACTTTCAATTGCAAGTTCAACAAGCGTTTACGTACAAGTATTTAAAAAGTGCATTCGTCGCAGCTAGTCAAACTTTAATCTTGACGTCAAGACTAGTTATTCTCCTCTGTACGAAAGGTTTTATAGCAAAACTCACAGTTGTTTGGAGCGAATTATTTTTACGCCCGCAGCAGGCCGCGAGGCCCTTGCTGTGCGAGATCAAAGAGAATCGTTTCTCTTTACTTTACTCTCACTCTTCTTCCTCTCCTTTTCCTTCCTCATTGTCCGTTTCGCCGTTATCCGGCGTCTGATTTTTATTTACTCTTTTCTTTTTCTCTGTCTCTTTCTGTCTCCCTTTCCCGACGATCTTTTTATCATCTTTTATCGCCCCTCCTTTCTTGATCTTCCGAGAGCCGAACGCCATAAAAATAAAAACTAAAGAAGGAAAGAAGAAAAATAAAAAAGGAAGGTAAGAAGGCGCGCGCGTCGAACTCCTAAAGCGGATGGAATTTTATCTCGGCGCGTATCTCCGCGCGTATTTTAAGGTTGTTGCGGTACATAAAGGAAAGCGTTATAAACGCGAGAGGAAATGATGTTTCGTGGCCAAGGCATGAGGGCTAAAAACCCAGAGAAAATTGAGATTAAGGAGAGGAAGAGACTTCTTGAAAGAGTTGCGTTGTCTTACTCTTCTGTCTCGTCTCGTCTATTCTAGAGGTTATTTATTCGCGATTAAGCTTCAATTAGAAGACAACAGCAGGAGGAAACAAAAGAGAGTTAAGTTCAAGACGGAAGTGTCGGTTTAAAATAACTGTAAGCATGAATTCTTTTGTTTACGTTATAGCGACTAGTATAGTTCCTTTTCAATGAAGTAATGAAAATTTCATAAATTATATTCCAACTACTTGATTAAGGTTAAATCGCAATGTTCAAACACAATAATTTACAAGATTCGTTAGACAAATTTTGGTTAATGAAGTAAATAATAAAATGATCAAATACTTTTAATGCCAAATTAATTCTGGCATTATATTTCTATTCAAACTTACGAACAATCTCGAATTAATATAAAAGAAAGAAGCGCCACATAGGCAGTGGTTTAATGTTAAATCAAAATTCAACGAACTCGATACCCGTCGTCGCTCAAACAATGTAGACGCTTTTCTCAGATTGAATAGAGCGCACAAGTTCTCTCGGTCCTTTGGTGCAAATAGATTCCACGGAGGCCCCGTCGCTTCCGGTTGCGTTGTAGCTTGGTTTATTTCTAGAAGTCTACAATCATTGTCTAAGACGTCGCCTACATTCTACTTTGAAACACCGGTCACGCTTTTCACGATGCCACGCTTGATATGAGCTTTCCTCGAGCAGTGACCGCCGGCCGATTGATCAAGTCCGACGCGTTCCTCGCTGTCCTGTGTACCCATGCGTTTGATACACCACGTGCCTTTTCCTTGACACTTAGGGGGGGGGGGGAGGCCTTAGCTTCTTTGAATGCACGAGTGAATACTTCGATTGGCTTGTATGCATTGTTATGAAAGTTTATATCGATAGCCGGCGCTTTTATGATGACAACCGCAAAATTCTACTTCACCGGTAGAGAGAAGAAAAAAGTTGAACGTGCGATGATTTAAAGACGTACGTGGAGCTGGTTTTATTTCTCTTATATTTTTTGTGGCGTATACTACGATACGGCGAAATACTTTCTGAAAAGATGAATTTAAACCGAATTCCTCTCTTGTAAAAGAAATTTTTCATCAGCAGCAAGAGTGCATAATTTCTGGTAGGGATTGGAGGAAAAGAGAGGAGCGACCGAGCGTGCATACTTAACCTATTTACGATAGCTACGGGTTGAAGATCAAGGGAGCATGTTTGGGCTTTAAAAAACGCACAATCTTTTTAATGCTGAAAGTAGGGAGGGAAGGGAAGAAGATTATAGTGATGTCAGTTTGTTAAGATTTCAAGATTTTCCGGGATATTATTCCATACCGGCGCCATAATATTAAATAAGTTAAGCTCTTTTGGATATTCAAACTTGCATTAATATTAATAACTTCTTTAAAACTTCACTTTGTAAAAAAAAATTTTCTTTCAATTAAAAAAAAAAAATCTTTGTGATGAATTACATCTTGATTTTCAAAAATTGTGATTTAAGTTTCGTTTCTACGTTCTTAATAGCTTATTTGTGCGTTAATATTTCAGTCTAACGGTTTCTATTTTTATATTTTATTCTAAAGAAATATTTCTTCCTTTATCTTTGAATTAACTTAGTAAAAGGACCGTTTAAATCCTTACATCGATATAAGGCATTTATAATAGGTCTAACCGCACATTCCTATCGCTTAACCTCAAAACTCTAAGAAATCTAAGGATATATATGTTCGCATATAAACCCTCACGTTTCTCACGAGTAATAATAACGTTACTTTTTTGACATTACTTTTTTTCCTTTCTCTTTTGATCGCATGCATGTGTGTCAATAAATAGGCTCGAAGAAAGTGTCGAAGATTGAGCTCCTGTTACGCGGAATCTCGAAAGAATAAAAAGGGGCAATAACTACAGAATGAAACCGAAAAAAGAAGCCTTCGCACGCGCGCAGGTACCGCATGTTTCTTTCTCTAGTTTGTTTGTGGCCCTTCCTGGAAATTCGACCTTCACCTTGCCCTTTCTCGCGTGCGCGCCGCACATACATTTCGTCGAAGCGAGGACGCGTTTTCTTCTTCGGCGAAGAAGACACGCTCTCTCGGTAATTTATCGCTGTCTCTGTTTCTCTCTCTCTCTCTCTCTCTCTCTCTCTCTCTCTCTTTCTCTCTCGGAAAAACGTGTATACAGCAAGTTTTTCATCTTTCAACGAGACTGAGCGCTCGCTGGGAGATCTCTTTTAGAGGTTATGTGCCGACGATCCAAGTAGAGATCAGGTGGCGGTATTACACTTTGATGTAAAGACGACTCCCGCTGGATGCTGCGATTTCTTTTTTTTTCTCTGTTGGAACTCTCAGTTGGTCTCCCTTTATTTTGTTAGTTAAACCATAATCTTCAATCCTGAAATTTTAGTTTTAAGTATAGAAGGAGCCAATCTTGACGTCAGAGCAATCGCATAAATTTAATTTTTCTCGCAAGAATATGGCATTTTATCCATGCACCTAGAGCCATCTTCTTTAGATCTTGCATCATGTATTTTAATTGTTGACTAATTAAATTTTTATAAAATGTTTATTGCTTGTTTTCAATATTGTTGTATTTTTTATGTAATCAAGTATTTAAAATTTGATTTAATGATCTTAAGAATTTTTCCTTACATGTGGAATATATTTTTCGCTAAAATTACGCAGCTTAAAACTTTTTCATTAATGATCAAGAAAAAAGAAGGATCGAGTTACAAATACATCTGTGCTTACGCGTGCGCGCGCTTATGCGTGGATCTGTTGTAATATTAAGCGTCGTCGTAGACGGTGCCAAAGACCGAGCACCAAAAAATTAAAAACACTCAAATAAAGATATTTCACCGTCCGTCAATTAAAAACACAGGGGAATCTCGACCATTGCTTCGTTTATATATATACGTACTCACGTATATAGATATATTTTGCTCTTTTAATTAAACTTCAAAATAAAACCTATAGAAGACGAGTAAGAAAAAGAAAAGAGAGAAGAAATTAAAAAGAAGAAAGAGAGAGAGAGAGAGAGAAATAATGCGGGCCGGCGCGGATCATTAATGGTTTTTGAGCGCGCGCGCGTTTGCTCGCTTGCGCCCCGCCCTTAAGTAACGCAGTCACGTTTCGTGCTTTTCTCATTTTTATTTCCGATGCGAGTGCGGACCTCTTTTATTCCGTCCGTCTCTTTGTGGGCCTCGAATAAAAATGAAAAGAGAAAAATAAATAAATAAAGAAGGTGCATATATACAGATATATCTATGTGTAGACTATCGAATAGCGAATGAGGAATAGGAGGAGAAGAGAAGGGAAAAGAGAAAGTTGGAAAAAAGTATTGAATGAATTGAACTGCTGCAATGACCGTTGGGATTAATTTCAATTAATTTCGATAATCGATATATTTTCGTTTGCCGGCACACTTTATCGGCTTTTAATTAAAGCCGCGCGCTAGAATTTTTGATTTTTTTTTTTTTTTTTTTTTTTTTAAGTTTATGTTGGGCTATTTTAGCGTTATTAAAAATTTCTATCGGACGTTATTTTAACATTCGTAATGTATCCGTATTATACTGAAAATCCACGTTCGATTCCTTGCTTTATCAGCATTTTATTTAAAAATATATCTCCGACAGGCACGATAACATAGCCATAGTACGTACGATATTCTCCTATTTCTATTTCCCTCCCTCTCTCTCTCTCTCTCTCTCTCTCGGAAACACGAGAATAAATTTTCTGTTTCTCTCTCTCTCTCTCTCTCTCTCTCTCTTTTTCTCAACGGCACGGACCTGCGTTAATCGTATTTTCGTCCATCCATCACGCGTTCATGGTACGTCCGTAAAAAGAAAAACAAGAGAAGAAACGAGTCGCTTGCTCTCACTCTTCGAGTCTTTTCTTCTTCCAGCTGCGCATCCTGCATTCGAGAACGGCGGCTCTTTTCATGCATCGGGTGGTCCGAAAGTCTATCCCTCCCCTGTGAGCCGTTTGATTCTATCCTATATTCTAACCTCTCTTACCACTGCCGTTACAGTGTTCTTTCATCGATTCTCCCGTTTTTTTTTCTCTTTTCGTCGTTTACTTCATTTTGTTTTTTTTTCTTTTTCGTTTTCGTTTTCTGAATTATTGGCTGTTATTGATTATTTTTCTCGCGTACATATTGCTAGTATTGCTGCACCTTTTTCTTGTTGTTTCTATAGGCCGGATGCATGACAGCAAGCGCCAACGCTAGTTGCATATTTTTTTTGAAACATTAAGGCCCCCCGTTTAGAGTAAACAACACAGTATTTAAGTACAAATGTATGCAAAAGAAACGTATAACTAAATATAAAAAATACGTTATAATCGAAATAAATAAATAAGTTGAAATTATTCCATTTTCCTGTTTATTACCGCAAATGTAATCATACATAGACTTTTAAGTATATGAATACTTATTTGATAATTTTTATTGCATTAATCCATTCTTCTTTTTGTTCACGTTCGTATGATGCTGCAAAAATTTTATAAAATTCTAAATTAAGAATATTATATTTAGCATTCGGGCAATTAAAAATGCAGCAATTTTTATTTTGCATATCTCACCCGTTGAGCTACGCCTTACTTTTGAAGTATCTTATTGCTTAATTTCACGGTCATCTGTTTCTTACCCACTTTATATCGGATTAAAAATAGATAGGCTCTATTAAAAGTTTATGGTTTTAAAATTTATTAAAATAAATTATTAATAATAATTTTATATTTTATGCAACAAAATATAAATAAAACATTACAATAATTATAATAAACAAATGCAATAATTATATAAGCCTTTATAAATAGATTAAAAAAAAAAAAAAAATTAATCAATATTGTTATCGATTATCTCAAAGAAATTATACAATTAAGACGTATACGTAATCTTGTAAAGAAACTAAAATTATTAAAATGGTACAATGTCGATACATTAGCATGACCTGAGAGTTACTTGACACCGTAGTGCAGATATTATTTTGAGTATTACTTTAAAAAACATACAACTGGGCTATCTGTCTCTAAGATTGGTGTATTCGATCGTCCTCTTTGAATTTTTACGCAAAGCAACCATTTCTATACGATATTTTTCTTTTTCTTTTTTTTTTTTTTTTTTTTTTTTTTTTTTTTTTTTTTTTTTTACATTTCTTTATGTATCAGTTACCGATTGCGATGATGTTACATCTCGAGTAAGCGCATAAAAATTTATTTTGAAACCCGCACTATAAATTAACTTCGTATATAAATGTATTATTGCGAGAATTACACGCTCATCATTACGGCGAGTATTAATGGAGAACTAAAATTTTATAGACGCGTTTTATTTCCAATTTGAATTGAATTATACATAATAGCACTAATTTGGCTGAATTCATATTTGTACGCTGCATCGTTGGAAAAAAAAGCGCGAAACTCGTGTTTGCGTATATGTACATGTATAGACGCACACCCACACGTTTACGACGCAAACCACGAGTTGTAGAGAAAGAGGCCAAGTCCGTGGGTACGTTTAACTATGCACACGTTACGGTCTTCGTGGTTTACGCATATACGTGTATTTCGATCTGTCGTATATGTACATTTGTGTACCTATTGATTTAACAATTTGCCATACGCGTTTAATTATTTGTGGAATATATGCAATGATCGAATAAATTATTTTGTCTTTTTTTTTTTTCGTGTACCTTAGCTGGTGGATAAGATTATGGTTTTTATGTAAAGTACGAGGTATATTATTTTCAATGGTTCTTTTGCTGAAGAAATATATTGAATAAATGCGAATTTAATTTTATTTCTTTCAACAAGCTGGCATTTATTTCGTTTGTCATCGAAAGGTTTTTCTACATCGTCACCGTAAACATTGCTCCATGAAAAAAAAAAAAAAATTTTTTTCTCAATTTTGTATGTCATTCCAAGTTCAAATGCAGTTTTTGAAGTATAACGTCCTTAATTAAGAGTGGCGCATATATTTCTTCTATTTTTTTTTTTTTTTTTTTTTTTTCTTAAAACCGATTGCAAGCTAGTTCTGTAAAAGTGCATGAAAGAAAACACTTTAAAACTTTTTTTTTTCCTTTTATTTTTTTAAAGTCGGCGTTAACTTTATTTTTGCAAAGTTATGTAATTCTAAAAACTAAAGATCGTAGGAGTTATTCATAAATAGCACCAGCACCCAGTTTCGCTTTTTTATTCAATACGAATCGTAAGTTCCAAAGAGGTGACGCACAGATTGTTTTTTATAATAAACACCGAGTTTTACGATAACTGTTATGTGCGATAATCTTTTGATTAGTTTTATGGATAAATTATTTATATGATTATTTATTAAAAAATGTAAGTTTTAAATTTATAATAAATCTCTTATTTCTTTAATTTTTTAAAAAGAATCCAGAATTTATTTGGCACATCTCCCTTACTTCTCGGTAAATTTAATTTTTACAACTACACTGGGAGAAATTCTATAGTAAAAATTACTACATGTGTTAATACCTTGGAGAATACTTCAAAAATAATCATTTTTCTTAGTTGTGCTGAATTTTTTTTCTGTAACACATTTAATTTAGCGTTCTAATTTTTACTATTTAATATGGGATAAATAAAAAAAAAAAATTTACTAAAAGTGTATTAAAATATTACTATAAATTAAAAGAATTTTTTATGTATAATATAACATATTTTACTATTTTCGACAGTAAAATTTATGAAATAATAAATTTATGATTGTAAAATTTATAAAATTTATGAAAACTTAAATTATTCAGCTTGATAAAATATACTCCAGGTGGCTACATGAATACTATACTTTTTCACAAGTAACTGACGATATTCTCAATTAGTACATATAGGAAAATTTTTTATGTTTTTCATATGCGATAGTTATCATATATGAGTATGTGATATCGATATGCGGAAGCGATTGCGAATGCGAAAGTATTAACATGTTGTAGCGAGCGATTAATTCTTAATCAAATATATGCATAATAATAATAATAATAATATAATTTTTAATCTTCAATTAATCAATCATCATCTATATGACATTATCATAACAAATTGAAAACAGAATAGTCCGAAACAGATGTTCTTTAGGTAAAGCAAAAAAAAAAAAAAAATTTTCTCATTTTCCTTAAAAAATAAATATTCAATGTATTGGAAAATTAAAGTTTATTGCTTAAAAATAGTAAAAATTATATTAAAATTTAGTATAATTTCAAAATTTATTGTAGTAAATTTTAGTATTAAAAATAATAAAAATTAATTTGTGGTTCAGTAATACTTCTAAATCTACCGTAGCAAATTTTACTATTTTTTTTTTATAAATTATTGTTTAAAAATTATGCCCTCGCTGTACTATTAAAAAATAGTAAAAAATTCTATTTTTATTGTAAAAATTACCATAGAATTTCTCTCACTGTAGTTACACTTTTTCTAATTCCCACACTTTAATAAAAAAAAAAAAAAAAAAAAAAAAAAAAAAAAAAAAAAAACTTAAGCTGCAAATATTTTTAAAATATAAAAATAAAATGCATTGTCTTTACAAAGCAACAAAGAGAATTCAAAGTAAAGAGCATATCTAACCTCAAACAACCAATAAATTGCAGCCAAAAGTCTTGGAAAAAATATCGCGCTGCAAAATCCTCGTGTGTATACACATACACACAGCCTTTTAAACTCTTAGCCTTTCGAGATTACATACACATAGATACATGTACATATTTAGGAGCAGGGGGAGAAACTCACTTCTCGGACACCCGTTATGCGCGGCGGCAAAAGAGAAGAGAGAAAAGGCCGACAACGTTCCTCTTCTCTTTTTCTCTCTCTCTTTCGAGCAGCAAGGCGTTCCGAAAACCTGTAATTACGGACCCGGCGCACATCAAGCGGCGCCGCCAGCCGCTCATACCTATCCCTCTCTTACTCTCTATGTTTTTCTCTAACTTCTCTTCCTTCGACCGATCCTGTTTATCCACCTCTCTCGTTTTCCTCTGTTCTCTGCCGACGCATCCTTCTTTCCTTCTCTTACGTATACCCGCACACATACACAAAGATGTGCGCGCATACGTACAAATACCTCGCGCGCATTTATACCTGCTGAAGCCCTGCGTGTAATTTTCTCTCTCTCTCTCTCTCGCTCTCTCTATACCTTTTTGGAGAGAGGCAACAGCGGCGGCGCAACGGATTTCTTTTCGAGTCGGCCGTCGCCGCCGCCGCCACAGCGCAACACACAACCGCCGCCGCTTTTCTCTCTTTCTCTATCTCTTTCTGAGTGTGTACTCGCAGAAAAAGAGAGAGAAGGAAACGACGACGACGGTACTCCTCTTCTTCTTCGTGGGTATCCTTCTTTCTCCCTCTCTTTCCCTCTCCTTCTGTTCCTTCTTCTTTCAGAGGGATGCACTGCAGTTGTGTGCTCCGGCTCTTTCTTCCTTCTTTGCAGCTCCTCCGCAACCGACAATACAAAAGATTAGCCGTAGAAGGAACTACTCTCTCTCTCTCTCTCTCTCGCTTGCGCGTTCTTCTTCTCCTTGTGTCGATTATCGAGACAAAGATGGGGCTCCCATCGAGGAGCGAGAAAGAAAGGCTTCTTCTACTATAGGGAGAGCTTCCTGATGTAGTCTCTTTTTCTGTCCCTCTCTCGAGAAAGAGACGCTGGGGTTAGATATCACGACTCTCCGGGGAATTTTTTAAATACCACGTGAAATGCCGCTGGTGTTAGAGAAAAACCTCCGCGACTGCTTTAGTATTAGCTTTGGTTTTTGGTAAAAATTTTTATGCTTTTTTTTTATGTATACGTAAATGTAGCGCAAACAGTTTTTAATGCTGGTATATTTTCTCAAAGACCTATAAACTTACATTAGACAGTTATGATTTCAAGAATTAAATAATAGCTACTTTGGTGATATGTTGCGCCATACAAGAGTTTTGTCAGTATCAGTGGATATATACAAGTCATAGGATGATGCCTAACGTTTAATAATTATATTTGTGAATAAATGGCCATTAAAAAAAAAAATACTAAATTGCTAAATTTATACAGAAATAAAATATTTTGTTTAATTTATAATAAATAAAAACTTTTAAATCGTTATAAAATTATTTTAAAATAGCATTATATTTATAATGGACGTTTTATCGGAAACACGCTTTTGCTTTCTAAATTCAAAATATAATACTTGCAGAAAAAAAATGAAAAAAAAGAAAAAAAAAAAAAAAAAGAAAAATTTAACACCTGCTACCCTTTTATAAGATAAGAATCTAAATGAGTAAACCGGTAGCATCGAGTTATGTTTACGACGCTTTTATAATTGAATTTCAACGTTAATGCAATGTTGTAAATTAATGATACACTACAACTACTATTACACGCATAGAGATATGTAAATAATTAAGAATAACGATATAATATTGGCTTAATAGTATTTTTGTTATTTAATTAATTTACTTCAGAACGTCGGCGAAATATGCCGCATAAATTAATACGATTAAATTTAAATTACATATTAATTAATTTAGTTAACATTTTAATAAAGTTTACAAAATTAATATTCATTTCACCTCGGCATCATCGTTTAAGCATAGAAACCAGTACCAAAAACGAAAAAAATAAACGCGAGCTCTTACCTGGTGCTGGTACTCTCAAAAATCTCGCGACAAAATCCACGTGCAAAAGTACCAGCCAAAAAAAGAAAAGAAGCGGCGCACCGAGAGTCACATGTTGTCGAGCGGAGAAAAGACCCTCAAAAGAGAACTTCCCCCTTCCCCCCCCCCCCTTTAAAAAAAGACAACGTCGACGAAGACGAAGACGACGAAAACGACGTCGGCGGCGGCGGCGGCGGCGAAGGAGTATAAAAGAAGTAAGAGAATCCAACCGAGCGAGCGATTCGTCAGCGTCACTGTCACGTCGCACTTGCCCGCGCGCACCAAGGTCGCGCTGAAAATTGGAGCGTCACACGGAGCGCGAAAAACGCTCCGGGGCTTAAACATACGTATGTACGTAAGGCTCGCCTTCAATTTCCAAATGGCCCGCGGTACAAAAACTTGCATGTACGGAGCCTTTGCCATCTCTTTCTGACTTTCTGCAGCGCATTCGACTGAAGGAGAGTGAGAGAGAGAGAGAGAGAGAAAGAGAGAGAAAGAGAGAGAAAGAGAAAAAGAGAGAAGAGCGGCTCGCTCGAGTTGATAGTCGACGACCAACGGGCGGTAGGCCTTTAAGAAGACCCGACGGGTCTCTTTTTCGCTCTCTTCGCTTTTCTTCTTGCTCCTTTTCTCTCTCGCTCGAGTCTTCCTCCTCCTGGTGCTTTTATTTTTTGCCCTCTGCCGTACCGCCGCTGCCGCCGGCTGTCCGATCAGTTAACAGTACGAAAACACGCTGCGGTGCATTCTCTCTTTCTTTCTCCTTTAGTTTTTTCGTCCTCCCTTTTGATTTGTCGGCTTTTTTGTTCCTCTTGTTCATTCATTATCTCTCAAGCGATTCGGATTTCTTCTTTCTTGGTTACACACATCGGCCGGTTTTGCGACGGTACGACGTGTTATGTGTGACAATTTTTCTCGGTTATTCGACGCGCATGGACGCGCATTTGCATTTTCCGCTGGGATGAATTTCCTTGGCGTTTTCAGTCCCTTTTTTCCTTTCCTTTGCCAGCGAAAGCAAAGAATAATAATTATACAATTGCGCTTGATTAGATTGAAAATCGGTTTTTAAAAAACGGTTGCCGTTGGTGGTTTATTGAGTTTTTTTTTTTTTTTTTTTTTTTTTTATGTTGACTGAAATTGTTTTAAAATTTTTCAGTTTTTTTTTTTTAAATTTAAATTTAATAGTTATTAAAATCATCAATTTATGTTTTAAGCTTTAAAAAAATTCAATATATTAATTAACAGCGTCTGCAAAAAAATGAAATTTAAATAACATAATCTTGTTTTAAACTTATTTAATTTTTTATTTCAAAAGCAATGTTCAATTTGATTTGATATCGACAATTATTAAAAATTAATATTATCGCACGGTAAATTAAAAATATTAATCTTTGAAAATTTAACGTTAACGTTCCTATTTTATTCTAAAATTATTTGGTGTCACTAATTTTCGTAAATTATCTCCTTCTTTTTTATTTTGATACTAATTTTTGGGTACGATACCGTAGAATTCAAAACCAAGTAATAAAACCAGCGATTAAAATGCGAATCCCTGAATATCCTTAATTCAGCGGTCGGCTAAATTGAAAAGGAGAAGAAATGTGAGCCGAATTAAAATCCAAAAAATCCCAAGAAAAAGAAGATAATACGCGAAAAAGCAACGCGCGTTCTCTCTCTCTCTCTCTCTCTCTCTCTCTCTCTCTCTCTCTCTCTCTCTCTCTCTCTCTCTCTCTCTCTCTCTCTCTCTCTCTCTCTCTCTCTCTCTCTCTCTCTCTCTCTCTCTCTCTCTCTCTCTCTCTCTCTCTCTCTCTCTCTCTCTCTCTCTCTCTCTCTCTCTCTCTCTCTCTCTCTCTCTCTCTCTCTCTCTCTCTCTCTCTCTCTTTCTCTCTCTCTTTCTCTCTCTCTCCCTTTCTGCCCCTGACACTTTCTGAAATCCGGTTCAAGTGTTGCTGCTGAAAAAAACTTAGGCATTTACTCTCCTGACGCAGAATAAAAAAGCAACTAAAATGTATACGTATACACATACACATATATGGCAGGTCGAAGAACCGGCGCCATTAAATACAACCGTCGTGTCAAGCGTCGTCTCATTCTCTAATATGCCCGTGGATACGTATAATCGAAAAGAAATAACAAAAAAGAAAAAAAAAAAATTAAATAATGCAAGAGAGAGAATCCGAAATCGTCCAATTAAAGAGAAAAACTCATTAAAATAACTTGAGCGTCAAAGAGACAGTCATGCTGTGCGTTTGTGTGTGTGTTTACATTGAATAAAAAAATCATATATAAGTACAAATACACACAGACAGAAGATAGCACGCTCGCGTTTTTCGCGTTGTGGAAGAAGACAAAACTTGGAAAAAAGAGAGAAAGAGAAAGAGAAAGAATGAGAAGAGGCTGGTGCCCTGAAAAACTAGTAGCCCCATGTAAGAATGCCGCTCGACAGCTCCGCGATCGTGTATATGTATATATATATATATATATATATATATATATATATATCCAACAGAGAGAAAGAAAAAACCTACATAGCCTTCTTTCTTTCTCTCTCTTTCAGATCTCTTTCTGCGTTTATTTCTCTCTTTCTTTTTTCTTTCACGGTGCGAACTCGGCGCGCTAGCGGCTGCAAACGCACCGAGAAGAGAGGCAGGAGCAGCGCTACTTCCTTTTGGCCGCCGCGACAAGCTGCGCGTTTGCTTTTTCTCTCTTTCCGAAGAGAGGAGACCTGATTTAACCTTTACTTGCTTGTGGATTCGAATTAACCGTCGTAGAGAAATTTTTGGGGGCTGCTTTTCGAGCTAGTTCTCTTTTGGTTGCTGTGTTGAAAAAAAAAAAAAAAAAAAAAAAAAAAAAAAAAAAAAATAAATAAATAAAGCATGCAGAACTTTTTACTAAATTTTTTTCCTTTGCTGCTGTCTTTAAAAGTTTTTGTGCAATAATGTTTAACATATCGCGATGTTATTTAGCATTATTATATTAAAAAATTTTAATGACTTTATTTTGTTATGAAATGAATGAATTGCAACTATAATCATTCAATTACTCTAAGTATTTCATTTATTTAACTGAATAAAAAATCGATGCAGTTTAGAAATATTTTAAAAATACAAACGTATAGACTTGAAGATAATAAATGCATTATGATTATCATTCATTCACATCTTATCTTCTATCTATTTATTTAGAAATAACATCAATTCGTCTGATAAAAAAATGTCAAAAATGACTGTAATTAACGTATTTTCCTAAAATTTGTTTTTCATTCACTTTGAAAATTTTCAACGCTTTATCAAGATTTAATAAATCTTATTTTATACAATTCAATACTTATATTTACAGTGGAAATAAGTAAAAAAACGTTTTCATGCAATTTTAATTTGTAAGAAAAAATATTTCATCATTAAAGGCTTTCATATATTTTTCATTTATTATTTTAAGACAATAAAATAAATAAAATTTGCTAATCCTATCAAATTTAATCACATACGACGTATCTACAAAAAGCATTGCTGATGCGCAAACGAGATGAAGTAGAAATAATCATTAAAAACCGAAAGCATAACCTTTAAGCAATAAAATCAATAATCCGAATGTTCTGTTTGATCGATCTTCCAACTGTAAGGCAGTCGGTATGAAAGGGGGCAAGTAAACGAACTCTTTCGACGGTCGGTGTGCACTGTAGCACTGTCTTCCCCCCTTCGCACTCTCTTTCTCTATTTTTCTCTCTCTCTCTCTCTCTCTCTCCTGCTCAAGGCGTGCATTATCGAACACCAATCAGGAATCGCGTCCGCTGCTACGACTTCTCTTTCGCGGATTGAAAGAAGCAACTACAGCTGCGCCTCAAGAACTATACAAACAACAGGGGATGGGTTCCCATTGTATCGAGAAGTCGTGGTTCTGAGTTTTCGTCGAGCGATGGCGGTAAGATTGCGACGAGTCACCGGCGTTATCGACTGTCGCATATACACGTGCATTTTTCTCTCTTATTGGTATTTGCAATGTTTTAGCAGTACTTTTTGACTTATTTATCCTTGGTTAAGATTTTTAGAAAGGTTCGAAAATATTTAAAATAAAAATATTTTTTTAATCCTTTCTTGGATTTTGGTATCGGTATACTCCAATTATATCGAAATTAAAAAAATTTAAGAAAGAATCTTGATAGATCAGACAAGTTCACCATTTTACAAAATTAAAATTTCATTATAGGCAAAGGCTTGAAAAATTTTACTCTTCTCTGGATAATCTATCTCAATTTTGTCTGTAAGCAAGTTTTAATGTTTTAAGAGGAATTGGAACGAAATCATTTAGATTTCTTTCAAAACTTCATGGGCATTTTAATCAAGAATTATTTTTTTTTATATGAAATGGTTTAAAAAAAAATTATAGAAGTAAGCTGATTTGACAAGGTCAATAGTTAAAATTAAAAAAAAAAAACATTAAGAACTCTTTATAGATTTTTTTGTTTGGATTATGAATTTATTTTCAACTAACTTCATTTGTTTATTATTTATTAAAAAAAAAAAACAAATCATAAAATAAAAATCCACTCTTTTTATCAAACAATTTAATTTTTAAAATGAAAAAATTATTTTGCTCAATTTGAATTACGTTTTAAAGCATGAAATTCCGAATAACAGCTTTAATTTTTCATCCATTTCATTCTTTGCTTTGAATTCCACTATAGGCTTTATTCATAAAAAAAAAAATATTAATCACGCTATATTTTTATTAAACTTTTATCGCTTATTTAAAAGATGCAATATGCAATTTTAATAAAATCTGCAATAAATCAAAAACGTCATTCAGCATTCTCACGGTGGATGGAGTCGATAAGTTTTCATCTCGAATGAATACACGATACATCGTTGCAATTTCCCAATAAAAATTCTTCTCGAATACCTCTCGATATTCAACATTCAAGAGGCCTCGAGAAAGCAAGGATTTAATATTTCGCGCCGATTTCCGCCTCGGCAACGCGAGAAATATTTTCGGTCGAGACATTACGCTTGATAGTACGCCTTCTTTTCCGTCTTATTTTTTTTGCTGCTCAACTTCAACACTTTCTTGAGACCGCAGCGTTTTCTCTTAATATATGATATCTCTTCACGGCGTTTTTATTCCCTCGTATACGCTTCAAAAGCGACGATGTATTCAGTCAGGTGGAAAAAACTGTTCGAACGAATCTGGTTTCTCGCGTGCTTGCATTTTACGAGGATGCCTGATATGTTCCACCGACTTGTATGGTAGAAAAATTTAAGTTTTTTCTCAATATCTTGTTGATCCTTCTTTATGAAAGATCATTTTTGATTTTTTTTTTTTTTGACAATAGTTATTTGGTAACATGAAATTTTTGGTTACATAATTTGAAAAAAGTTGTTTTAATAACTGAGCTACGTATTCTTTATGACGCAAACATATTTTTGGAATAATACACACAACCACAAAAAAGTTCGTGAAATATTGTATATATACTTACATTTATAAATAGAGACAAATATATACATATAATTGGTATCCAGAAAATACTAGAATCTTACTAAAAATAATACTTTCTTTATAATCTCTTCCTCCACCATGTTTTTCATCACCTATGCAATAATTTTTTCTGAGATTCTTCGAATGTAAATAGAAATAATATAACGGAAGACGATGACGCTTTTGCGCGCGCCATCTATACAGCATCCCTTTTATTTTTACCCATGCATATTTATTCATCTTTTCTCATAGTCTGCTTTATTTATTTATTTTTTTCTTTATATTCATTAAGTCTCTCCAAAATTTTTACATTCACATATCGTTTTGCAGTATATTTTTTTACATTTTTTATCAGTTTGTTCTTGTGTTATCTTTATCCTTTTTTTTCAACTGAAAATATCTTATTTCCTATTTCTTTCTCTGTCTTATTCTCTTCTATCCTTTTGTATTGCGGCCAACTTCAAAGTTTTGATCTTGCGCGCGTCTTGGACGCTTCAGTTTCCTTTCCTTTCCGCTTCCTTTCCTTTTCCTTTTACCCTCTTTTTTTTGTTTTTGACTTCCTTTTTTGTTTTTTCTTATTTTTATACTACAGTAATTATAAGTGTTATATTTAAAATCAAGATTCATCAGTTTTTCTATTTTCTCAACTCTTGTTTTCATTCCCATCTTCTGTCCTTCTCTTGCTGACACATAACTTGACTTCCCACGTGAGTTTACTGATTTCGCTTTTGAGGTTAACTTCGCAGGTATCAGAGATGCTTATTTATTTACTCATTTTGAGTAAATATTAGTCACAAAATTAAATATCTATTTTTAAATTATTTCAAATAACAATGTTATTTGAAAATTTTAAATGTATTTATATAATTTTTTTATCATTTAACTTTTTTTCTTTATTGTTTTAATTTAATAATACACAATTTTAAAAATAAATAAATTTTAACTTTTATATATTATTTATTAAAAGAAGAATTTTAATTCTATGTATGAATTTAATAGGTTTCCATATAGGACTTACAAAAGAGCCTCCACATTTCAAATTATAAGACTTATACCTCATACTGGTTATCGATCTGTTCTTTGTATTGTGAAAAAACATAGGCAGCCTTTTTATTCTTTTTTAAAGGAACCGATCAATAATTAAGCAAAATGTATGAATCATGCAATTCTTTCATGTATTAAAAATATGATTTTAATTTTTCTAATATCTGAATACTATAATTATTCTCTTTTATAAAATATAAATATTAATAGTTAAATCAAACAAAATTATTAGCTTAATAATATTTTTATATTTTATTTTTTGATTTTTTAAATATTCGAAACACATGTAATTATTGTTTATAATATATCAAAAAATATTTTAAACTATAAATTTATTCAAACTGTTTAAATGAAATAAATTGTTTAGTAGTTTTAGTAAAAATTCATATAGTTTATTTTGTGTAAAATCCACCAATACAATAGTAGTTCAAGTACTTGTAGAATCTATGGTTTCATTCGTTGGCCAACCAGCGTAGAAATCTTTGCCGGTACAATCTGCAAGTGGTTGGAGTCCTGGGTATATCGACCCCTCCTCCAAACGCTGCCACCCCAATGTATGTATGTGAGCGTCAATCCGGCATCAGTCCTGGCCAGGACGCAGCTACAGTTCGTTCAGTTTGCTTTTAGTCGTAACATAGTCAGTATCGTGTTGAACAAAGCAAATCAAATTTTGATAGGCTATATTAAATTCTCGTGGCTTTATAATAATAGATTCTATTCCAAAAGAGGTTGGCAAAGAAAAAGAAATTACAAATTCTACCCTACGGGGCTCTGCATCAAAATGGTATGTACACTAGCGGTTTTAGACCCTCAGACTCAGGTATGAATGCACTCTACTGAGATGATTCATTATGACAGCTTTTCATATGTGGCTCTCTTTATTCCTCTCTCTCTCTCTCTCTCTCTCTTGTGCTTTAGTTTTTCCTATACAGGTCTTTTCTCTTTTCACCCTCATTTAGACACTTTGGAATCAAATTTCAAAACACGAGAGTCTGGATGAGTTCTTTTTTCTTCTTAATTTACACTGCTATTAAAACATAAAGAAGTAAAATGAGATAGAGAAATAAAATTTTATTATTCGCTTCTATTTTACATATTTATTTTTTTTTATATTAATTTTAATTTTTTATAAAAAATAATTGATTCCATTGATAAATAATTGTGTATTATTATTGATATTAAAATGCAAAATTATTACAATTTTATTATAATTTATATATCTTTTTCATGAATTAATTAAAAGTGAAATTCTTTTACTTTTCAAATTGTTTGTGAAGCCTTGTACCATTTAAAAAAAGTCAAAAAATGAAAGTAAATTTTTAACTTATGTAAAATACTTTTAAATTGAATTTAAAAATGTATTTTGCAAAAAATTTAAAAATTAATGTTTTTAATATTTTATTTCATAATTGTTTTATGATTTTTTATTAAAAGCATTTAACATGAGACAATCAACTGTGAAAGGGGCTTTAAACATAAGTTATGAATTCATATTTCTATAGGCTTCTTGACAACAATAGACATCATTTAAAAGGGACAATAGGATTTTTTCAGGCTATAGGATAACATTCTTCTTTTTTTCTCATAGTATGTCTAAAAAAATTAATAATGATACCATAGGCTATCCATAGTATAGTTCACCCATCAATTTGTCGAGGGTTCATTTTTCTGGCTAGAAGGCGCATACACTCTTCAACCTTGCCTTCGATCAATATCACAGACCACAAAGACTGCTGCGCAGTGCAATGCCACTGGAGCAGAGCCTTCGAGTTGGGGGTAAGAAGGAGCCTAGGAGGCTATGTGATGCGCAGCTCTGGGTTGGTCTACCCCTCCTATTTCTCCTCCTTCACGACGTCAGAGAAAAAAATGGGCTCTCTGGCTTCCATAATTGGTACACAAGTCACAGTAAAGCACTGTGTTGAGCTCCATCGATCCATTGCCCGGAGCGTTCTTTGTTGTAATGCTCCTGAGCAACCATCATAACACTCATACATGAGTGAATCAATAGTGTGAGCACAACTGTAAAGAAATAGTTGACTTTCACTATTATTTGTTGAATAGTTTGAATTTTTATTAGTTTTTATTATTAATAATGGATGATTAATATTATTTTATATTGATGAATAATTAAAATAATTATGGATATTTGAAATATTGAAAAAATAATTTTTAACAATTTTATTTATATGCATAATTTTAAATTCTTTATTTTTAACAATGTTAATGAGCTTACTTTATTATAAATATATTACAATAATGTTATAAATCATTATTATTTGCTACATGATTTATTAATTTGTTAAACTAAAAAGTTATGTTAAAAATCATTTTTTTTTCCTTATTATTTAGTATGATACTGTTTTTATGATATGTGTAAACATTTTATTGCTTAATTTTAAATATTATTAATATTTCATAATAAATTATACCTTATATATAATTTTTATAACATTTTATAAAATTTATTAGTATAAAAAGTATTTATAATTTACATAAGATTTGAATTTTAAAATCAATGACATTTTTTCGTTTAAATAATAGTAAGACAACATATATTTTTGTTGTGATTATGATTAGTATGATTAATATTTTGTTATGATTCATATTAACAGAACTCAAATATTTTATACATTTTTTATACAAATAATTTAAAATATATTAAATTCAAATAAATAATCTTATTATTGTTTATGATATCTAAATTGTATGTTCGTTTCAGGTTCAGATTAGCCATGTCCAGTAAGTGGCATCGTGTATCGAAATTCAGCATAGACAGGAAAGTAGCACGCGCTAGTCGCGAGAGATAGAATGAGTGGACCTCGACCATCCGAATTACGCTGCTTCAACGAGAATTCTCCCAGGCCCCCTGTTCCTGGTAAGTTATACAAATTTCATAAATTTATATTTAAATAAATTTTATCTCATTTTCGCATATTGTAATTTAAAATAATCAGTTAATTATATTCGAAACATGTCAGGCTTAAAGTCATAAAAATATACTTACAATAAAATATTTTTTGAAGTTGAACCAATTTTAATAAAATTTTGAGGTTAGGTTAAGATAAACAAATCAAGACGCACTTCTATAATTAATCAATATGCATGGAATCAAAGCTCTCTTAATTTTATTATTAAATGTAAGTTTTTTTTAAGTTTTGTAAATAATTTCAAGTTTTATTTTTGTAAATAAACATTCTATGCTGTATAATCTATGAAGCTAATTTAAAATTGAAAAATATAACCTAAAAACTATTATAACAATAGTTTTAACGTTGTTAATATATTAAGTTGAACTGATGATTATTATTCAGATTACATTAGTTTCAACACTTAATGTAATTCCATTTTTAAAATACCAATATAATTGTAATTTTAACATTAATATTTTTTAGAAAGTGATAAATATATTTGTTATTAATTATATTTTTGTTTTGTTCTACAAGGTGAGGAAAGGGAAGGCTACGTAGACAGGTGTCACTCATCGAGTCCGGATCCTCAGCCCCGGCGCTCGACTTGCGATGCCACTTGCGCGTCTTTGGGTTTCGAGCCGGAAGGTCGCTGCGACCGTGCCTTCATGGAGGAGAGGAGCGATTCAACGTCGCCGTTGGCATGTCTACAATGGACGAGGAGCCTGCACGCCCTGTTGGAGGACCCGAAGGGCCTTGAGCTCTTCGAACACTACCTCCAGCAGGAGGGACATATTTATGCATTGTCCTTCTGGTTTGCCTGTGAAGGTCTTAAAGAGGAACGTGATCCTACAAAACTCACTGCTATCATCAAGGTCCTCATCAGAAGGTTAGTATATTATTTTTATTTGAATTAGATGTTATTTTCTTACTAAAAAAATTGTTCCCATAAACTTCAAAAAATAAAATTTAACAAAGAATTATAAAATTCTTTATTAAATTTATTTTACTAATCTGTTAATGAAATAAGTTTATTTTTAAATTAATTTTGAATTAAATCTTTAAAAAACTTATAATAAATGGGTTCGTTTAATACTTTTAGTTATATGCGTTATTATATTGTAAATTTTTTCATGTAAAGTTCATATAAAATTTTGTGAACGATTTAATTTTCTAACAATTAACTAAAAGTATTATTTAATAAATATAAAATTTAATATTAATATTAACTTTTATTAAAAAGTTTCATCATATAGCATTTTAATATATTTTTTCTTTAGGTTCTTTCAAAGGCCGCAGCTAGCGCTGCCCGAGGAGGTGCGTAAAGAGATGACGCGACGCTTTCGCGAGGGTCTTGCTGACAAGCGCATGTTCGACTTGGCCCAGCAGGAGGTCGAGCGACTCATCGAAGAGACGACGTACCCGAACTTCCTGCGCTCCGACGTATACCTGCAGTACGTACGTTACTGTCAGTGCGCAGAGGCTGGAAGTGGTGGTGGCGATGGTATTGGAGGCGTCACTGGTAGTGTTCCACGAGCCGGTCGCGAAATTGACGAGGACGAGGACGCGGGCGTCGACAACAACGAGTGTCCAAGCTCGCCGGACGAGCCCTCACTGTCCTGTGCCTCAAATCTACTGCCCACGTTACACGAAGACAGTACGTTTTTTGCAGTTTTCCTCTTCTAACTTTGTCAATATTAATTGTACTTTTAAAAATAACAGACTTTATAATAAGCGTTTACTTTAACATTTCTTTTTAAAATATTTTAATCAAATGTCTTATCGAATGTTATTTTTTAGGTGAATTCACGTCACAACAAAATCAACAACAGCATCATGTGCAAACGCAACATCATCAATCGACAACGACGGCAGGTGCGAGTGCATCGACGACAACGACTACGACGACAGCGACTGAGTTTAATAAGGGGGAGATGAGACTGACCAAAGACATGCTCATGGCTACGCAGCAGCTCAGGGCCCTTGACATTAGACCTAAGCCGGAGGCCTTCGCTGGGTAGGTTTTAAGCCTCTGATCTTGTAAATTTTATCGTTGTGGCTAAGGGTGCAAGATTCATCAAAGTTTATCCTGTTTTTATTTATTATTCACCAAATAGTGTTTCATTGTATGTTTTTTATGTAAATGTTAAATTTATTCATTTGTTATTGAAGTATTGATGAATGGTACATTTGAGTACCTCAAACTTTATTTCAATTATGATTATTATTTAAAAAAAAATTATTTTAATATAATTTACTTGAATAATTATTAGCTTTATATCCAATACTTCAATTTTCAAGAAAATAAAAAAAAAAAAAAAAATAGAAAAACGTCACAAATCACCCACACCACCTTCTTAATCATATATTTGTTTGTTTTTTTTTGTTTTTGTTTTTTTTTGTTAATTTGTCGATTTTTTTCATTTTGTTTGTTTTATTTGTACGTGCCTGTTTATGTCTTTCCTTTATACCTCGCTTGCGTGTGAATGAGATTAGTCTTTACCTGCAACCCGGAGCTAGTCCTTACCACGCGTCGGTGTCGAGGCCGCGCGCCCAATACTCCTCGTACAATCCGGTCTCCAGGCAAGACTCGGAACTCCAGAGCTTGAGCAGCGACGCTCGCACCGAGTCCGACAATCTTTCGCTCACTGACGCGTCTCTGTAAGTTTTCCTTTTTTTTCTTTTTGTTTTTCATGCCTTATTTATTTTTTTTATCTATGTTATTTTATTATTTAGATTAAAATGGGTTTTCGATAATTTTAATTTAATTAATTATTTTTATAAAATTACGATACATAATATAAATTCGTAAATGACTAAAGATTTGTATTATATAGTTTAAAAATTTATAAAAGTAAAATATGGAAACCCATCTTAATTATTATTATTACAAATTATATATATATTTTTCAGTTATTTGCTTTTATTTGCACATTTAAGACCGATCCTTTCTAGAATCATTTTTTTTTTTATATAAAGCTAGAGCGTCTTTTATTTTTACAATTTTTATTATCATTGTGGCCAATTCATTCACTTTTAATGTTATTGACAGTGTGGTGTAAAAATTGATTCTCGTTTGTTTATGTGTTTATTTTGAAAAGAAAAAAAAACAAACTTTGGATACTAAAAGTTAGATCACAAACGTTATCGTTGAATTAGTTACGTTAAAAATTCATTTATTGTAAAATATTAAAATAATATTTATTAATTATAACTGTTTTACTTTAGAAACGAAAGGTTCATATTAACGTGATCACAGAACGATAGCATAGCCAATTAATAATATGATAACATAATATCATAAACAAATAATCTCATTGTATGAATCAATTGAAAACTCTAATTTATTTTAGAATTATATATTATATAGAAATTATATATAATTATATAGAAATTACAACTAGACGAAAAAAAAAAAAAAAAAGTTTGCAAAATTATGTAATCGTATTCTTAAATGAAAATAAAAAGCAGCGATGGAGCGTCAATGGCGAAGCGCAACACGCGAAAGCAGTACATAAGGCAGTATCAAGCGATCAAGAAATCAGCGATGATAAACCGCGATCCGGTTGGCCACGAGAGCATCATACCGAGGACGCAGCGAGTATCGCGCGAACAGACTCAACCGATGAATCCCGAATCGTTCGCTCGTCAGCTTATCGAGAAGCTCGAGCGCGTCCAGCGCGACCGGGAGACCGAGGAGAAGCTCGAGCGCAAACTCAAGGAGGTCGACTTGTCCAATAGTCATAGGTAAGATTATTTTTATTTATTTATTTGAATTATTTTACTTGCTTCGATTAATTTATATCGATTAATTTATCGAAAATTTCAATTAACTAAACAGCGACAGCCTATGCGAAACCTCGAGTCTCTCCAACGTCATGCATCAGTCGGCGACGGCGGCTCCTGCGAGCTCGCGCAGCCTGGCCGACGCGCTCCGCGAGAAGCTGCAGCTCGAGGAGGACAACGACCAGGCCATCCTCGACCAGCACGTCTCGCGGGTCTGGTCCGATTTAACGCCCTCGCGTTCCCCGAAGCTCGCCTCGCCTCGGCCTCGTTCGCCCGACAAATCCCGGCGTCAGCAGCAGCAGCATCATCATCAGCAACAGCAGCATCAACAAGCAATGGCCGCTGCCGCGGCGGTAGCTCATCAGTATCCTACGAGGCCGTCGTCGTATCGCAGCCAGCGCAAGGAGAAGGACGTATTCTCAACCTTCTCCGGGGACAGTGGCAATGTACACGACTTCCCCGAGGCCGGCGAGCTGCACGGCGCCGGTAGTATGAGCTCGCTGGGTTCTCATCTGCCAAAAAGCAAATCCGTGCCCTCCGATTACGCCGGCTCCCTTCATAAGCAGGATCTTTATCTCCAAGGTACTTTCTTCGATCATTGTATTCATCTTCGTTTTTATTCCTTTATGATATTTTATTTAATCGGCAGTGGATTCTTTGTTAAAAATTTTATTGTTCGCTGTAAGTCTTCGTATTTATTAAAATAACATAGTTTTATATATGGCACTGTTGAATAAGTAATACAATCGATGTACAAACTCAAGGAAAAATCGATATATATCTCTTATCGGTATATATAAACTAAAAATACTCACAAGTGCGTTAACCGCTATTTTCTTTCAGGTCAAGATCAGAGATACCGAAGGCTAGACGCGGCGCGATCGTCGGCGACGAAGAAGTCGATGACCGAGCTGACGGATAGCGGCGTGTCGGTGGTGAGCGACGTTCCCCCAGCGGCGGTCAAGGACAGCCGTTTACTCAACTGGTTTAAGGAGACGGACGGTAGCAGCGGCAGCGGCAAGGTGGAGACCAATGTCAACGCCAAGCTCAACCGCAAAAAGTTCAATAACCTGCCCCAGCAGCCTTTCGTTGGCGATCCGGGCATGCCTCTACTTCCTCAACCACATACCGTGAGCAATGAATTAATTTTATTTTTGACATAATTTTCTCAAATGAAGGCTTGAAAATTACTTATATTATTATATACTTTTGTTGTCAAAATAATTAGAGAAAAATAATTTTTTTATTTATTAAATTCTAATGTCACATTGGTTATTCCGAGTTTCTTATGATTCATTCGAATTTCAATTTCATTCATTCATTTCGAATTTCAATGCTTCAATATCAATTGCATTGTTATATTATTTTTTTATTTATCAGGCAACGCAATTGGAGGAAGCAAAGAGGAGGTTGGAATACGAACAAAATCGCAACAGGCAACGTTATCCGAGCAGTAGCGGAGGCAGCGGTGCTAAGCAAATGCAAGACTACGAACTGATGCCACCGATGCAAACAGTCATGCAGTCGAACCAATCGACCCTGAGAAGAACGAAGCAAGACGCCCCCAGTGATTTCACCACCGTTGTGTTCAGCTTCTGCGATGAGAAGGTGCCCTACCGGACTAAGATAGCCGGCTATAACGTAACACTTAAGCAGTTCAAGGACGTTCTTCCCAAGAAAGGCAGCTACAGGTAAAAATTTATCATATTCTTATTACTTTACATATTTTTATATGACACTATATCATATTTTGTACAATAGTAGAAAATACATGAAAATCAAGAAAATTGTAATAAAATTAACTAAAAAATATATTTATTACAGATATTTCTTCAAAACCGAGTGTGAAGACTTGGATATGAAAGTAATTCAGGAAGAAATAACCGACGATTCCGAAGTTTTGCCTCTGTGGGAGGGCAAAGTTATGGCTCAAGTCAAAGCGCTCGAGTAAATCCCCCATTGAAGTATTTCGAAACTTCCGAACCATGTATTAATTCATAATCTCTACTTCTCCGTCGTTCAGTGAAAACGGCAGGAAAAAGAAGGGAGAATTTTATTCAAAGCGCTTCCACGGTTTCTTCGCGGAAATTTTGAATGACAAAATTCACGAAAGCGAAGTAACATAATGAAAGCCAAGGACTCGTTGTGAGCTTGTTGATTATGAAAAAGAAAAACGGTCTAAAAAATCGACGAACATTCTGTTTATTGTAAACTAATTTTTTTTTTTTTTTTTTTTTTTTTATTTAAATTAATTTTAAGCTATTTTGTGCGAGAACGAATGCAGATGAGCGTTAATGAGCGAAGTTCTCGGTAAAAATATTTTTGTGATTATTTCAAAATTTTTGAAAAATTGCTGAAAAACGTTAGCGATAGTTAAGAATAATTTAATTTACGTGCATAAGACATTACATTAATTTTAAAATTTATAAGACGATAAAAAATCATGTTAAAATTATTTTTTAATATAAAATTATAAATTATCTATTATTTGCATCACCATTGAATTTTATATTTTTAACTCGAGATCTATTATTCATCATAATCATAACAAAATTGATTTAATTTTAACTTAATCATAAGACAGTATTCGAAAGTGTAAAAAACAGCTTTAGAGAAAATTTTTTCACAAAAGTATTTACACCGAGAAAGTGCGAGACTGCTTAAAAATGTACATATAACGAACAAAAACAAAAAAAAAAAAAAACAAAAAAAAAAAAAAAAAAACAAAAGACAAACAATTGAATCCGAGACCAAGCTCCAAGAGTGAGCGAAAAATCGAATCTTAAAAAGAAGCCTCTTCTTTTATTTTTTATTTTTCCCCACTTTAAAAGACTTGAATAGATATGGTTCGCCTCTTTTTTTATGAATATTATTATTAATATTATCTCCGACCGACTGTACAAAGAGCCTGCGTAGTTAATCGCCTTATCGAGGTCTGCCATGGACCCTAGATTTTACATAGGGAAAAAAAATTATACGATCAAGGAAAAATGAAAAAGGTTAGTCGATAAGGTTATAGAAATTATGTATATTATATATACATACATTATCTAAGTTATATATAATATGTATAATATATTATATATATATATATAAATATATATATATACACATCGAGTTTCTTGCTTCGCGAATAGAGGCGCATAAAAAACGCGAAGCGAGAAAATTTGAAAACAATGGAGGGAGGAGTCATCGGCGAAAATAAATCAACGGTACATCGACACTGTGCCGCATGTCAATCGTCAAACCACACTGTAACATACAAACCGTACGCATTTAAAATAAAAAAATAAAAAAAAAAAAAATAAAAAAAAAAAACGAAAAATAAACAAAACATAACATTCAAAAGGAGAACATAAGGAAAAACGCAATCAAGATTTTTAAGGTATGACTATGGTGTTTTTAAAATTTTTTATAGAATATAGAATAAAGTTTATAAATTTTGATTTTGAATAATTATAGTACAAAATCAGTATTGTATATTTCAAAAGTATAAAAATCACTGTCTGAATTTTAAGAATTTGAAAGGCTAATATTTTAAATATATTCGATTTTATAATAGTTAAAAGAACAAATTGTTAACAATCATAATGAAATTACCAGTGTGGTTTGAAATAATGAAATTTATAATTCAAACTAATAGTTTTGTTTTAGCTAGGAAAATAAATTTTCGCCATTAGTGGTAATTTTGCAATTAAGAATTGCGTAATTTTTTTCATACAATGATTTTTATATTTCTAGTCTAAGGCATACAGCTTAATGTACTATCAAAATCCATTAGAACTTAGATATCTCTCTCATATTTAAAAATTGAAAAGTCATCAGAGTCATACCTTAATAGAGAAAGAGAGAGAAAGAGAGAGAAAGAGAGAGAGAGAGAGAGAGAGAGAGAGAGAGAGAGAGAGAGAGAGAGAGAGAGAGAGAGAGAGAGAGAGAGAGAGAGAGAGAGAGAGAGAGAGAGAGAGAGAGAGAGAGAGAGAGAGAGAGAGAGAGAGAGAGAGAGAGAGAGAGAGAGAGAGAGAGAGAGAGAGAGAGAGAGAGAGAGAGAGAGAGAGAGAGAGAGAGATTGAGAGATTGATTATTCGCATTGAAGAATTGAGTAAGAAAGGATAAAAAAAAATGTAAAAAAGAAAAACAATTTTTCGTTATTGCGCATCGAAGGCGGCTGATCATAAATAAGCAAATAATCAAGAGTAATAAATAATAATAGCAAGAAACAAAAAAAAAAAAATAAATAAATAAATAAATAAAAAAAAACATTGATCTCTTCGTGCGAACTTTTCTTATCGGGTGCGGAAAATGAATTGTGCCTTTTTAGTGCAGTAAGCCGTCGGACGTAAGCCTAAACTTCGGCTGTGCGTTGTTTTCTTTACTTCATTCTTTCGACCGACCTAACGATTTACTTGATTTTTTTTTTCTTTTTTTTTCTGCTGAATTTGCTCGCAATGGAGCAGAGAAAGCGATTGGCAAGACCAATGTATACACGTGCGTATAATAAGTCGAGAAATTATTTTTTTTTTATTTTTTTTTTTTAATTATCTCTTTATAATCTTCATATTTTTTTTTTTTCGTTTTCTTTTCTTGCTTTTTCTTTTTTTTTTTTTTTTGTAAACGGGAAAAAATATCGCGATGATTTTTGTACCTAGTATTATTTAGGTAAAACGAAAAAGAAGAAAAAAAAAATAACATACGAAAGGAAACGAGGCGCCTAATCTTCTTATTTAAAAGAGAATTTTTAAGGAAAAATGTATAATGTATAAAAATAAAAAAAAGACTTCTTATCGATACGATGAGTGGCTCATCGATGTATGAATGAATTGTTTCGATGCTCCGTTTAGGCGTTTGAATTAGTATCTTTTTCACGATTAATTTTTATTATTTGTAAAAAACAAAAAAACAAAAAAACAAAAAAAAAAAAAAAAAGAAACAAAAAAAAAAGTGATTTTTTTTTTTTTTTTTTTAATGAATTAATTGTTTTGGTCTCCGCTGTACAAAATATCGCAACACTCGAGTATCCAAGAGCTTGGCCAACTCGTCGAATTGCTGCGTAGCCAATAACCGTATCGTTCTATTAATTTTTTTTTTTTTTTTTTTTTTTTTTTTTTAATGTTATTTAACGAACTTTTTTTTTTTCTTAATTGTACGACGATAATGCAATTGATTATTATTAATTAATATCACGAATGATAAATTGTTCCTGTACCTAACTGATTTATAATGATTATTATTATTGTATATTGAGAGCATTGAGGATAATAATAATAATAATAATGCGATTTTCACTGGACATAGACTACGAACTTTGTGTATAAATAATGATAAACAACTTGATCCTTTTATTATCCCTGATTTTATTATACTACGTGTAAGTAAATTTATATTATATAAATCAATATACAATGTGGTTAACGACCTATTACAAGAAATTGCAGTACATTGCCACATTTTTTATTTATTATTTCATCAGTCGCAATAATATAATATATTCAATAAATTTTATTTATTTATTATTTTAAATTGTTATGATTATTTTGAAATTAATTTATTTTTATTTTGCAACAATGACACCAAACATTTTTTATTCAATATTTTACCCTGAATTATTCGTTTTAAATCAATTTGGTTTAATTTTATTTTAAAAAATGTATGAATTTTAATTTACTATCACAATCTGAAAAACTTGATGCACCACAGATGGACTTTGTGGCGAACCGTCAAATTTTAATTTCTTTCATATTCATTAGGATTTGATTATTTTAATTATTTATTTTAATACTTTTTTTTTTTCTTTTTTTTTTTTTTTTTTTTTTTTTTGTGAGTAAATTGTGTTCATTGTTTCAATGCAAATGAAAATTTTAACCTTCTATCACATATGTTAAAATTATTATTTCTTTCACAATCTCGCAAATCAAAACGCGTAAATAATTTTGTAAATCTTGTATGTTTTTACAATAATTTTCAATCAAAATAAATTAATTTGCGTTTATTTGATTTTAATATGAAACCGTATCGATGACAAAACGTTTCTTCATTTTTTTTACAAACTCGAATCAATTTAATTTGTAACATCGTCTAAATTTCGATAATTATTCACCTTTAATACATGATTATTGAGTTGCGGTTTATTATTTATTTAATCTTGTCATATATCTAGACATTTTGCATTTGCATGTTGCTATATAAGTGCGTTTTTATATTTACGCATTATTTTGTATTTATTTTTATAGATAATTGAATAAGTATATCAAAAGAAGTGAAGACACTAAATATTTATGTTTGTGGAGTATTTTGGATGCACATTTTTTTATGAAATATTTTTATTTCCTTTAATTGTTAAACGATTTATCTTTAAATTTCATCGATACTATATCATGGTTTTGACGTTTTATGTTGAAATTTTATTAGAAATTGAAAAAAAAAAAAGATTAACAGCATTAAACGTAAGTATTGCGATTAGTTTTTATATTTGATTTTGTACTAAAAATTTAATGGCAATAGAATAATTTAAAGCGTAATTTTGTAATTTTAACAATTTTGAAATAAATTTTTCAGGAATATTGAATATCGACAATATTAGAATAATAAAATGACAGCTTATTAAATAAAAATAATGAAAACTGTAATTAACAGTATTTATTAATGATAAAATACTCGTTTTATCAAATAATTATTATTTATTATAACTAATAGTATTTTCATCAATTTTTTAGTCTCTTATGCGCCTGCAATTAATTTTTCTCATAAAATGTTATTACCCAATCTCAGTTAAATTATTTTAAAATATAAACATTTTTTATATAGCGTTTATGTATATACGAAGATAATTTAGTGCAAGATAAGCTTTCATTAATATTACGCGCTCGCACAAGATGGAATAAATAACTATTGGTAAAAGAATTTGCAATAAGAGAATTTTTTTTTTTAATGTTACGCATTATACTTCTTTTTTTTGTTTTTTTTTTTTTTTTGTTTTTTTTTTTTTTAGTTTTTAAGATATTGTTACTTATTAAGAATCGCAACGATTTAGATGACGTCGTGACAAGGAACAGAAATTATGTAATTATATGTATATCATTTTTATTATTTGACCTTGTAATAATTAATTACACAAATCATATTTGACGTCTTGGAATTTCAAATAATGTGTATGCGCATACGTAGTAAGTTTTTAAGTAATTTTTTTTAACAATTTTTTTTTTTTTTTTTCTAAGCGTATTTGGAAATTACAATTTTTTTTTTTTTTTATAATTTAAGTTACAATTTTTAAAAAGCTAAATAAGAAATGCGTATCGCGTCCTATAATAAAATATTATGAAATAAATTTTTTAAATTTTAATTATCGAAGTAAAGAATCAAAAGACTATCATTTAGTTTATCATTAGTTTATCATTATATTGGATAACTATGTAACCAGGTGTGTACGTTTTAATTAAGAAGATACATTTATGGCGTTACTCATGCCGAAAATATTTAAGATTACTAAGCTGTCAAACAATTTAAAAGAGCAAAAAAAAAAAAAAAAAAAAAAAAAAAAAAAAAAAAAAAGAAATCTGCTTATTTTTCTCTACATGAATAAATTGATAAGTAAAATGGTAACGAAATACAAAGAAAAAGATTAACGCTGTTTTTACAATTTGTTATTCGTAGCACAGATATACCTATGACACTATATAGCGATGTCAGGTATGTGATTAATTAAATAAGAAATACAATTACGACTTTGTTTTCCTTTTTTTTTTTTAAACACGTGCGAAGATTATGTTTTATCGACTTCTTAAAGTTTTTTAACGCGGTAAACATCTCGTGCTTTTGAGCAAATTTATTTTATTTAATCCGAATGTAAACGCGTAAAATTATATTTGCGGGTACAAAAAAATATCTGTTTCTTTTGTTTCTTTTTTTTTTTTTCATCTTGTAAACATTTTCTTCAAGAAAAAAAAAAAGAGAAAAAAAAAGTTTCTCGTCTCAGCGTTTGCTCAATTTTTATAGAATCAACGATCGTCATTCGAAAACATTTGATCAGTTATTTAGAATCGTATGTTATTTTTCATTGATCGTCGGTAAAGAAAATATTGTACGAAGGTTTGAAATATTTTTATCATAACGAGCATTTGCATATATTTGTAAAATTAAAATTACCGTTCATAGAAAAAAATAAAAAAAATAAAAAAATTATCGTACATAGAAAAAAAATTTCATTGTTTTGTTATCTTAAGAACCTTACGTATTTAACATAACAGTTTTCACATAAATCATCGAAATCATATGAGAACGTATACGTGATGAGGCCATAAATTTAAAAAAGTATAAGTAAACGTAAATTATAAACGTTAAATAAACGTTGATTCAATGAAAAAGTAAAGATCATAAATGTAAACGAATGCTATTTTTTAATAACGTCGAATTTACATCTATTGTATAATGAAAATTTTTTTTTTTATCTAATAGAAATATATCGCTATTGTCTAATGAAAATATATCGACTCGTTTCAACCGGAAGTATCTCAAAACAAAAAAAGGAAGAAAGAAAAAGTAAGGTAAGGTGTATTTCGGAGTAGTTTTTTTTTTTTTTTTTTTTTTTTTTTTATATCATCGTTTGCATTAGAGAGAATATCGGTAAGTTGAAAATAATTGATTAAAAAATACGTGTAGCCATGGTTGAGGTGAATCCATCTTACTTTATTATTTTACTTGCGAGAAATAAACAATTGATAATTTTATTTGTTTAACGTTAATCGATGGATAAACACAATCTACCTTGTAAATATTAAGTAAACATTTTTTAAAATTAATTTCTATATTCTTTGAAGATGTAAAAATATGGCTAAAAGAGAAATTTAACGAATATTTAACTTTCGATATTAAGCAATTAAGTAAATGAAATGATAATCCAGTAAAAAAATCGTACATACTATTATATATATTAGCTTGACTCGACGCGGACGAAACTTAATTCACTTGTACTCCGGGGCAAATTTAAACGAGTTTATGTCCCGATAGACACTTTCGATGAGTTTTATTCGAGTGCATCTAAGTAAGCGAGTATTCGATAATTTTACTCGTTGCGCTTAATGATTTGTTCTCTCTCTCTCTCTCTCTCTCTCTCTTTACCTTTTATTTTTTCTTAATTACCCAAGCAAATTGTATCAACGATGCACCTGTTGTTGTACTGGATCGACTTTTTTGCCTTGCATATTAATTCTTAATATACTTGAATGGATGGAATTGTTTTTTTTTAATTATAATATATATTTTATTTATAATAATTTTGAAAAAAGAACATGTATTTTAGTACGTTTTTTTTTTTTTTTGTTTGTTTTTTTTTTTTTTTTTTTTTCGTATTAGTATTAAGTACACACGAAGATGCGATGATAAATCTACAGATAAAATAAATAAGTTAATATTGTAATTTACGCATATACGAATGACTCTTACGAAACGTCTTCGTTTTCACACCGAAGCTAAAGCCGATCCATTCAACCTTTATTTCATTCACCGTTCGATTCAGCGATTCATTAATCACAACGAGTCGACTTTTTAATCGCTAAACTCGATTATGAACTCCGTTGCCGTGAGCAAGAGCAAAAATGAGCTTAATGAAAAATGGTCATCGACTCGATCGATTATAATTCTCGATGAAAGTCAAAGCCAACAACGGTATACGGAATCGAAGCGATTGCAAACGGCAGGAGTTGCCGATTTCGTTAATCTCGTTTGCCTTTGATTAATTTTCTTTCGGTATTTACCGATCGGTTCTTACGTTTATTCGGATTTTTTTTTAATAAGATATGCTCACCTATTCGTTTCTTTTATTTTTTTGTTTTTTTTTTTTTGTAGGTTCATAATTTTCTATTATTTCATAAATAATCAGTGTACGTATGCTTACTTTTGGGATAATCGCTGTGCATTTGGATTTGAAAAATTTTCGAGGAAAAATATGTGGATTATGTGTATTAAAAAATTTTCGTTATATATCTGTGAAAATTTCTTTTCGTAACACCGAATCATCAGTCGCGTAAACGATATCTCTTTATATAGTACAGTATTTAAAACACATTCTTTTTAGTTTCTGTTAGATTCATTTTGTTATTTTCTTTTCAAAAAACACCTGTATCGACACATTTTTCAAATACATATAGTATATTAATTTTTTATGCTTTTCATCACTTACCATTGAAATAATAAACTTGAAAACAAATTCGCTTATAATCATAAAAATTTGAGAAGAAAAATAATATTGAAATGTTAAAGAAAGGTTAAAATTTACATTCGATCGAATTATCGATATAATGTTTGAGTTTTAATTTATTATACTTTTTGTCTTTGTTTAAACTTTATAATTATACAAATATGTTAATTTGAACTAACATTTGAAAAGTTTACATATTCGTAAAAGAATCTAAGGAAAATCCCCGAAATGAAATAATCATCCAAAGAAATTAAAGATTAACGATAATTCAACAAAGTTTTTTCTCTTACGCGTATAAAGCTGTACGCTTCTAAGCCGGAAAGTTACCGATTCGTGTATATGTTATTAATAAAATGGATATTTCTAACGACTTAGTCTAGCGTAAATTTTCGCACAAGGAATGGGAAATAACCGATTTTCATGCGAATACGTATCCTTTTAGTTTACGGTTAATTAATTAGACACCTACGTATATTGTATAAAATACGATTTACGTGCGCGTGATATGTTTTTGCGCCGGCGGAAAAATCGGTTCTTCTTCACCTTGAATCATCTTGTTCGACGATATAGCCGAGAAAACAACACGAAGAGTATAAAAATATGATGTAAATGCAAACAAAAAAAGGAGGTTGCGGTCGCTCCAATTGTTTCGTTTTTCTTTTTTCTTTTTCTTAAATTTTCTTACGTAAAACAAAAAGTATTCGATGTATAATCTGTATTGTTAAAAATTGAAAAATAAATTTAATGCATTTTTTTTTTTAATGTTTTTACGATTATTTCTATGTGACTATATACTATATACAACTGTGTGAAAATTTTTTTTTTACGCTAAATTTATTCGATGCGGAATGTTTCTTGCTAATGCAATATTCGTAATTCTAATCGATTCTAACCGTCGTCGACTGTTATAAATTATCATTTAATAATCTTATTTATCCACTTTGTAGTCTTAAGGATTATAAACGTTGAATATTTAAATGTGGAATTTGAAATATAAACGTGTAATTATAAAAAAGTTTGTGTGTTTAATGGATTGTTTATTTTATTAAAAGTATTTATTTGATTAAATTGGAATTTGATTTATGCCATAATATGATTTAGTAAGTAAAGATTGAGCAATTTTGTAAATAATTTTGTAAAATTTTATCCAAGATAATGAAAAATCGCCTCGACGCCTTATTAAGTAGTTTAATTCGATAAATAAGAAAATTATTTACTAAGTGAAACAAATATACACACAAATGTATCTAAAAAAATTTGACATCTGCTTAATTTAAAAATGTAAATTTTATCTTTGATGTAATTTACTTTTTCTTTTTTTCCAATGCAAAGATAAGTTATGCGAGATTATAAGTATTCAATATTTTTTACCACTTAATAATCTCATGTAATAATAAATAAAAATACGCCAGACAAAGGTGTATTCGTTAATTTCGCAAAGAAAAAAACAAATAAAAGTTAATGTTATAAAGTAATATTTGATTTTGATGAATAATACAAGTATTTATTAAAAAAAAAAAATATATATATATATATATATATAACGAAAAAACTATTCATTAATTATTATCATAACAAAAAAAATTATATTTTGTAAATTCAGTTGTTGTTTTTCAATTTTACGAATAGTCGTGGAAATTTTTTGCAAAATAGAGGCTAAAAATTTAAAAATTCGTATCCAAAAATCATTTGTGAGTTTTAATTTCGTTGCGAAAAAGGTGTTCGAAAAATGTCAAGGTAGAGCAACGTTTTGACATCGTAACGTTATTTTTTAAATGTGACCTAAGCTGCTTATCATAAACCACGAAACGGCCTACAATAAATTTTAAACAGTCAATAACGTTTGTTTTTTTCACGTGAGATAATATACACGTTTCTAATATGCGGTTTTGGATAATTTTTACACGCTTGGATTTTTTCCTTATTTTTTTTTTTTTTTCAGCGATATATCGAGACAGAAAAACGATATTTATTCTAGCAGATAAAATATTTATTAATGCAAGACTTACTATTAGAAATTTTGTACATACTTTAATGAAACCGTCAAATATTCCGATATAATAATGAGGAAAACTGTTAATTTGTTTAAAACGTAGGATGATTTATGTAATTGGAAATCCAATTAAAATCTTCTCACTTGTTTGCAAAGTTTTCTTCGTCTAAATAAGTATGTGATTTCATTAAAAAGTTTGCGACAAAAGTACGCATTATTTTGAGGTAATGGTCGACGTTAAATTAAGTAAATGACAAAAATCAATAATTTAATCCAAACGACTTTATCGATTTACCGTCAAAACTTTAAAAAATTTAATAAAATTTCATAATAATTTATATATAACCGTTATTTATTTGCCGATTTAAAATTTTTCGTATCTATTAACATTCGGAAATATTATTGCCGCGATTAATAACATCAAATTTGTGATTTTGAATATTCAAATGAAAATAGCTAAAATTTTAATTTTTTTCACCGAAGATTTGTCATTCGATTTATTTTTTTTCTTTTAAACATTTAATTTTCCATCTTAATAAGATTCAAACAAATTTTACCATCTTACCGATCCAATGCTCAAACTTAGACTCTCTTTCTCTGTACCATCGGCGTTCGTTAAAAGCGAAAAAGCCAAAAAAAAAAAAAAAAAGCCGGAAATAGCAAACTCATATCTTTTGTATTTTGAACGCATGTGTGCGTGTAGTCACGCGCTAGCTAAAGAGCAAAACAAACGAAATATACAGTGAGTCAACCGACGGATTTTTACCCTTCCTTTTTCCCCACCAACTCCTCCTAAGTTTTTATCGGCGAACGTATACCGATAAGCTGTCGCATAAAATTATCGCATACATGTATCCGTAAACGAGGATCGATTAGACCGAGGAAAATCACACACGCGAGAGAGAAGACTCGTTAAAAAGAAATAAAATAAGAAAGGTTGGGGGAGGGAGATGGGGGGGGGGGGGTAAATGATGAAGAAATTAAGGCACGTGACGCGATAATTTTCGATTTTTATGTTTATCTCATTCGCGATCAAGGCGCGGTCTTTTAAACGAGTTTCCATATACCATACTTATATACGAATGAATCGCGTAGTAGCCGCTTATTAAACATTTCATCATCGCGAATCTTTCAATGATTTATATAAAGAAGCCGATTTCTTGTCGAGATTCTCCCTCCCTCCCCCTCTCTCTCTCTCTCTCTCTCTCTTTTTCTCGATACGTTGTATTGTTTCGTCGAGGCGATCTTGATAATTCGTTATTCTCGTGCGGGATGATTTGTTCTTTGTTCTTGTATGCGAATGAAGGCTTGTTATCATTATTAAATTTTTTAGTTGATTTTTTTATATCGTGTATACTTGATGGAATCACGTGTGGGAAAGTTGATTTGGTAGATGACAGAGATAGTCCTCTTTTTTTTTTTTTTTTTTGTTTTTGAAGAGGTTTTCGAACGCAAATATTTTTAGATGTGTCTTAACATTTCGTCTTTGAGTATTTGTGATAGAAAGACCTTCAAGAAAAAATTGGGTGACTATTGCTGCGGTCTTTATCAGTTTCTCTCGAAGTTTCTCTCTGTCGAAACAATCAAACCAATGTTTGAGCGATTTTTAATATTTTTGAGCGTTTTAGAAACAAAAAAAATGCATATTCTCATTTTTGGGACACTCGGTATAAGTCTTTTCGTTAAATTATATTAGATGCATTAATTTTCAATACGATTTAAACTTTTAATATATTAATAATGTATGCGAAAAATTCATTGGCTAATAAGCTTGACAAAAAAGTAAACATTTAAAGATCGTTAACACGTATTTGTTAAAGTACTTTACGTTTTTGACAAATTACTTAATTTACTCATCGTATTTATGAAAATTTTGACAAACTCTAGTGGATTTGTTTTATTGATTGTTAACTAAATTGTTTTATTATCGATCTTAAAAAAAGCAACAAAATCGTGATGTAAATTTTTATTTATTTTTTTTTATTGCACATTGCAAAAAACGTGAAAGTTTCATATCAACTTAATTATATACGTAATTAAATTTCTTATTTGATTTACGATCAATCATGATTAATGCATTCAACAAATAATAAACATAATTATATTACTTTAAGCAAACAAAATTACACCTTAGATTTATAAGGTGTAAAAATTACTATAAATATAAATCAAATACTTTTCTCTCTCTCTCTCTCTCTCTCTCTCTCTACATTTTAGGTATTTTATTGCAAGCAAAGCTCCGATGACATTTAAAAAAGCAATGACGATCTAAGCTAAGCAGCAAGAAACCAAGAATAACAACGCACGACAATAGTAAAATTGATCAAAAGCTCGTTCCAAATATAGTTTAAACACGGTTTCATATATCCACGCACAAGCTCAAAATGAATCTTTAAAGCGAGAGAAGAAGGGAGCAACAACCTTTAACGAAATAAACCTCATATACATCTACTCGAAATTAAATAAAGTTTCTCTCAACTCCCACCCGCAAATCGGTTAATTAACACTTATAAAAACTTAATTCGTAACACACGCACAAGTTAAAGAAAAAAAAAAAAAAAAAAAACAAAAAAAAAAAAACATAAAAAAACAGAATTCCGGAGTCTCTTCCCTCATCGTCACATGATCTCTCTCATGTGCTCGCGCGCTCGGTAAAAAATGAAAAAAAAAAAAAAAAAAAAAAAAAAAAAGAGCATGCATACATGTACGTATAATGCACACAAATCCCGTGTCCCGTGACTCACTTACACAGGCTTTCAACGGCCGTATACGTGTAATCCTCGTGATCTCCTTCTTCGTATTCTTATTCTTCATCTTCTGTTTTTCCCGGCCGTTTAATTGAACCGCGTGCCTGGTGTATATATGTGTATATACATATATGCGTAGAAGACGTATAAACACATCGGATGCGTATGAAAAACCTGTTTTCCCTCTACGTCTTGTGTGTACTTATTACATTCTTATTCTCCTGCGGTTTTTTTCCTTCTTTTATTTCTCTCTCTCTCTCTCTCTCTCTCTATCTCTCTCTCTCTCTCTTTCTCTCTCTTTTACGCTACCGCACTGCCGATACTTTGTTTTGAGAAAAGTAAAAGGTTTAGAGAACCGTAAGAGATTCTTCTGTTTATCAGAATCGATAATTTAACGCGAAGAAATGGACATTTTTTAGGTAATTTCTAGGAGCTGCTCTTGACTCAATTTTTGTTGGACCGGCAACTGTTGAACGCGAGAATTTGGTAACTTATTTTTTTTTTTTTTTTTTTCTTTTTTTTATACGGGATGACGCGCGTTATGACGTTGATTGAAAATGTTGAGGAAGGTTATAATGATGGATTGGGAAAGTTTTTGTTAAGGTTTGACTTTTAATGTGTCTTACTTTTTTAAATAATTTTACGAGGAAAATGTTTAATTTAAATTTAATTTATTAATTTCATTGGATTGAGAAAATTTTGCTCATTTTAATTGTGTTTAAAGTAGGTATGCTTATTTTAATTATGCTGTACATTTTTGAGAAAAATAGATTTTTTTTTCTAATAATTATAATATTATTTAGATTTATATAACTTTTTTTTTAAAGACTACTTTTTAACTATTTTATGGAATGTAATGCTGTATTTGATAAGATACGAAAAGTGTTTTCGTATGATTCATTCCTTTTTTTTTTTTTTTTTTTTATTTACCATCAGATTAAAATTTTTTTTGCTTAAATTATTAATATTAAGCTACTATTTCGTATTTACTATAAATAAAATAAGATATGAATTTTAATTGTTTCATTTTTACGATAAATTTGAAAAATTTGAAATATTTTTCCACCAACATAATGAATTCTTTATATTATTTCAAAATATATTATGCTTACATTTATAAACGCATTTGAAAAAGAAGTATGCATATGCAAAGGCAATTTTTTAAAAAATTATTCAAAATTAAGATACTTATTCAAGGAATATAAAACTTTATATCCTATTTACATTAAAGAAGTTCCTCATTGCCATTAAATTAAACCATACATCGACTAAATTATAATTACTTGTATGACACGGATAAAGTTTACATGTTTAATATTCGAGAATGTAATTACATTCTAAATAACTTTATTATTACTTATGCATAAGAAGAAAAAAAGAAACAAAAAAAAAAAATAAATAAAAACGAAAAACAACGAACTCGAATTCTATGACGCGTGTTCGAACCTAACCTAACAACCAGCGTGAGGTATATCGAGATCGCTAGTCATGTGACATTTTCTCTAAATTTTTTTTTATCTTTAATAAAGTAAAATTTATGAGGAAATCAGTTTTTCTATACCCGACGAAAGTCACTTTAAATGCTTTTTCTCTCTCTTCAACTCTCCTGGCAGTAAGAAGAGTAAAGAAAATAGAGAAAATGAGAGAAGATAAAGAAGTTATATACACACGGGTGCTAGCGCGTAAACTTGAAATTTCATCTTCGCTCGTGGAGGTGAGTTCGATTCGTTTGAATTAAAATTTTTAAAATCGACATCTTCTTAATCTTAAAAAAGTTACTTTTTTTTATAATTGGACACTCATCACACATACACCGTTCATTTATTTATTTATTAATTTTTTTTATTTTATCAGTTTAACGATTGCATGAAATTTTCTTTTAATTTTTACATCGATCGTCACGCGCGATTTAAAATTTTTTACCGATCGTTTAAAACAATAATTAACAATCGCGAACTCGTCGACTCGTTAACACGTTACGTTCTTAAAGATAGTTTTAATCATCTCTACGAGAAATTCTTACGCAAATCTTTCATTTTTTAAATGCTGCAAGTCCTGGCATACTAAACAAACGAATAAATCAAGTAACTCAACGCGTTAATAAAGGTTACTGCGACGCGATAAAGAAAAAAGAAATAATAAACATGTATATTACCGCGGACCTTCCAACGTACGTCACGATCTTTAAAACCCGAGTCTCGTGACTCCTTACTGAAAGAGCAACGGCGAAGGTTAACGATCTTCTTGTATGCCGCCTGTATAACAAGTTTTAAGATTTTTTCCGCTTCTAGTCTTTGCGTACGTTATTAACGAGGATGAACGCTCGCGCGCGCGCGTGCGTGTACGACACCTTATAATGAGCGATCTAATTGAAATTTGCTTGTTTACTATTTTTGAAAATTATTCTGGTATATAATCGCTTAAGAAATTGAAGATTTGTTTAAAGGCATTGAATTACCGATTTTGCGAATTAAATAAATGTTCTTGTATTGAAAAATAATTGTCGCTATATAAATTTTAGAAAAAAAATTAATCGAACAATGGTGCATGAATAAATTTTAAGAAAAAAATTAGTCGTTAGAAATTAGAATAATAATTTTTTCCGAAATTGTACAGAAAAAGATAAGGGAATACGCGTAATGCTTTAAATAAACATTGCCCAATCATACCGAAATGCGTCTACTTACGCAGACGTTTATACATTGCCGTAGATAAAATTTATGAAAAATATAATTAATTAATGAATTTTTCAATATACTTGAGATTGTTAGAAATCTTGAAGAATGAATTCAATACTTCAAATAAAAGTCATGATAAACAATTTTTATTTTTCTTAATGTAATAATGAAAGAGTTAGATATAGAGTCCGATTACGTTTTGATCCATTTAAGTAGATATGTTCCGAGTTTTGACAGACGCGTCTGATATTATTCAATACAAATCTACTTAAATAAATACACAAATTCTAGTTTTTTTTTTTTTTTTTTTTTTTTTTTATCTGTCTAAAACGTCGAATTTTTCCGTTTCGGTATCAAACATTATCTTAAATAAATTTGATACATTTTATACCTTTATAAGATTTTACATATTAAACGTAATGAGTTTCAATAAAAAATAATTCATCGTATTTCCATAAAAAGAGAATTATTGTCGTCGATTGCGTAAAAATAAGAGAAAACAAACGTCATGTCATAACATTAGAATTCGATTGAAAATTTTTTTACCTTGCTATTACCTCAAATTTTTAAATTAGTTAGAATAGTATTATTAAAACATAACCGAAAACAATTTGTTCGCTAATGCAAAAATAATCGCTTGCGTATATCATTAATTTTAATTTTCTTAAAGAATGTAATAAGCATCGCTTGTGTGTGTATATAATTCGCGCGAAATTTCTCGAGAATGCGTCGAATCAACAATTACCGAACACTTGACGTTTTTTTCTTTTTCTTTTATTTCCCCTCTTACAAATCGCTTTTCTTCTTCGTTTATCTCGTAATTATATTCAAATATTCATATATTTTTCTCATTGTTTATATTAAAAAGGAAAATTTTTATTAAATTATGCATTTCTCTTTCTCTCCGAGAAATTGAATCTTTAACGCGAACTCGACTAAACGCGCGAAAGGTTGAAAAGTTATGTTTGTAGATCGAGAGATACAGAATGTACGTTCAATTCGTTCATTTCGACGAAGTATCGCGTATTCTTGGAAAAAACTTTAATAATTATGGCATTACATCGATAAACATCTTGATAGTAGTTCGGGCTATTATTTTAAAAAACCAAAAAAAAAATAAATAAATAAAAGGTGAAAACGTCGTTTTGTAATTGTAATGTGGAACGTTTATGAAATAACATTGCAGCAACGTCAACGTAAGGATTACGTGTAAAAATGTTAAACAACGCGACAAATTACCGTAAATGTTTTAGAAAATCGTTCGATTTTTTTTTTTTTTTTTTTTTTTTTTTTTTTTTTTTTGTTTACTACTTTTTCAAAAATTGGAAAGAAAACGACTCGTTTTAATTTTTAATACGATTCATTGATTAATTGAGAGAAAAAAAAAAAAAAAAATTAGTGGAGTGTAATATTTTGTAGATTAAGAAAAAAAATTTTTAAATTAAATAAAGCTGAGTATTATTATTAATTTTTATCAAAACATCATGAAGCATTAATGTAATTATTTACGTATCATTTTTTTACGTTTATTCTAAAACGTTATATTTAAATTTTTTAATTAGATACACCTTTTTTAAAAATATCATACCTTAAATTTACAAAACTAGCGCTTATTAAAATGACAATAAGAAAAAGTATTACGCGTGAATGGAAAAAGCAAAAAAATAAAAGAGATAAGCAAAAATTGAACATTTCTTTCGCGATAACGATGAATACAAATAAGGCATAATCGCCACGCCTACAAAATCGACATGCACGCTTCTCATGTGAGTTAAAAGACATATTTCGGCCTTGCGGCTATATTTTATTAGTCAACACAATTAGTCGCTCACGTGCTTTTATTTTAACTAGAAAATCAGACGGCGGTTGACAGAGAGGCAAAGGAAGAGGGAGAGAGAGAGAGAGAGAGAGAGGGGGGGGGTGGAGGAGAAGAAAGAGAAAAGAGATACGCGAAGGATGACACATAAACTCGTGGATTTATTGAATTACGCAAAAATCGTAAGTATTTATTCGCAGTATATTGAGGCGATGATAGTAGTTACGGTTTAGGTGATCGCTTTGCCAAAGTACTCGTGACTTTATTTTGAGATTACGATTTTATTTATTTTTTTTTTTTTTTTTTTTTTTTTTTTTTTTGTTACTTTTATGAGAATTTTTGATCGGCGTTTGCTTAGTGCTAGAAAATTATTTTTCAAGGCTAATCGATAAGGCATTTAGCCAAGTTTTTAAGAAAAGTAATGATTAATTAATGGCGTTTTATATAAAATTAAATGTAAAATATATTTATATTAAATGTAAAATATAAGTATGTATTGGAATTTTAATGAAATTGAAAATTTATAAAAAATTTTTCAAACCATTTTTAAATCGTTCTCCGTTATCTAATTCTTTTTCGATTTTATTCGATAGATGATATAAAAGAATATTAATATTAATGAATATTAATGAAAATAATATTAAAAGCAATATGATGTAATGAAAATAGCAACGATAACTTTATTTGCGTAGGCCACAAAAAGAAAGAAAATTTTAAAGCAAAACTATCTAACGATACAATTTTCATTTTCAGGTAGAAAATGCTTCGGAATTGCAGGAAGTCAGAGCTCGATATCGTCGACACAAAATCGTTAACACATATATCACACGACAGACAAAGAGAGAAAGAGAAAGCAACGACGGGTTAGAAGAAAATTGGCGGCGACGTCGTTTATATTCTCTAGTGACGTCAAACTTAAGCGGTTAGTTTTTCATGCGTAGGTAAGAATAATTGGGAAATTCCGGTTTTGAGGAAACGATTTTCTTTCACCGGGGAAAAATAATTTTTATTCAGTCAAATCTTATTAGATTTGATTTTTTTAAACTTTAAATCTACAGTTACATCTGCGAACATCTGCAAAAATATTAACGAACATTTATTTATATCTATAAAAACCTTACTATTTGATCATCATATATACACATATGCCGTTCTCCGTAGATTTATAAAACTGTATACACATTTAAAACAAAAAAAAAAAAAAAACAAAAAAAAAAAAAACCGTAAAAACTATCAGATCTACCCACATTTGAATAGATCCATCTAGATCTCACTACATCTACAAAATTCTGGATAGATCTCTTAAACGAAAAATATTCGTAAAGTCGTATAAACTATAAGATCTATCGAGATTTCGGCAGTTATAATAATGTTGATCTAAAATTTTGAAAAATCGCGTTTAATCGCGATTTATTGGGTGTACAACACATCTATTGGGTGTACAACTTTGCTTCCGCCGTTTTTTTCCGAAATTCGAGGCTTTATTGTAAAAAACTGGTTATACATTTATGATTCAAAGTATTGTCCATCGCTGACCACTACTTTCTCCTATCTTTCGGGCAGCATACGAATCCCGCGTTGAAAAAACTGGTCATCTTTTGAATCGATCCACGAATCGATCCAATTTTTTACTTCTTCATAAGACCGGAAGTGCTGGTCAGCCAGGCCGTGTGCCATTGATCGAAACAAGTGATAGTCTGAGGGAGCAACGTCTGGAGAATACGGCGGGTGGGGTAGGACTTCCCATTTCAATGTTTCCAAGTATGTCTTGACCACTTTTGCAACATGGGGTCGAGCATTGTCATGCTGTAAAATCACTTTATCATGTCTCTCGTTGTATTGCGGCCGTTTGTCTTTCAATGCTCGGCTCAAACGCATTAATTGCGTTCGATAACGATCGCCTGTGATTGTTTCAGTCGGTTTTAACATCTCATAATACACTACGCCGAGCTGGTCCCACCAAATACTGAGCATGACCTTGGAACCGTAAATATTCGGTTTGGCCGTCGACGTGGAAGCATGGCCGGGATATCCCCATGATTTTCTGCGCTTGGGATTATCGTAGTGAACCCATTTTTCGTCCCCAGTCACAATGCGATGCAGAAATCCCTTCCGTCTTTGTCTTGCAAGCAGCTGTTCACAAACACACAAACGCCGTTCAACATCTCTCGGCTTCAATTCGTACGGCACCCAATTTCCTTGTTTCTGAATCATTCCCATGACTCTCAGGCGTTTTGAAATGGCTTGTTGCGTCACTCCCAATGATCCTGCCAATTCTTGTTGCGTTTGACACGAGTCTTAATCAAGTAATGCCTCCAATTCTGCATCTTCGAAAACCTTTTTTCTTACACCGCCATGCTGGTCTTCGACGTTAAAATCGCCGTTCTTGAAGCGTTGAAACCACTCTCGGCACGTTCTTTCACTAATAGCGGCGTCACCATAGGTATTTGAGAGCATTCGACGAGTCTCAGTCGCAGATTTCTTCATATTAAAGCAGAAAATTAAAACCTCCCGCAAATGACGAGAATTTGGCTCGTAAGCTGACATGTTTAATCGAGAATAACTTTATGATGCAGACACAAATCGACTAATATTTCGATGGCGTTATGTTTACAAATACCTAAGCTTATTGTATGACATCTATGATCTATTTATTTCAACTACCACTTACCGCTACAGCCATCTATTGCAAAACGGCGGAAGCAAAGTTGTACACCCAATAATTAGATCTTATTGAAGAAAAATTATTTTTACCGAGTTTATTCTTCTTGCAGCGTTAACAAGCTCGATGTATCGATAGAGTTAACTCTTACGCGAGATTTGAAGTTTCGTTAAATAACAATTTATTCCAAAATTACGTCGTTGAAATGATTTTTATTTGAAAATTAGATAAGGAAAGTAAACAATATTATAAAAAAGAAAAGTTCGTGTACAAAATTTTCGTTTAGATTATTATTGGAATTAAAGCTTAATGCTTTTTTTCAATCGACGTTAATTTTTTTTTTTTTTTTTTTTTTTTACTAAATGTTTATTATTTCTTTGTGTAAAATCAACGTATTTTCTACTATTCAATTGATTTATCAACTTCGATCGTTAATTAAGTAGAGATTAGAACAAAAAAATAACGCACACACACGCACACACACACACACTCATTTTAAAATAGAGTAAAAAAATAATACAATCTTGTTGTTGCTTTTTTCATACACATACACACACGGAATGTCCCAGTTACGAACGATGCTTTACTTTCTAAACTTTTTCAAACCGTTTTATCAATGCGAAGTAAAAGTAGCTAACGCTAGAGTGCCAATTTTTATTTTTCTTTCTTTCGTCGTGTCGCGTGTCAAATGAAACGCTTAGAAACGAGGAATTTTAGAGAGAAGTTTGCGTTAATTATTTTTTATCCATTTTGTTTTTGTTTTTGTTTTTGTTTTTTTTTTTAATTGTAATTGACACATACGATTATATGTGTATAAGCATATTTGAAATATCGAGATAATTATTATATTTCATAGTACGATGCAAACGATTAAATATAAAAAAGAAAAACGTCTCAAAGAAAAACATAAAGTCCTAGAAAATAGCCCGATCAATTTTTTTTTTTTTTTTTTTTTATGTGATAATTCATTTAAACTTTTGGGTCAACTATATATATTTTTTATGAATATACAGTCTCAAAAATAAAAAATTAAAAAAAAAAAAATTTTTTAAATTAACAAACTATCTGAAATGCTTTTACGGAAATAATTGTTAATCAAGGATAAAAAACGAATTTTTATTTTAAATAAGTTTTATATTTTGAATTTTAAAGGCAAATATTATTTATTATTTAAAATATTATAAATTAAATCATCTATTTATATATTGTTAAGAAAGTACCATTACGATAACATCACTTCTTATTTGTTTATCTTATGTCAGATCGCATTATGCATTTACTGCTAGCTTTTGTAATTTTTTTTTTTATATAATAAGATAATAAATTATATAATCTAACAAATAAAAATGAAAAATAACGTACAAATCGACGTTAGCGCACGCGATGTAGAGAAAAATAAATAAAACAACGCGATCAAATACAACATTAAATTTAATATTTTTTATATGTAAAAACAATCATTAAATTAAATAAAAATGAGTAATTCATTGTTTATGTTTAAGAAAGATATTTCATATTTTGTCCATTAGCGCTTCTTCACAATCGAAGCATTTATTTTTATTTTTTTAACAGCCGGAAATCAAAGTATTGTGATTGAATTGTTTGGAAAAAAAAAAAAAAAATTTTTATTGCACAGTACACGAGTAATATTATCTACTCGTATAATTTGATGCGATAAAAAGGATTATTACTGTATGAATCCAAGTTTAAATTGTCGGTTTATGAAGTTTAATACCTGTTGGCTTCTTATGCGCGGAAAACAATTTTAATTATAAATCGATTTCAAATTAATTAACGCTGACATAATTAAATTAAGATTCGTGATTATGCACATTAAGTTGCGAAGAATTTAATTTTCGTTTTTACGGTTGACATTTTAAATCGCATATTATTTTTCTAGTTTTTTTTTTTTTAAATATACATATAACGAGGATTTGACTTAGCGCATTTATTGCTTTTTTTTCTTTCTTGCAAATTGATTAATATTAAAGAGAAATGAAAGGAAAAAATGAGAGATATTTATTTATAATTCATTATTATCAAGATTACATTAAATGTTTATCATACATATTAAAGGTTTATTTAAAATCCTTCAACGTAATAAAAATAAATTAAATTTATAAAATTAAAAAAAAAAATAATAAATAAGAAACTTGGATTTAAATCTAACCTTCATTAAATATTAAAATTAAATTTTTTTTTAAATTCTAAATGCCGATCTTCTGCAATAATAAACATATTGATTTCGTTATTTATTCATACCGTAAAATCGACGAAAAACCCATCAAATGACATCACATAGCTTATTAACTACTTCTAACCGATAATTATACATTTAGATATTCAAATGCTCAACAAAAAGAAAGAAGAAGAAACTTTCTCTCTCTCTCTCTCTCTTTCTCTCTCTCTCTCTCTCTCTCTCTCCCTCTCTCTCTCTCTTTCATTCGTTTTTCTCTCTCGAAAATTTTCGCATGTAAACGAACGCCAACAATCGTATAAAGTTTACCGAACAATCGGTATAAGTGTTTACAGTCCGAATCGTTGGATTGACCGATTGATACACACACACACACACACACACACACACACATACACACACATATATATATATATATACATATGCGGTGAAAAAACGCGCGCGCGCGCAGCGAAGGAATCAGCCGAAAGACGAACGAGGAGGAGCAAAAGAAGGAAGGAGAGCGCTGGTTACAATCCTGAAGCGAGTCGGAGCGAGAAAGAGGAGGTGGAAGAGAAGTAAATCGGCGATACGTTCTCTCTCTCTCTCTCTCTCTCTCTCTCTCTCTTTATTTCTTAACGCTCGTCGGGGAGAGCATTTATACCGAGCGCTAAGGCGCCCGCACGCGTGTATTATTCTGTTATCGGAGCGAGCACGGCCGCACTTCTTCGCTTCTGTAAACATTTCTTCTCTTCGTCGCGTTACTTGCATGTGTGTACAACGTCGTTTTCTACATGTGCACGAGAGAAGGAGAGAAAGAGTTTAACGTAAAATCGAGGAAGTTTGAGGATACGCTTTTGTTTTATTTTACTTTTCTTTTTCGTTGTCATTTTTGTTTTTTTTTTTTTTTTTTTTTTTTTTTTTTTTTTTTTTTTTTTTTTTAATACATATCTTTAATTTATACAAAGTGGTGAAACTAAGCGAAATTGTTTCCACGATTTTTTCTTTTTTGTTGTTTTATCTTTGATTCACTGGGTGAAGAAAGAGACAGACACTTATCGACGTGGAGTTTTGACGATTTTTCTTTTCTTTTTTATTTCGTTACGTTTTCTTTCAATCGTCTCATCCCGTCGGGAGAATGAGGCTAACAAAGAAGACGCAAAGGTAGAAAAGGATTTGCCGATTTTTGAAGGAAAATAAGACAAAATACCCAGTGTTAGAAACACCGTACAACGGAGAAGGAAGAAAGATAAAAAGATAAACTCTCCGACAGACGATTAACGAGGTTTGTGAATTCGTTAAGTTTATCAATTAATCGTGCGTCGGTGAATCAAGAGCGCGTGTTTCGATCGTTAATGTAAGCGAAGATTTGAAACGATTGATTTTTATCCATTGTTTTATTGATATCGTTTTAATTAACGTTTGGAGAACGATCGAGAGAACGCGAGTACGTGTGTATACATATTATACATATATATATATATATATATATATATCGTAAGCATTGAAAATTTTTCGCACGGTGACTAGTCGATTTGTAACTATGTAAATAAAGCTTTTTTTTTTTTTTTTTTTTTTTTTAATGCCGCGATAAAAGTTAATTTTTTAATGGAATTTTTAACGTCAATCGTTTAATCGTTATAATTAAAAATCAAAGCGTTAACTTTAACAAGTACGCGCTCGTTTCGATTATTCGATCAAGAGAATCGTATATGTGTTTAACGATTACGCGCATTTACGTTATGAATTTACCATAAATGAATTGAAGTACTTGTGAAAATTAAAAAAAAAATAGTGGATAAGTTCATTGCGTAAGGTTCATTGAATTTTTATATCTAGATTAACTAGTTTGATTAACTTGAATTGTTAATCGAGAAATTTTTGAGAAAATTAAAGTTTAAATAATTTTTAAACATTGAATTCGGAAAATTTGTTTAACATTACATCCAATGACTTAAATTTTTAATAAGAATGTTAAAAATTAAGGCACGTTTAAAATTTTAAATGTAAATTAATATTAAAATATTAAAATATCAGATCGATATCGGTAACGGTTTGGGGTGACGTAACATTTATAAATTAATATTATTATGAAATTTATGTTGAACTAATAATTTAACAAAAAAAAAAAAAAAAAAAAAAAAACAAAAAAAATAATAAAAATACTTTTAATTAATGCAAAAATGCTTCGAGATCATTCCATGTGTAACCAATCGAATTTAAAACTGTTAAAAAATAGATTCGTACAATAAAAAACGAATTTTTCTTACGCGAAATTGATAAAATCAATGAATCTCGGTACAAACTCGGAGATAAACATATTTTAATAATTCCATCGAAATATTTATACTTGTCAAATATATATTGGCCGTTACGCAGATACAACTTCATTGACATCGAGTAAAACGTCGAGTTAATCATATTTGAGTTGTTGATAAATAACGACGTATAATAAAATGAGAGACAAAAGAATAAAAAAAAAAAAAAAAAAAAAAAAAAAAAAAAAAAAAAAAAAGAAGAAAAGAAAAATTCGCAGCTTCTTTCTTTCGCTCGTATATCGTTCACGTGTCTTACGTAACCCAATATTTTAAATAGTTTTGCCGTTTGGCCATATAAATGATGTAACGAGTTTTTGACAGAAAATCAATGTAACATCTGAGAAAATAAATTAATACTTTTTTGTATAATTTTAATATCATTTTTAAAGTTGAATATTTTTTTTTTTTTTTGTCATCTTCATCGATTTAAAATAACAATTATTCAATAACTTTTAAAAGATAATTTTTACGTATTAGCTTTCTTTTTTTTTTTATATTTAATTGCAAAATTTCAATTATAAAATAAAAGATTGATGTACTTTTCTTAATTATTAATTACAACATTATCTTTTATTTATTATTTTTTTTTGTTAACTACTTGCATATATTAGAGTCACGATGAATTTTTATTAAATTATTCTAATCAATTGTAAAAATATCGTTATCTGCAGTAAAATATATTTATCCTTGTTTCAATTTGAGTTTGTTTTAAAAAAATGGATAATCGTTAATTGTATATTAATATTAGCTCAATAATTACGCCAATTATAGATCACAGTGATGTAATTAATCATTTTGTTGATAAAAAAACAAAAAAACAAAAAAAAAAAAAAAAAAAAAAAAAAAAAAGAGAAAGAAATTTAATAGTATTTTAGTTTATTTAACATAAATATATTTATTTTATCGTTAAGGAAATGAAAATTTATCGTTTTTTCTTTGTTTTCGAAAGACGATATTTTTTATAAAAATTGTAAAACACATCCATCTCGATATATTTATCGTTAATCAATTGAAAAAAAAAAAAAAAAAAAAATGATGGAGATCTATTCACATATATATATATATATGTAAATGTCCTAAATATTCATGATCGTAACGTAAAGCATCGATGAAATCAGTTACACAAAATAATTGTTCCACGTATATACGAATTAGAAAAATAAAACATAAAATGCTTAAAAAAGAAAAAATAATAAATAAATAAATAAAGAGGAAACAGAGGGAAAAAAAATTGAGCAATTTGTCGTGAATTTATGGAATGTAGAGAATTCCGGTGATTAATCGAGTTTTTATGCAAACTATTAAAATTTTTTATCTTCTAATTCGGCCAGGGAAAAAGATAAAAAAAAAAAAAAAAAAAAACAATTACCGAAAGAATGTAAAACGAACAAAAAAAAAAAAAAAGTACGCGATTATGTTTCAAGAATTACAACACACGTGAGAATAGCGAGAATCGATTATAAAATTTTGTAATAATTGACGGGATGGAAAAAGAAGATGAACTTGAATTGTAAATTTAATAAACGTTGTATTGCAATAAAGCGATGAAAATCGAATAGGTTCCAATCGAAAAGAAATCAAAATTCTTAAAAGTCAACTGCATGGATGTATGTCAAAATTTTTATTTTATTTTATTTTATTTATTTTTTTTTTTTTTTTTATTATGTAATAGAATTCTTTATTTACGAGTGATGAAAAATTATAAAATTATTAATTTCTTTTAAATTTTTACGTAAAAAGGAATTAGCAAAATTTGAAGGAAGTATGTCATTCCTATAACTTCCAGTCTGTTAATAAATATATTGAAAAGAGAAATTTTTGATGGTTTGTTCGAAGAACGTCGAATTGTGAAAGAGATAATTTTCAAAGTCACGATAACTCGTGATGTATTTCACCGACCCGCATACTTTTCAATATTCTTACTTAATCGCTTTATAAAATTATTGTTTATAAAAAATATTATTCAAACATTTTCATAAAATTCGTATTTTATCATCGTACGAAGACGAGAATAATTTACCTCAAAAAAATCTTGTAAGTATTTTTTTACTCGAAAATCTGGCGCGTCGTATCCGTGCGCGTAATACGAGAATTTAATTCGATATCTCAAAAGATAAAGGGAGAATTCCTTAGGTGCTCGTATCCTAGATAAAGGAAAGTTCAAACAAACGCTTCGTGTACGACTTATTGCATAATAAATAACGATTGCGCTAAAGATGAATCGCGATATTCATAAGTATATAGTATAAGCTTTTGCAAAAATGGGTCCGATAGCCGAACCGGCAAGGACAGCAGGAATGAGTTTTCGTTTCGTTTTTCATTTTTTTTTTTTTTTTTTTTTTCTTGCATCGAACGATTTATTTATTATTTTTCTTTGTATCGATTAATGTGCGAGACAAAAGTTTTTAATTTTGAACTTTGAATAGGGAGACTTGAATGTAATTAAATATTTTTGTAATGCGACTAAAAATTAAGAGTTGAAGAGGAATTTTTTTTTTTTTTTTAAGGAAATTAATTCCGTTTTAGTCGATTATGTTAAAAAATTCTACAATAGAGAGGAATGAGAAAAATAAAATGACAATAAATATAAGATATTCTTTTGAACAAATGTTAATTGATTCTTGAGAAAATTATAAGGATACACGCGTTTATTTGAATAACAAAGGTAAAATTGCCAAGGTGATCCCAAGTCTCTTTCTGGCTCTTCTTTATTTTTCTTAAACAATCGAACTCGTAATTAACACATTGTACTTAAAGCGTAAGAAAATTCATTTCCTTCTCTTCAAGTTTCTGTAACGTATAAGTGAATTATAACGCATGACAAACACTACGTTAAAAAATAATGAACGAAACGCGTCATCTTTAGCGCTACGAACAAGATGATGAAGAAGAAAGAGATAAGCACAAACAGCAAAGGAATTAAAGTAAAAAATAAGATTACCGAAAACTCTATCCCAACGGCGAGTATCCACGTCTGACCAAACCGTTCGCTTTACTACTGTCCGCGAATAAACTTTCTACGTATATACACAGTCATCGAGGCACGTAAGCGTTAACGCTCTGCTCGTAAATATTTTTCTCTTCTCGCGCGCGCACGAAGGTTTATCGTTTCTTTGCTTATTTTTTTTTTTTTTTTTTTTTTTTTTTTTTTTTTTTTTTTTTTTTTTTTTTTTTTGTATACGTATCTTCTTCACGGAATATCCGAAGGCTGCGTATTCTTGTCTCTTTCGTGTGATAAAAAGAAAGAGAGAGATGAGAATGTAAAGAACACGCGGGTAAAAGGGAAAATTAGTTACAAGTGGCCGGGATTGACTCGAGCGTCACGCTTTTTTATTGATCGTTTTTATTGATATCGGCGCGATCTTTTACTCCTCGAGTTTTTATGTATGTACATATATAAGCTCGCCGAATTGATTTTCGCGATTTTCTTTGTACTCCCCCTTGCCTACTCTCTCTCTCTCTCTCTCTCTCTCTTTTTTCAAACGATCGATTTTACTTTTTTTTTTTTATCGTTCTTTTTGTTTGGAAATTTCGGTAGCGGCTTAGATCGGCAATTTTTCTTACGCTCTTTCCGTTTCTTTTTTTGTTTTTTTTTTTTTTCTTTACTGCATTGCTCGGTATTGCAAGCGGTCGGAAATTTTGTACGCGTACGCGTATGCACATGTGCATCGTGTAACCTGAACGACGCATATTATTGTTCGGGATTAATTTATTTATGATTACAATAATACAAGAGGCGAACTAGTGTTCGTTGTGATATATCGAAACGAGCATTGCGTAACTTATCGATACGACGATTCCTTGTGGCTTTTTTTTTCATTCTGTATATATATATATATATATATATATATATATATATCTTATCCGATTCGACAGATTTTTTTTTCTCTATTTTTTTTTTTGTTTTTTTTTCAATCGTTCATGATTTTTTTGTTATTTTTGCATCGAATACGATGGAATTGCTATGATCGAAGTTAATCGATTGCAAAAAAAAAAAAAAAAAAAAGACACATTTTTGTTGATAAATTGTGTTTGTATTTTTTATTTTAAAATTATTTAAATATATGCATTGAGAATAATCGTAGTAATTGAAATATTCGCGAATTAGATTGCTAATTGTATTTGCGATAAATCTGTCAAACTTTATCTTATACGAAAACTCCAAAGTTATATGTATTACTAATTTTTGTCACAATTTATCATTATAAAATGCAAATATGCGTATAATAAAATACATATATAATTTTGAACAGTAATTGAAATACAAAGTATTGCTATGTTTTATAAAATAAAGTGTATACAAATTATGAAAGTATCTATTTTGTACTCTTTTGATTACGAAAATGTTGAATAAATTTTTTGTTTAAATATTCCTTTTTTTTTTTTAAATTCTCAAAAGCCATTTCGTTGTTTTTCATCTAAAAAAAATTCGAAGATACGCATTATATATTTTAATTAAAATTTTTTTTATCCTTATATTGTATCGATATCACTAATATGTATACAAAAAAAATTTCAACCTCCGATTAATTGTTTTATTTTTCTTAAAAAATCAAATTAAAAATAGAAAAAAAAAAAAAAAAAAAGAGAGAGAAAATAGAAACCCCCCGAAAAATAAAAAATTTCTCTCTCTCTCTCTCTCTCTCTCTCTTACGGCTTCAACATAAATACGCTCGCGTATTGATTGAACCATCGCCGAACAATAACGATTAACGACCCACCCGGTAAAAAAGCTTACGAAACCGAAAGCTAGAGAAAGGAAGAAAGGAAGGAAGGAAGAAAGAGAGAGAGAGAGAGAGAGAGAGAGAGAGAAGCAAGCACGGCGAGGCAGCATTGACAAGAGACGCTTACGTAAAAAGCGTAAGCGTAAATTTAAAATTTTCATCTCTCGTCCGTGCCGAATATCCTTCCTCCTTTCGTTTTCATTTCCTCACGTAAGCTTTACCTCGATTGTCCCGATGCGCGCTGTATGTGCACGCGCATACGCGCGTATATATACATATATATATATATATATATATATATATATATATATATATATATATATATGCCTGTGGTATACTTTAGCCGACGATTGTATATGTATGGTAAGCAGGAGATTGGATATGCGGATAAGAATTTGTTGGCACCTTTGGTGTATCGAGTCGAGCTTGTAATAAGACAATTTTAAATCTTTAACCTTTTCTTTATTCCTTAAGTTTATCAAATTTTTTTTTTTTCGGTGTAATTATCGTTACGTGTTTATTACCTTTTAATATTATCGTTTTTTTTGTTCTTTTCTTTTTTTTTTTTTTAAATTGAAAAATTGGATTCTTTAAAATCGATATGCAAGCCCATTATAAACGAAAAAATCTTAAACTTTAAAAATAACATGTCGCTGTTAAACGGTAAATTACTTAAAAAAACATGCGTGCGAAAATTTGTACCACCAATAAAAATTAAATGCCGCATAAAATGTAACAATAACAAGATATTAATCCTCGTCCGACTTGTTATTTTTAAACATTTGAGCGAATATAAAAATAAGAATAATAACTAACGAGGATAACGAACTCGTTTAAAATAAACATCACACCTCGAAAGTCTTCGTGACGAATTCTACATATGTTATATAAATCATAGACGTTTTTAATCTTGAAAACCTTGACGATAATCTCCTTGAAGATGCAATATGCGATATCTGTTAAATGAAAATGAGCGCGTGTGAAAAACATTAGGCAAACGTGTCTCGTTTTAGATTCGTTAAAATGAAAAAATATTTTATCATTATTTAACCTATTCATACAGCTGCCGTTGTATAATATACAAATAAAAATGATTTTTAATTCGATCGCCTGTTCTATTTTTTAAACAATTTTTTTTTATTATTCTGCTTCGTACATTTTAGAGTAATGGAATTTATAATTTTTTTAATAACGGTAGAATATAGAGTGAATTATAGATAAATGTTAGTTTTTTTTTTGCTTAAAAAAATATTTGTTTCATTAACGAAACAAAAGACAAAATTAAATTAAAGCCGAGTACGAATTTTGTAAATGTCTTGTATAGAGCGATCGATAAAATTTTTTTTTCACGAGATTCGTAATTTTTTAATATTTTTTACAAAATCATTTTCATACAATTACGTCAAGTTTTTAGAACGATATTGAAAAAAAAAAAAAAAACCTCGATATTAAAACTTTGAACGTTAAATTTGTAATTCGAACCGCTTGATATTTCAACGAATTGAATCAAGATTTTTAATCAAAGCCATTAAGGAAAATGTGCTTTATTTTTCATTTAATTAAGTTGTACCGATGAATAATTCAGTATTATCGTTCTACTTCTATTTAAAAAACTTTATTTTATCGCTTAAAAATATCGAAATAATTTTTTTTTTTTTTTTTTTTACTTTAACGAATAATGCAATTTTAAAACGCTGGTGAAATAATAAATTAAAAGTGTATCGTTAATATTGATAATCTTCGCACTGTAATACTTATGTATGAAATATTTTTAAAAATCAAACAGGAAATTAAAACAATTATTTCGAATGATTTATCGATGTTTTTACAACAAACGCAAAGAGCAATTATTCAAACCGACCGTACATTTATATATATGTATATATTTTTTCTCTTATGCCATAACAACGAAAAACTATGATAATTATTTTTTCAACGGTTATGTATCGGTTTTAACATTTTCTTATTTTTTTTTTTTTTTTTTTTTTTTTTTTTTTATTTAACATCGTTTGGTTATCGATAAAAAATCGTTCGTACGTACGTTTGTGGATATATCCGTATACGAAAATTAAGGAAAAACTCGAGCGCGGAAATAAGAATAGCGATTGCAGGTTTTATGAGCAGTTTTATTCATCAAATAATCGAAGGCAGTGGACGTTGTCGTTTGAGCGTGATTCCGTTTCGAGAAAATTTATATTCATCAAAACGAAATTTAGGAAAAAAAAAAAAAAAAAAAAAGTGAAAATTCAATAAGTAATGAAAAATCGAACATCATCGACGGTTACTAGATAACGATGTGATTGTGAAATACATTAATGTTGTATTTGTTGAAATAGAATGAGGAAATTATACGGTAAAATGTTTTTCACGGGTATTAAATACCGATGTATTTACTTTCATATTTAACTTTTTGAAATTTTTCGGTACATTACGCATTATTTCGTTTTGTTGGAATTTAATCTAAACTACTTTATTTTTAAAATAAATTAGTAACATATGTTTGCTAAACTTATCGTTGCGTGTTTTCTTTTTTTTTTTTTTTTTTTTTTTTTCATGTATATATAGATTGGAAAATTAACGATTTAAAATAGAATTTTTAGTAAATCGGATTAAATATACATAAATATCATGTATATAAATATCATATCATAGATACATAAATATCGAGATAGAGTATATTACACTCGTAAAAAATAAGCAATAAACTCGAATTTTCCTTTTTCGTTTTTTCATTTCCTTTTAGCAACGCAAACATTTTTACAAACAAAATAATTATATTTCAAGTTCAAATATGTGCAATAATTTAAAAAGTTTCTAAAATCAAAAACGTTGAAAAATCAATCGACGATACACGAAGTGCAAGTTGTTGAAGGAAATAAAAAAATCGATTAACGCATGATAAATGGAGCGTCGGTAACGCGACACAAAAAAATAACTCGGACATACGAGACGCGAACGGCTAATTATCGCTCGATGGATAAGAATCTATATGCAGTAGCGACGTATTCTTAACGTATTTCGCGCACGTTTATACATAAACTCGCACGTGTATACGCGTTACTTATGACAGAAAAAAAAAAAAAAAAAATGGAAAAGAAGAAGAAGAAGAGATAAAAATAATATTATACACGTACATCGTGTATATATCCTCGCGTCGTTATAGCCATTGTCACATGACGACGGCACGCATCCTTACTTTAATTGAATTTCGTTCTCTCTTTCTCTTATACGCTGTATTTCTGCTCGTTAATGTCGTCGATAAGAGCCGACCTATCGCAAACTTTTTGAGCGTGTAGCGACGATGATTAATAATTATAATAATAATAATAATAATAATAATAATAATAAAGAAAAAAAAAAAAAAAAAAAAAAGAAAAAGTTTTTCCAAACGCTTCGAAAGTCTTATTGCAAACGTACATCGAGGCTTTGACGTTTTTAAAAATAGCCTGTCGATTTTTAAATTATTTTTATGTACGCGCGCGCGTTTGTGTTTATAATATGCCGTTTTTTGCTCGAATTGATGCACAGCACTAAAAATAGTTTAATTCCCAGGATCTTTGCTCATTGCAGGAGTACAAATTATTTTTTCTTTTATAGAGCATTGTCCCTCGTGATTGGAAGATTACTCGATTGCGTTGGAAAAAATTATGAACTTGCGTTTATATATATATATATATATATATATATATATATATATATATATATATATATATTTCGCTTTTCTTCTTATTTTATTAATTAAGGTTTTTCTCGATTTTTTTTTTTTTTTTTTTTTTATTTACTAATCTGGACAATGTTATTTTTTTCTATTTTGTATTAATTAAGGAATATGGGTGAAATTCCGTATACCGGGTGTCCCAAAAAAGTAAGTTTGTACTTTGATTATTTCTTGAATAGTCTAAAATAATCAAATTTATGTCTGAGCAAATTGGAATATTTTTGAACTATTCAGAAATAGTCAAGATGTACTTATTTTTTGGACGATAAGTATATTTATAATTAAAAAATAATAAATTTTGAATTATAAATTTTCTTTGGTAAAAATACAACTTTTAACGATTATTAGAAGATAAAAATGAATTCTATGAAAATAAATTGTAGACTAAATTAAAATAATTAAACTGTATTATTTTTAAAAAAATTTGAATCCAATTTTATGATAACCATTAGTTATATTTACAAAAAAATACAGCAAATTTAATTAAAATTGAAAATTCGTATTATTCACACAATACGATATTTTTCAATGACAAAACAAATCTCGAATGATGCAATTCGATTGTTAAAGATAAAATGGATGTTTACATCTCGTTAAAATTAAGTAGATAATATAAATCACATCAAGATAAAGTTAATTTCTACATCATATCCATTATTAATTTACGTATAAATTTATAAACCGATTGCGTTAACATTTCTATTTACGTTTCCTTAATCAATCAAATTTCATATTTTTCTTTGAACCCAGATGTAAAAAAACATCCGGTAGCACGTGAAATCATTCTTTGAAGTTGATCATCAAAGCAATAAATAAAATTAAAAAAAAAAAAAAAAAAAAAAGATTTTTCTATTCTTCATTTATTATGGATTTAGAATAAATTGCCGACAAACTCATTGATTAAAACGAATTGCTGAGTAATCGGCGTTTAGTTTAAAGTTTATTTTCTTTTTATTACCATAGTTATTAAATATATCATATAAAGATATCGCGGAAATGATGCAAATGTCGGAATATTTAAACAAATAGCCTTGCCGTATCGCGCTGTTTCTACTTAACGAGTATAAACCCGTCATGTTGAAAGTTTATCAATAAATTGTTTTAATAAATAATCAATAATAATTTTCAATCTTTATTTCAAGCACTAACGCGTTATTGCATTTTCTAAAATATTAACTTATATAAAAAATCTAAGATCGATTGGATGAAGATGCATTTGTCATTTGAAAAAAATGATCCTAGAATATTCTAGTCGAAACGCTTCCGATCGCGAAGCTTAATATATATCTCGTATAATTGGACGAGAAAAAAATAAAAGCAATAAGAATAATTCATGACTGGACAGAATTAGTAGCGATTACTCGTGCGGTTAAATTCTCGACACCGATGCACACACCTCTCAACGATGCCGATGACATCACAACCCGCGAGAATCCAACGTGTATATATATATATATATATAGATATACATGTTTATATCTATACAAATGTCGCGCGCGTAAAAATCTCGAGCCATCCCGGCGCTTTCGAGTCGCGCGCAAAGATACGCGCGAGCGATTAAAAAGAATAGAAACAAAAAAAAATAAATAAATAAAAAAAAAAAAAAAAAAAAAAAACGAAGAAGCCTCGTACGGCGTCACATGACAAACGACAAGTGGGGAAGTTAGTCACGAGACCCGATGCGTCAGAGTTTGCGGTAGCGACCGCATGCCAAGGAACGAACGCGCTTACGAATTAAGCGAGTTTACGGCGAGCGAGAGAAGAGAGAGAGAGAGAGAAAGAGAAAAGCACGTGGTCTTGTTTATTGTCGCGAGCGAATAAACGATGCGTACGTGCAAACACACCGACCAACTGTCTCTTCTCGACGCGTCCTTTTTCTTATTCTTTGCGTTCTTTCTTTTGTATCGCATTTTTCCACTCGACGAGGGCGCCTTGCGTTTTATGCGTTTAATATGTGTAACAATGGGCTCTCTTCTTTTCCTCTCTGTTATCGAGCTTCCGCTGTCTTTTGCCCTTTTTGTATCGATATTTTTCTCATTTTTTTTTTTTTTGTTTTTTGTTTTTTTTTTTTTTAAATTCCTTGATAAAGTTTTCTATTTGCTTTTTCTTCGCAATTGAAAAGATGATATTGAGGATTATGTTCTTAAACGTTGATGAATTTTCTGTTTTTACGTAACTGCAAATACACAAAAGAGAGCCGAGTGTGTTTTTTTTATTTTTCGCACATTTTTTATGTCGAATAGGAAGTTATGAATGAATTAATAATTTATATGTCTCGTATGAATAAAAAAAAAAGTTGATGTGAAAAAAGAGTATTTTCTGTTATTTAGAATACGAATAAATTTATACAAGAACCACTGAGCGATAGACATTTTTTTTATATAACTCTTTTGATTATTTTTTATGATGATTACAAAATATTTAATCTGAATTTAATCAAAACTGTTACAAAATGATAATTTTAAAAATTCTTAAAATATATTTTTAGAATGAAAAGAAAACAACAAAAACAACCTAAAATCAATAAAAAGTAATCTTACAGTGTACATAATCTTCAATAAGTGCTTAGTAACACATCGTTCAATAAGTCCCGAGACTAACAACGAAAACAACATTTTTTTTCAAAAATCATTTTTATTCATCAATACAATCTCCTTTTAGAGTGATACAATCTTTCTAACGCCTTTCCAACATTTCTATACCATGTTTATAGAAGAATTTATCCATTGCTTCAAAATAGGCTTCAGTTTCGGCAATGACCTCCTCATTCGAGCCAAATTTTTTTCCCTGGAGCATTTTTTTGAGATCAGCAAAGAGCCAGTAGTCGCTGGGGGCTAAATCTGGCGAATACGGGGGGTGGGGAAGCAAATCAAAGCCCAATTCGTTCAATTTTGCCATTGTTTTCATGGACTTGTGGCATGCCACAATGGTGCATTGTCTTGGTGAAAAAGGATTTTTTTCTTCTTCATGTGCGGTCGTTTTGCTTGCTGTTGATCGATTTACCTTTTTCCAGGCAGTCAATGAAAATCACGCCATGTGTATCCCAAAAAACAGACGCCATGACTTTGCCAGCAGACTGCTGCGTTTCTGGACGCTTTGGGCGGTTTTCGCCAGCCATGCGCCACTCAGATGATTGCCGATTCGACTCCGGAGTGAAATGATGTATCCATGTTTCATCCATGGTCACGTATCGACGCAGGAAATCCTTTTTATTGCGAGTAAATAGCGATAAACAGCTCTCTGAATCGTCGACTCGTTGCTGTTTTTGTTCCACTGAAAGCAATCGCGGCACCCAGTTGGAAAAAACCTTTTTCATGCTCAATTTTTCATGAAGGATTGTAAATACGCTTCCAGATGATATCTGTGTCATTTCTGCAATCTCACGGACCTTTACTTTGCGATTTTTCATTACAATTTTTAACACTTCACTCACATTTTCCTGTGTAACGGCTTCCAATGGCCTACCCGAACGTTCCGCATCGTTTGTGTCCGTACGACGACCACGTTTAAACTCAGCATACCAACGACAAATCGTTGGTTCGGATGGAGAGGAGTCCGGGTAATGTTTTTCAAGCCATTGCTGGGCTTCTACGGTGTTTTTACCCATTAAAAAACAATGTTTTATCAACACGCGAAACTCGCTTTTTTCCATTTTTCAAACAAATTACAAAGTGACTTTACTCTAACCTCGATAACTCTGCTGTCTGTGATCCGGTCGACGTGAAATTTTTACACGTTTCATGTAAAGGTTCGCACTCTATGGAAACGTGGCCAGTTTGGTACTACTAGCACCATCTCTGGGTTAGTCTCGGGACTTATTGAACGATGTGTTAACAATGAAATTGCCGCGATCGAATAATTCGAGAGCAAATAAAAGAAACGTTATTTCGCGCAAAAAAAAAAAAAAAAAGAAAAAAATAAAGTCGCGTTCTATTTAAATATTTTTCGATAATATCGATTCATTAATACCATCGGTTTTTATTTTTATTATATACATATACATCCAATTTTCTTCATTTATTCTTCACAAGAGAGTCGCTTAAAATTATTGAACAAATGATCGAGAAATTTCTTTGTCGTGCCGATTCGCGCGATTAGCTCGATTATATCGGCACGTAATAATTATGAAAAACTATACTCTACTCGTAAAATTTTCTTATCTTTTTTTTTTTTTTGTGCTTTCTTTGCTTTCTCTCGTAAGAACTTGTTTTCAGTTATTATATGTACATATCTTCCTTTTTGCTTAAAAATGCATTGCAAATTTTGATAAACGATATTACATGCACGATTAAAGGTGAGAGTAAAAAACACGTACGGAAAATTAAAAATCGAACGACGATTCGGGCACATTCATATAATGACGTGTCGATGCGATTCAAAACATTCATGTGCACATATATATATATATATATATATATATATATATATATATATATATATATATATATATATATATATATATATATATATATATATGTATATCAAAAAAGAGCTTAATTCTTGGATTAAAGCGGTTAAGTGAAAGGACAATAAATTTTTATTTGCCTTGAATTTTACTTTATTACCGTGCATCAATGTTATTAGATCTCGTAAAGCCGTGAGCGGCTAAAAAGATAGTTTTTAAATTAAATGTATATAAGTTTTGTGCGCTTGTGTAATCGTGATTATAATTTCTAATAAAAACAAGCCTATGTGTTTGATTGATTGTGTAATGAATCGAAGAACGTGAAGAAATTTTGTTGTTTTTGTTTTTTTGTTTTTTTTTTTTTTTGGTTTTCTCAAAGTTCTCAGTGGTTTCTAGTTATGTAAAGAAAAATGGCAAACGAATAGAAAATATTTTCGTAAAAATTTTTGTAAGTCAAATTAAAATGTAAACTTTAAATGGTATTTTAATTTAATCGACGATTGAAATAAATTTGTATAAAAAATATTTTCATCGCCGCAATTATCAATTGAATTTGCAATGTCATTCGTAAGCTTATCTTATTAAAAATCCCAGCGCAAACAAAAACAATTAAATAACGACTAAACAGAGAGAGAATAAAATTTTATAAAACGGCAAAATTATAAATTTCCGTTTATTCCGAATCCATCATGAATGAAGAAGCAATCAAAATCATTCGATAAATTTACACGGCGTTTTACGACTCTGTTTATCGCAAACAGTCGCGAGTTCTCGAGGATATTATAACTTTATATCGTGTCTTAATCGTTATCTGTCTAAACAATCCGACGACAATTATTTGAAAGTGTCGTATGCCGATAAACATAATTGTCGATCGCGTAATAAAATTGAAAGGCATTATTGAAGCTTAAAACGGTAAATTAATGTTTAGAAAGAGATAAAAAATATGAGAAAATACTTTGCACGGTTTTTCTCTATTTTTTTTTTTTTTTTTTTTTTTTTTTCTTCTTTTTTTGATATAACGGAATCGTGTGCATCTCTTCTTGTTTGAGAGATAATAAAACATCGATCGAAGGTGTTCCTCTCAACGACTGGATTTGGATTGTAGAGAAATGTAAATGTTTTCTTTTTTCGCGTTGACGTACACTCTCTACCTATTCACCGCAAGAAAATTTTCACATGTAAATGTTGTTCAAAACGAAAGTAGAAACATTCGGATGAATTTTTTTAACAAATCGAGGAATCATATTTTGTTTTATTTTTCGATCGAATGAAATTATATCCTGTTTTCGTTAGTTACGACGACGCGACGAATGGTAATGTCATTACTTTTTACAGACTCGTGTTACTTATAATTAACGGTTGAATATATAGCTAAGGCTTTATCGATTAACCAACGTTAATAAATTTTATTTACAGATTATCGCGTGAAAGTCGGATAATTTATTAAATAATCCAAAGCGAACGTTTGCACATTTTATTTCTTACGTAAAGTTTTTAATTTTTCGAGCACAGGTAACTCGATGCATGTATAATCATAAATCAAATTATCCAAGCCTGAGTAATCATCACCCACATAAGATTGAACGTAATGAAATTGTACGCGATTAAATTTACTTTCATTTTACGCGCTTATATGTACATAGAGGAAACGACTAGTTAACGTAATAAATAAAAAACTTTATTGTTAGTTGAGATATTAATGTAACTTAAAGTATACACGTATACTTTAAAATAAAAAAAAAAAATGAAAAAAAAATGTTTTTTTCACAAGTTTTTCAAGCGTAAAACGTGACGCGTACGATGTAAAATTTTCTCCTCGTTCTCATAACGAACTATTATAAAATCTCTTTTAAATTATCCGACAGAATGAAGAAGGAGAAGAAAAGCATGAGTCAGGAGATAAACGGCAAGGGCCTGGAGGGTGGCTACGTTAATCACGCATTAAGCGAATCGGGACTCGATTTGTCCCACAATCCCAACAGCAACGGCTCGAGCAATCATCTTCACGACTCGTTCACCAGGTCGCATCGCGAGATACACGGCTCCTCGGATTTTGTCTGTGAGTATTATTCGAACGTAAATTTTTCCTTTATTCATTATTTTTTTTTTTTTTTTTTTTTTTTTTTTTTTTATTTGTTCTTCTTTTCCTTAATCGATCATGGGAATACTGGATTTACGGTTTGCCAATATGTATCGTATCGATTTTTATTTTTCTTGGATGACGTTGATTAGTTTCTTGATTTTCATTACGTTATTTTTATAAAATTTTTAAAATCGCCTCAAAATCTTTTGTAACTTGTTTTTGCTTTCGACGTCATTCAAGGAATTAACGAATCGCACGCTATTCTTGTGACGGATCGATGTACAAAAACGTACGAAAATAAAAAAATCAGAAATGAAAATACAAAAAAAAAAAAAAAAAAAAAAAAAAAAAATTAAATCGAAATATTTTCTCATTCTCTTTTACACGCCTCGAGGATGCCACAAAAGTAAGTTTAACAATAATCCACACGTCATTTTTACACATAGAGTTTAGTATACAACGATAACGTAAACAACACGAGCAACGCGCGGACTAACGAAAATGAAAAATAAAAAAAAAAAAAGAAAAAAAAAGAAAAAAAAAACATTGTACAGCGAATTAAAAAGTACTTTGGATTAACTGAGAACGGCTTCGTAATCGGCGCCTCTCTGTCTCTCTTTGAATAATATTTTCGTACACGTGTACTAACGTACGCTGGGAGGTATATGTAACTTGTTAGATTAAAGATGATAATCGACGTTGATTTTAAAAAAGAAGCGATCGTCGTGAGATTATCGTAAAATTTATATATGTTATATGCGATAGTTATAATCATTGATTTTTTTTTAATAAATTATTTTTTATTTACGCAAATACGTTCAATAATTGATTTTAATTACATCATGGAAAGTAAGAACTTTTAATTAACTGATAAATTATATTACAATCTTGTGTATCAGTGGAATCGTTGACCTTTTCATATATTTGCTGATAAAACTGTGGAAGAAGTTTTCAAGTAGTCTGTATTTGTAAAAGTTACATTTTTTTTTTTTTTTTTTAACGTTTCGACAAATTATACGATACGATATTTTGAACAATATCTGTTGAAAATAAACTTTAATATATATTGAGCTTGCTTGAAAAATTCTAAATTTTTTATAAAGTCTTTAAACTGATTAAGAATTAGTCGACAAATTTGATCTATATTCACAATTTATCAAAAGACAAACTTACAGAAACAATTCGTACTCGAAACTACAATATTTCTCACCATCAGACGTGCTCGAAGTTAAATTAGCGTCATTAAGGGCATAATTAACGCAATTTAAAAACAAAAAACAAAAAAAAAAAGACGTAAGCTCATATACAAAGGATTCGCGAACAAAAGATGTAAATTTACGCGTATGCAAAACTTCATCGATAATCGATAGGGCAAAGAAAAAAAATCAAACCGTGTAAATACATTCAAAACGAAACCCGCGTCATCGGCTAGTCAAAATGTAAACAATTTCATATTTTTTTATTTTTCTTCTCTTCGTGCGCACGTTTCTTTTAATACGACGAAAAATATCAAAGAGTTTATCGTATAATAATAAAGCTTATAGCTACGCGCGTAATTGACGAGGAAAAAACGCGATGAAAAAAAATATAAGAAAGGTAAAGTTATCACGAGGAATGTCTGTTTCATTTTTTTTATTTTTTTTTTTTTTTTTTTTTTTTTTTTATGGGAGTTTACAATTGTTTAAAAAATTGTTTGCTCTGTGATACGGTAAATTACTAATTCTGTGTCCAATGATTTGTTAAGGTATCATCGAAACGCAGAAAACTATTCGTCAGCGACGTTTATCTTCGCGTGAAGAAAATTAACGAGTTTATTTAGAATTTAACCGGAAAAGCTTGAAAAATAACTTAACCAACGAAAATAACCTTATCTATTAGGATCTTAAAATTTTCCAAAACGAATTCCTCGATCGTTTTAAAATTTACCGTTGGTCCAGTTTCATTTTGTTCATATACTATATGTGTGTAAAAATCCCGATAAGAATGATAAAGTTAACGAGATCGCGAGCGATAAATCGGTTAACCCGATTAAACCCGATCTCTCTTCGAATGAATTTCAAGCCGTCGCGTGCGTGACTCTGTTAATTATTTGCGCCGCGTGTTTTGCGCGATAATGTCTCCTCGTTATTCTCAATGGCTATTTTGCTCTATTACCATTAACTTAACGGTTATTTACGATGTTTGTTTATTCGTTTTTTTTTTTCTTTTCTTTTCACAGCATCGCTCGTTTAAGGTTTAAAAATAATGTTGAAATTAGAAAAAAAAAAAAAAAAAAAGAAAAAAAAAGAAAAAAAAAAAGAAAAAAAATAGAATCTTACCAAATCGACTCTATAATAAACTGTCGGTACGACGGTGTAAAAAGGATTACGCGATGTCTTTATCCGCACTCGATCGATCGTGTACATTACATATATATATATATATATATATATATTTATACGTAGGCGTTAAAGGCACGTGACTCGATGCACACGACGTACCTTCTCTTTCGCTCGCTGCGGATTTCCGCGTTGCCGAACGCGTTTCGAATAATGTATATATACATGTTTAAGAACGCGTGAACTTTTATTCTTTTTTTTTTTTTTTTTTTTTTTTCCTTTTTTTCGTAAGAAAAATAGGTAATGTTTACAATTTGGCAATTTTTTTGTTATAAACATTTATATTTTATTTAAATAACAAATGTTTTAATTTATTTTTTAACCGATAGAAGGACGTTTTAAAATTCCAAATGTAAATATAAAATATAGAGATTGACAATGAAAAATTAAACATTTTACAAATAAGAAGAGGAAATTGTAAATCAATGAGATTCTTATAAGTAGACACCAGAACTAATCATAACGAGAATCATACAATACCGGAACTTCATTAAAACGTTTAAATTAGTATTTCGCATTATAGCGATTTTCATAATAATTTACAATATTCAAAATAGTTAATTTATTTTAACCATATTTATCCGAAATTCGTATATAATTAAAGTATTTCATAAGTAATACTTTTTAATTCAACATTTATAATTTTTACTTACACGAAAAATTGAGTTGAGTCTCATTAGAGGAAAAATAAAACTACGATCGCGTTCTCTTTTTTCCGTTCTCTTTTATAAATAAAAGTAAGCCGCAAGTTTACCGCCGAGTATTACGCGAGTTTCTTACGTTAATTTAACCGATTTTTCCATCGTTTTATGCTGGCAGAAATGCAAAATACGTATCGGCTTGTTACATCTCCATTTGCTTTAATCTGTTTTAAGGAATGATTTATTGATTTTTTATGCCTTGCGTAAAATCGTTATGATTTTCGTCTCGTTAATGCGCCTATTGACACTCATTTTGTAAAGACAAGTTTTTATCGTTAATGAACAAAGCGCCTTTGAAAATTATTAACGCGGTATTTATATCAAATTTTATGAACAGTCGATTATTTTTCTTTTTTTTTTTTTATTTTTCAATCTCATCGTTTGGTAAACATCAAAACGACTATAAGATTAATAATAAAATACAACAATACACCGGGTGCAATAATTATTAATAATAAAACGAGGAAACTAATACATTCTGTACAATCCACGAACTTATAATTATTACCGATTGACGACCGAAATGAAAAAAAAAAAAAAAAAAACTGCATACATGATGACAACTATTATACAAAACCAAAAAAATACAGCGCACATCTTACTCAACTAATTATGAGGTTGATTTTTCGCAAACGATCGAGATAATAAAAAAAGAATATTAAAGAGGAAACTTTATTACCAAAGGGCGTCGATGATTTACCAGATAAATCTTAAGGAATGACGTAAATACGTTATTAAGAACGTATAATATAATTAAAGTGTTATTCATGAATTTTTCCGACTACCGTAGATCATTGATTATTAATTCGTTTTAAAAGAATCTTTTCACGGATCTTAGAAATCGATCGACTAGAAACTGTAATGTTTTTTTTTTTCATCTTTTTTTTTTTTACTTTTTGTTTCAATATTGACACATTGCAAACACGTGTTATGTTTACCGTGGAAGTTTATTATCTTTTATTTTTTTGTTTTTCGATGAGATTTTTCTGACTCAATCGGTATCGGATATTACTTAAGACGATGATGTCGTATTGATATTACACGGAGTTTTTTTTTTCAACTTTTTTTTTTTTACAATTGTTACCAAGTTTAGAGCGTCGATGTGATATATACATTGTTTTTGGTTCGAAGCGGAAAATCGGCAAACAATTATTGGTATAACAGATTGCAATGGCCAATTGACTAACCGATTCGAAGCATACAGTAATGTAATCTTATTTGAATTGCTAAGCCTCGAGTTATAATTGTTAGTATAATAAAAGTAGAAATAAAAGTTAAAATGAAAGAATATCGTTACTGAATCATGCAAGAGTTTAACAGTAAAAAACGAATGTATATGTATTTGCTGAAAAACAAAACATTGTTAACTAAAAACATTCAAATTACGTTTGAAACGAGAACTTTATGAAAATAATTCTAATTTTTATAATAAAAAAAGTGTCCTTGTACAAAAAAAAAATGAGCCGCACGTGGTATCAATTAAGACAAAAAAAATGTTCGACTTTTTAGGTAAATTACACGATTATCTATATTTTGAATTTTATAAGGTGCATTTAGTATTTAATGTGCTTCCGATAAATTGTTTGCGATGTATAATTTATTTAAATTAAAACGGAACACGGATGAAAGCTAAATGATTTGAGCATTGTAATTGAAATAAAATTATGTCTTTATTTACTTCAGTGTATAAAAATAAAATTGCTTCTTTTATTTTATTCAGTTATATGAGAATATTTTTTTTTTTTTTTTTTTTTTTTTTTTTTTTTAAGTATGAAAAAATGTTATGAAATGGACCGTAAAACTTTCGTGAACAAAAACAATGACGTTTGTTTAACCTTCTAATTTTTAAATATAATTCTCGTAATTACTACATAGACAGCCATTGATAAAGAAATCCAAAATCGTTACATTTTTGCCCGTTTTAATCGCACCCACATACGTTTAAAAATTAAGAAATAACACAAATATCAATAATCATAAACCATTTTTCCGTAAAAGTGGTGGAAGATCCAGACGCGGTAGACGAAGAGGAGAGCAAGCAGCGCGAGGGCGCGTTGACTTCCTGCGCTCAGCATTTGGCCAGGAGATTGAGGAACTGCTGCAGTCGTAAAACTTTGTACAAAAGGCTGCCGATTTTGAATTGGCTGCCACGTTATAACGGCCAGGATGCTTTGGGTGATCTCGTCGCCGGTATTACGGTCGGTCTTACCGTTATACCACAGTCCCTTGCTTATTCCAACGTGGCTGGTTTACCGCCACAGGTGAGTCGAGTTTTTAATGTTTTCGAGGATGGATTATTCGGTTATTGGTATAATACGAGTATGATGGATCTCATTTGTTGGAGAAAAGATGGAACTTATGTTTAATTGTATTGGATTTGTAAAAACGATTGCAATTTTAAAATATTGAAAATGATTGGAGAAATTTGTTGAATGGTAATTGTTTACAGTTAGAATTTTATCGGCTTGCACTTTAATACATACAAATACTTTTTTGTTTCATTAAATGTTTGAATGATGTATTCAAGTCTATTGATTACCATCGAAGAAATAGTTTAATTTTTGTCCTTCTAAAAGTAGATTAATTGTTGAATCGTTAGAATTTAATAACAATAAAACGAAAATATCGCTATACAGTTAGAATTTTCAACTTCAATTTTTTCTCTCACAGTATGGACTTTACGGCAGCTTTTTGGGCTGCTTTTTCTACATATTCTTCGGCTCGTGCAAGGACGTGCCGTTCGGACCAACTGCCATTATTTCCCTTCTAACTTATCAGACGGTTAGCCATCTCGAGTATCCGGAAAAGCATGCGATACTGCTTTGCTTTTTAGCCGGTATCATCGAGCTTCTCATGGGAATTTTCGGACTCGGTAAGTTTCGTTTTTTTATTCTTATCGTTAGCGTGCAATCAAAGTGGAGCGTTTGTATTTTAATGAGCCGACTGAGCGATATCACTGGCTGATGGATGTATCATCCTTAGTATGCATCATGAAATGATAAATTTGTTAAAAATCGATAAGCGCGTACAATATTTTTGAAACGATGTATCATTATTCTTACAGGCTTCTTAATCGATTTCGTATCCGGTCCGGTAAGCTCTGGATTTACATCAGCGGTAGCTTTAATCATCGTAACGTCCCAGATTAAAGACATCCTTGGTATACCGGCCAAGGGTTCGACATTCGTTCAAATGTGGCGAAGTATAGGCGAACACGTGCAGCATACTTCGGTTTATGACGCTGCACTAGGAGTCTCTTGTATCGGACTTTTACTTATTCTTCGGGTAAGTTGATCAATCCATGATTATCTATTTTTACAAACATTGAAACTCGATCCTCTTGTTAATTTTTTACTGCGGATTTGTTTTGCAGGCTATAGCATCAATGACTATCGGACCCGAGGAGGAACATCTTCGTAGTACGAAGCACAAAATAATAAACAAATTTTTATGGCTCACGGGTACCTCAAGGAATGCGTTACTCGTCATTATTTGCGGAATCATCGCTTACAGTTTTCCTGGTGGCGAATCGCCATTTCATCTCATAGGTAACCAAACGCCAAATGTAAATTTGATTAAAAAAATATAAACATCTTGAAATTCGATCAATTCAACGAATGTTAACATAATTTCAGGACATATTCCCAGCGGAATGCCGACAGTGCAATTTCCTCCCTTTGGTTTCACCAGAGATGACAATACAACGGTATCTTTCGTGGATATGTGTTCTAATTTAGGAAGTGGAATTCTCGTGTTACCGCTTATATCGCTGATGGAGGACATTGCCATCTGCAAAGCTTTTGGTAAATAAAACTTAAATAAAATAGATATTCTTCAACAAATATAAAGGATCGATTCATTTCAATTTATCTAAACGTTAAATATTTTACCGTAAAACTTAAATTAAATCCAAATATTTTCTCAAAAGAAGGTATTTAAAGTTAGTCAACTATAATTTTACAGCAAATGGAAAGTCAGTGGACGCAACTCAAGAGTTAATAGCCCTTGGAATTTCAAACGTAGCCAATTCGTTCGTTAAAGCTTTTCCTGGAAGCGGTTCTCTTAGTCGAAGTGCCGTCAACAATGCCTCAGGGGTACGCACACCTTTGGGAGGAATTTATACTGGTACGTATTGGTAATATATTATTGGATTACCATTGGTGGAAATAACCGATGAAATTTAATTTTTTTATAAATCTATATTGTCACTGATTTCTATTTGATGTAAAAAAATTCTTTGATCTTAAAAAAAATAATTATTAATATTTTCAGGAGTTTTGGTAATATTAGCCTTACTCTTCCTTACACCGTACTTTTTCTTTATACCAAAAGCAACTTTGGCCGCCATTATTATTGCCGCGGTTATTTTCATGGTCGAGGTTAAGGTTGTAAAACCAATGTGGAGAACAAAAAGTAAGTATACGTTATTTTTTGTATGCACATCAATATCAGCACATTATATAATAAATATTTTATCTGTTCGTAGAATCAGATTTGATACCAGGAGTTGGAACATTTATAGCATGTCTGGTACTTCAATTGGAAGTTGGAATTGCTTGCGGAGTTGGTATCAATGTCCTATTTATTCTATATCATGCTGCCAGGCCTAAAATCTCTGTTGAAAAACTAAAGGTAATAACAGTTTATTGTTTAAAAAAAGTAATCGTAACTAATACTGTTCAATCTGATGCTGAAATGATATTCCTACTGTCAAATTGAATATACACGTTAAATTCTGTTTTAAACAATTTTAACAAACTTTCTTCATTTATAGAGTCGTCGTGGCGTGAATTACTTGATGTTAACACCCGACCGTTGTCTTATCTTCCCATCGGTGGACTACGTTCGCAATCTGGTAACGAAATACAGTCGTCGTCAAGGCAGCGACTCAACACCAGTGGTGATCGATTGTACGCACATTTACGGTGCCGATTTCACCGCGGCAAAGGTCATCGAATCGTTAACGAAAGATTTCGCGGCACGTGGTCAGCCGTTGTTCTTTTACAATCTGAAACCGTCGGTCTACGCGGTCTTCGAAGGCGTTGCGCCGAAGGACTTCGTCGTTTATTACACGCAAGAAGGCCTCGACGATTTGCTGAAGGAGCGGACGAGTTATCTCAAACAGACGTTGCAGGACGTTATTGTGCCCTAGCTCAGGTTTCGAGGGTTACCTCACTGGGACCCTAAGCAATCAATGACGAAGAATGAGGAGGTAGAAGAGGAATCGCTGTGATTCCGAACTCCGATCATTACTGAGTAGTAACAGGCTTGTGACGTTTATTCATAAAAACTGTACTTCACACCGATAGCATTTGTACTTGTTGTCGTTGACGATGCTCGACTCGAATTAATCGCTGAAATTTATTTCGAAGAATTTATCACAAGATCTTTCTGAAATTTCGAGCGATTGAAAAACTTTTTCGTTAAGATTTTTAGCTTTTATTAGCTTAAGACACATGCATCCATATACAATAATTACTCACAACCTATGATTTTCTTTCGTTGAAAGATGCGGCAAGTCGAGATCGTCGTTGGATAATTTTTAATGATCTTGTCTCTTGCGACTTTGTTGCCATTTATTAGTTTATCTTTTCCTCGATGAGGATATTCATGATCGCATACTTCATAAACTTATACATTAGTTATTTATGTACCTTGAGCGAATCTCGCGTCATTACAGCTTGAGGTAATATTTTGTGGATGAATAGTAGGCTGCGATCGCGAGCGCAGCGTACATAAGTCGTACTACGCGTTTCAAAAATATAAATCTCGACGAAGACCCACGTAATAGGCTATACTTAAGGGCAAATATATGGCAGTGGCGCTGTTTATGTTTTCTCCTAGGACGTATAAGATTGCGTACGCACTAGTAGGACGTATAGAATGTCTATACAACGTAGGAGAAAGTATAGAAAAATGTTAATACGATTGAGGAGGCGCTTGCGCGTATAGAAGCCATTTACGTGCTAAGGATGCTTCGTAGGTACGAGTCATCGTACGGGTTAGTAGGTTGAAAATATACATAAGCATCTCTTTTCCTTTTTTTTTAAGTAAATTATTATGCATTATTTTTATCGTCAACTTAAATTATATCCCAGTATATATATGTAAAGTATAAATTACTTATTATTAAGTAAAGTTGCCAGTATTTTATATCCTTAAAAAATTTTAGCGCCTTTATACTTATGTTAAAAAATTTTTTTAATTATTTTGCATTTTTCAAAATTTTCATACAATTAATGAATAAAGGGGTTAAAATCCTTAATTGTATTTAAATAAAGATAAAAATAAAATAAGTAATAATTATTTTATTGTATAATTAATGATTCCTCCGATTTATCGACAATTAAAGAGGAATATTTTAAAAGCAGGCAATAAATAAATAAAAGAGATATAAAGAAATCGTGTTTGACGTAAACGAAGTTGTTAGGCCGTTAAGTTTAAGAAGCTAAATACGACAGCTAATTGTACATACGAGAAAGCACTATGTAGTTATTAGCGTTAACGTAGATTTTTAATGATATTCTGTGATAATTTTGTAACAAAAGTAAAAACAAAAAAAAAAAAAAAAGAAAAGAAAAAAAAGAAAAAAAACAAAAAATACGTTTGCTAAAAGGATAGATAAGTCTCATTAAAGTAGTGGGAGATTATCGCACGAATGACGACATAGATATTGTGAAAATAAAAATAATGAAAACGAATATAAAATAAAAATGATCGAGATTATATACATATAATGTATATTGAGTGTACATAAAGCAGTATTCAGAGTACGCAGTATTCTGAGAAATTAGAGGAGTTGATTATAAATTCATTGTTACAATTAATTAGACGAGCGATTTATGGTAATTAAACAATAAACGAAAAAATGGATGTATATAAGTATTTTCGAAAGTATAGTATTGCGATTAAACGTTATCGATTAAGTAAATGGAAATTTACAATTTATTTGGTTGTTGACGATAGGGACATTCGCTCGTTATTTTAACTAATTTAACGTGTATTCCCATAAATAAATCAATAATTGTATCTTTAATTTTAAATTATGTGACAAAAAGAGAAAGAAAAAAAAAAAAAAGAAAATCATTGTCGGTTAGTCGAGAATACGTCACTGTAATCGAATTGTATCCTTAAGCGTTTTATTAATCGATGATTCAATGAAAATTTTTCGGTTTAACGCAGACAACGCACGTTTACAAGGCTGCAAATTATGAAGAATCACTGGATTCTCGCTGTAATATATAACAACATAATCTAAAAAAAAAAAAAAAAAAAAAAAAAAGAAAAAAAATTAATAAATAAATAAACAAAATCGTTGCAAATGACTTAAGAGTACATCTTGAGCAACTTGTTGTAATAAAAAAAAGTTTTAAACGACAAATGCTATTCCAAGTCATCAGTCGAACGAGTAACTTGGTGACGCGAAAATAAAATAAAAAAATAAAAAAAAAAAAAAAAAAAAAAAAAAAATTACATCTTCGTTCCTATAAATAATAAATCGCTGTTACGATTTTAGATAATATACGAGTATGTGCAGCGGTAAAAATGGTGTATACCGAAAAAACCGCGATGCGTTTATTCATTGTTTGATTAGAGTAATCAAAGTAATTGTACGATGATTATATATTTATAAATATGATTATAAATTGCTTGTTTAACACACCATAATATACTTGTTTATTCACTTTCTTTATTTTGTAAATTTCATTCCTCACAATAGTAGTAAGTTGCTTTACATAAGATGGAGTCGTCGAAATAAATTTGACGTTCAATTGGCTATTGAAATTTTACAATATTTTATTTTAGTTTAGTAAATTAATAATTAAATTTTTTTTAAATTTTTTTTAAACTTATACGTGAATATATTTCGTAGAATTACGTTACGTTAATGTTGTTGAGTATTTTTATGCTGAAAATACATTATTAACGATTTTTCTACATCCAGATTAATATTAATAGAGTGCATTATAATTTATTCGATGAGAGTAAAAGCGTTCGTGCAACGATGAAAAATTTTTTTTTCTTCGTACGAGCTAAACGATTAAGTAAATTGTACAAATTTTTTTTATTCAATTCTACAACTTACGTTAATGCTTATTTGTTTATTTAACTCTTCTTTTTTTTTTTTTATTTTTATTTTTATTTAATTTCGTATTGGTTTTCGAATTAACTATTCAGTCTCGCCAAAACGAAAATTTTAAACTTTATTTTTGGAAGTATTACGTGACCTCGTCGTATTTTGATATGCAATATAAACTTACATTAATCAATATTTTCTTACAAGTTTTTTTTTTTTTAATTTTTTTTATTTTCATTAATTTGTGCATTCTTTTAACTTATCTACCTACATCGTTCTATTATTAATAAACAATGATAAAGGCATTCTTTATCTATAACAATATAACAACGTCGAAATCATAATTTTTTAAGAGAAAAAAAAGTATATAATTTTCAGAGTAAAAATAAAAATGCAAAAACATTAAATGATAATGTTTATATATGTATCTCTATATTTAGGTTAAATTAAATATTTCAAAAAAATATTTCAATACTTTTATATAAATTCATATATAATAGCAAGATAATACTGATTTGTATAAAATACTTATATTACTTTTTGAACAAATAATATCGATAAGATTGAAACAAAAAATACGCTTCTCACTTTCTATGATATGTCTGCTCGAATATAATAATTCGACACAACATTTGGAAGGATCGATTACCAAGTACAGGCACCGAAATACTTTATGTTACTATGTAATTATTATTATTTTTATTCTTCAAAATCTCCAAACCTTTTACGTCTTGAATATTGACTTCTTATTATCTTTCCTCATAATTAATTCAAGTTCAAAAATCATTATCGTTTGGAAAGAATTCATTTAAAATAAAATCTAAATATCGTTTGAAAAAAACGTTAAAGCCGTTTGTCCGATATGTGTGCAGAAACGAAAAAATATGTATACATACATATCATATATTCGTCACGGATCAATTTCGATCGATAAATGCAGTTAGGGTCAATGTAAAGTAACGATGGACTTGTGATTCGTTGTACGTATTTTACGGCCAATCGAAGTCAATACCTGTGAGCTGGTAAAAACGTCGATTGAACGGTCGATAGAAATCTCTAAGGCGCTCGATGGCAGTGGGATGAATTAATGGATGACTCCGGCCCTTGTTTTTACCTTAGGCGTAAGATAACGTTTAATATAATTTTATTTTATTCACTTTTTTGATAAACAAATATAAGTGATGAAAAAAGAAAATTATTATCCATACCAAGGCAATGCGGTGTAGCGCGTTCCTCCGATTTTAGAAGACAAGGAAAGCCCTTAGTGGCATTGAAGTAAAAGTGTTTTTCGGAAATCAGTCTTTTAAGTCCAAGAAAATCTTGAACTCTCGTTATCTCAACCGCCGGATCGGCAATGAGTCTTTCGCCCGAGACGAAAAGAAACTGCGAGAGGGGAAAGTAATTGAGCCATCTTTCGAGATGCTTGGCATAAACGCCGATTCTTAATGGCGCCCATGTCGTATCGACAACCTGTAAAATAGTTCGACCGACATTATTCACGTTACGTAAATAATTTTTAAACGATCCGTTATTTTACCTGCGATCCGTTAAGAAACGCCAATTCTTCAAATTTCGGCATTCCCGAACGTTTGCTTTTAACTTGCGTGTAGTCGGATATAGCTCTGGTTACGGGATCTCTTACCACGACGATGAGTTTAGTTCCTGGATCCATGTGTTGGACTCGTCTTGGTGCCTCGGCTGTTACGAAATATGAGGGTGTCTTTTCCATCGTTATTTGACCTTCAAGAGTAGCTGGCATTCTGTGTCTTTTTTGTGGATAAAATATTTGATAAATAGATTGAAAAAAAAACTTGCATAAAGTTTTTGAGTTCTAAATGTATCAAAAATGCATTCCATAAGATATATAAAAAAAAAAAAAAAAATACTACAGAAACTCCTACAATTAGTAACAATCCATAATGGACTAATAAACTTCATAAAAATTCTTAGTTTGAATTTGAAGATAAAAAATGTATTTTTTAACTTTGAAATGTAATACATAATTTGAAGTATTTTCTAAATGTTTTAAGAATGCATTAAACCATATTTGACATTGGGGCGCTATCGTGTCTTCTAATACTTTTACGGTTTCATTATTTTTGTCACCCCTTTAGTTTTGCGTCATTGTTAATAAAGTATCAGAAGAAGTACTGCTTCAAATTACGTATTACATTTAAAAGTCAAGAAGTACATTTTTTCGTATTATTACAAATACATTTTTCTCAATTATTCAAATGATAAACATTATTGAAATCATATTTAAAATGTTCTTTGAGATCATTTACATCCTTAAAGAAAACAACGAATAATTCACCGTAACTCTAAATTTAGCACCAAAGATAAATTATAAAAAAAGAAAGTTATTTAAACGATTGTATTTCTTAGTCTTTATAAAAAATTTAATCAATTAGTATAAAAATCGATATCTCAGAATAACATTCTTGCATAAAAGATAAACGTAAGATGTCTCGATTAAAAAAATCTTATCGCTTAAATTCTACATTACCTATACCAGTGAAATCCTTTAGAATAATGATGATCGAAAAAATGTACTTCCGAGCCCGCGGCTCTAATGTCCGGATGGAGTCTCATGAATTCGAGAAGAGCTCGAGTGCCTCCTTTCTTAACACCAATTATCAAAGCGCTAGGAAGTTGTCTACTTGCTATTAAGCCTTGCTGGCGTAAAATTTTATACTTCACCGGTGTGTCCATGGCTTCCTGTAAGCGTTTCATAAGTGCAACGGAAAAATAACGCTTGTTTTTATAAAATTAAAATTAACATCGTACTTTAATGGTGTCGTTGTTTGGCCAGAGCGGCACCAATTGAACTTTAGTTATCTTCTTTTCTATGCCAGGGGTATCCAACGGTACCTCCTCGACTTTAATCTTGTCCTCCGTGGCTCGGTAATAAAGATTCGCGGCGCCCGGAGCGAAATTAATCTTGTGCAAAACGATGCGTCTCGACAATCCACCGAACGTGCAGGAATTTTCAAAGACAAATAGAAGGACGACGAGGAAACACGCGAGGATGATGATCTTTTTTGTCCAGGATGATTTTGGAAGTTCCATAATTGTCGATTTGTAATTTTGTCTTGTTCTTGTTGCGCAGCTGACGGTGACGCGAGTAATTTCATTGTCCAGCTCGGTGGACCTTTTCTGTGAATAAAATTTTTATATTTATTTTATTTATTTTTTTTTTTTTTCAAAAAAAAAAATTACGCGAAACCATGTAAATGTTACAGTTAAACTAGAAATCACAATTTATTCACAGAAAATTTAAATTATATAAATATTGTAAAATTCGTGTAAATATAAAACATCGAAATTTCATTTATCATTTTAATATTATTTATTGAAAAAAAAAAATCAACAAAATATTTTAATAGTCATAATGATCCACTCGCTATAGCAACATATATAAAGTGGAAGCTTACTCGAGAGTTTTAGCGAGAGTCATTCAGGAAGATGTTAATAGCTCGACTTTGTACAACGACATCACTTCAACGCGCGTTTAAGGAGTAACGAGAGAAGCCGGGGAGAGAAGGGGGAGAGGAGGAGGGTTTATAAATTTACGTGCGGGAGAATAATGGGAAAAATAAGGCTAATAGACTCGGCGTATGCGACATCGTTTTTTTTTTTTTTTTTTTGGAAAATTTCATTATCATTGGATTAAAGATAAAAAATATGGTATATTTTAAAAATAATGTAAAGTAAAGAAAACGCGATTATAATGGAATAAGACGAAGAAAAAAAAAAATTATATCAATAAATATAGCTATTTTATTTTATCGAACATACATACACGTCTAAAAATAGAAATCGCGTTAATCAATTTTTAAGATTCTATTTTTATTAATACAAACTGTATCGTTACCGTACAAGATAATAATAACCAGCCGAATAATAACACGCCGAATGCCCATATCAACGATCGTTAAAACTTCGAACAAAAGTTAATAAAAGCGATAATTAGAACGCAGATGACTCGTTGTGTATACGCAGAGAGAAATACATGACATATACAATAGAAAGGCCAGAAGTGCCACAGGGCAATTGTTACAGGCACGTTGGAAATGTGAATAGTTCACTGAGTTCTCGGTATAACGAACGATATTATAATTGTTACGGAATTGTATACACTGATGAAATTCGTACAAAATTATTTTTAATTTTAAGACGCGATGAAATAATTGCAAATTTTGAATTTAATTAACGATTTTGAATGAATTTATTGTTTTATTTATATATATTTTTTCATGTATATAAATAAAACATTGTTGGATTTGAAATTTTCGTTGTTTTTTTTATGCTAAAATGATATTTTAGCAATATTTTATTATATATTTTTTTTTTTTTTGTTTTTTTTTGTTTTTGTTTTAATATAAGAGAATAGTTACTCCTATAAATTATCGTAGAAATTAGATATCGTTAAAAAAAAAGAACAAGAACTCATGCTTAAATAAACATCGAAAATTTTCAGCTTGTTTACCTTCACCTCAACGTGACCAATAAATTCTTTCACACACACACGTACATTAATTCACATCAGTGAACTAATTAAACGCGATATAAATTCACCATAAATTTAAAAAAAAAAAAAAAAAAAAAAAAATACAAAAATACAAAAATACAAAAATACAAAAAGAGAAAAAAAAGAAACATGCAACGTTTGAATCACAAAACGTGAATACACCAAAAATCAAAAACTACATTACTTACTCACCTCGAACTTCCAGAGGATTTCGTAGACGACTACGAAGAATGCACAGCTTCGTCAGGGCAAATTTACGGAGCTTCCGGGGCATTGGTTCTCCCGAAGTAAACCAGTAATAGCAGAAAAGCGGTGGAAAGCACGCAGTGCCGCTGGCGCCTCTTTCGCGAAATCAATATAAGCGCCGTTGGTCCTCCTTGTTTATAAACGCGTGCGCGCGCCCGCGCGATCTCGAGATTATAACGCCGCTCCTCTTCCTTTCGTATTCGACTATGTAGCTTTCTCGCTTTACCCTAGCGCATTATATTTTTGCGACGGAACGAATCGAGGGTGTTATATCGACTGCGATTCCGCATGATTTTGTTAGGGGTTGATGGGTTACATTACTTTACCGACGGAGATTTTTGGTTTTGAAATGTCGTCGGTAAGTTAGAAGGGATTTTGGTTTTTATTTTTATTGTATTGAGAAGCATAAGATTATTGTTTTGGAATTTTTAATTTAAAAAATGTTGACATTTCTAAGATTTCTATTAATTTCTATTAATTTTTTTTTCAATTTTTCATTAAAATTTGTAACAATGCTACTAAGGATTTAATAAAAAAATGACTGCAATAATTAAAAAAAGGAATATTATATTAATGCTACTAACTAAGGATTAAATTAATTGTAATTTCAAATGAGGATCATATTATACAAAAAAAAAAAAAAAAAAAGGAAATAAATAATGCCTATTATAACTAACTCTATTCTTAAAATTTGTAAGCAAAATGAAACAAGTTATTAATTTCTGCGAATTTCGAATAACAAAATTGTTTAAATACTTTGAAAAAAAATAATTTTATATTTAAACTTTAAATTTTAAAAAAGTTTTCATTTGAATTTTATAAAAAATAATACATTCTATTATTTTATTTAAGTAATGGCAATAATTTTCAACAAAAAAAATATTTAAAATACAAATAAAAGATAAAATGACAAAAACATAAAAATATGTAACGAGCATAAAAAACGTAACAATTTATTGATCAATAAATAAAATTAATCGTTCGTTTAAGGATAATTGGATTAGTGAAAAAAAAAAAAAAAAAAAAAAAAAAGAAAACGACACTCGACGTTTGAAATTATTCTGTATTCTCACCAGTGCTTAAATTACAACGATTTTTTTCTCCTTTTTTTTATTCTTACATTAATAGCGGCCCGCAAAAAGGTCGCGCATTTTTAGTGAACAGCATTCCATCGTTTATTCGTCCATAATGGATAATGTACAAAGTCGAATGTATATATATTCGTTCGTCGCTGCCAGAAGAACAATTGTAATCGATGACTTTGATTCGTCTGTATACGAGTTTATCATGTGAATTTTTTTTTTTTTTTTTTTTTTTTTTTTTTTTTTTTTTTTTATATATATATAATTTCGCATTATTGGCCGTATTTCTCTTGGGTCGAACTTGATTATTATTTTCTTCGTTTAACTATGCCGTTGATTAATTGTTATTACATCGTCTCTCACTTTTATTTTTATAATAGAAAATCACAAAAAGTGAAAATTTTTTTCTTTTGTAACATGCGCCGTGAATGAAAAGCAATTAACTTTTATATATTTTTTGTTTTTCATTTTTATTTAAGCTCGTATAACATTGTTTTTGCTATTTTTTTTTTTTTTTTTTTTTTTTTTTTTTTTTTTATTTTATTTTATTTATTTTTTTAAAATATCGGATCGATGATTTAATTAATTTTTATGCTCTCTTGACTATATATGCTTTTAATATTGAATGAAAATTGTAGGTGCAATTTTATTTATTTATTTCTTTTTCTTTTCCATTAACTTGTCGATTTTTTCAATTCATTTTCGATCGGATATTATTCTAACATATGCTGTAATTTTCTACAAATTTTTATTAAACCTTTAATTTATAAAATATTATTGATCAAAAAACTTATAATCTTTTAAATTTTCATGAACTTTTATTAATAAAATATAATTTTCGTTATAGAATTATATAATTCGCGTGAACAAATAAATTGAACAATTATCAAAATAAATATAGTCTACAACCGTGAACAAACTGACAACATTTTATTTTTAAAAAAATTTACTTCCTCGTAAAAAATTGTTCTTATCAAATTAAGCAAGAAAAATTTATAAAACTAAATTTTGAAACACTGCACTCATAAGAATTATTTTTACATGTGGATAAAAAATTTTCAATAAAATATTAATTAGCTCGATTTCTTATTATTTAAAAATAAATAAATCTTGATTTTGAAGTTTTCTATTTAGGATTACTTACAATTTTTCCACTTAAAATAGCTTTATAACAATTACAAATTTTACTTGTGGCATATACCTACTAATTGGACGTAATTGTTGAAAAGTCGTATACTTTTTAAATTCGTTTATGTTTAATATATATATATATATAGCAAATGAAATTCAATCGCATAATTATCGTTAGGCCCATAATAACTTTTTTTTTTAATAAGTATATATTTTAGGTCGTGAAACAATTTGCATAACTTTCGTAAATCTTTGAAGTATCTTAACAGTAAATATACAATTTATTGTGATCATAATCTAACGTAATTAGTTTTTAAAAATAATTTTACATTATAATTTGTTATTATTATTATTATTTTTTTTTTTTTTTGAAATTTTAATTTTTTGTCCGAAAAATAACTATTTTTATTTTTTAAGATATGTTTTTAGATTTTTATGGTATACACTTTGCTATGTATGTTCTTTTTAATCTGCCATTTTTATTTCTAAAAAAGTTATATACTTTGTCGCTTAAAATTTTCAAATTTTAACGAAGAAAATTTTATTATTATGATGAAAAGAAAAGTATATATATATATATATATATAAGTTTTGAAGAATACGAATAGCTTTTATCGTTGTATAATAATAAATTATGTATAATTTCTTGTATCGTTTTGCATTTTATATTTTATAGATTTATAGAAATTTTTATAATTAACTAATATTATTAATTATTTAATAAAGCAGAAAATTGCAGAAAATTGTTTCATTTTAAATATTGGTTGATCAATAAAAATTAATTAAAAATATCAAATTATTTGAATAATAAAAAAAGAAAAATCGCCTACAAAAAATTGATTAGAAATTTTAAACATTAATTTTTAAATCACAATTAAATCCCAAGAAAAATATAATATTTTTAAAGTAATGTATGTTAATTTAAATGACTACTAAAAATTATAAAATTTAATTGAATTTAAACCAATTTCTCTTCACTTTAGCGGTAGAAAAAATTCATACTGAAAATGTAAAAAAAACTAATTATTGAAAAATTATTTAATTCAAATTTAAAAAATAATGTTTCTTAATAACTTTTGTATTGTATGTACAAAGTTTGAAAATTAATAACAGTTTAAATTCTAATTATTCGCCAATCGATCTTCATCTCATTGACGATAATCTAATCTCCTTCAGTCACTAATCGTCGATATCAATTTTTGACCATATTTTCACTGACAATTCAATTTGAGTTCTCATCGGTATACCGTTACAAATTCGTTCAACGATTATATATATTTTTTTTTTTTTTTTTTTTTTTTTTTTTTTTTTATCATTATTATTATTACATATCCACTGTGAAATATGTTCGCTGTAGAACGTACACAAAAGACGCGATGCATCGTCGTTTTGAACGGCGCTGCACGAGAATACATAAAGAGATAGTGAGAGAGCAAGAGAAAAACAAACCTCGATTCAGTCGTAGTACTTTTTTTTTTTTAATATATTTATGTATATAGATACTTTATTTTATAAACGTATATTTGCAAATACCAAAGTCCATCAGAGGGGTAGCGTTAAAACGCTCGAGTGCAATATTTACATCACACAATGCAGTCGGATCTTGGACATTGATACTCGCTTCGTTTTTCTATTAATGATTTTTTAAACAGTAAATAAATCGTTCGCAAAATGAATGCCCAAATCAGAAGAATCGTTATACATTTAACCTTCGATAGATCTTCTGTAAATTATTTTTTAAAATATCTATAAAGATTTTCACGTTATAAATTATTCATCAAAGTCATTTCCTCTATTTCTGATTAAGGCATCGACTTCAAATTAATTTATGATCTATTTATAGATTTTTATTGTTCATATTAAGCCAACTTCGATTACTTATCCGATAATAAAAGTTCAAACAACGAGATCACAATAAACAAACAGTGCACAAAACATACCAGACATCGTGAAAAAAAATCAGCTGGATTCACGTTTCCATAATCGTCAACGTTCAAAATCCGACTGACACAAATTATCACTTAAACTCTCTTATATCCAATGTTCATCTAGATGGCGCCACTGTAGTAGTCTTTGTTCTTACGGTACGTGTTGTTTTAAGATGGTAAAACGAGCGATCCGTTTCGCTTGTGTAAGAGTCGTGGATGAAAATTCGTCGACGGCGAATTAACGAGCTCGCGACGCTCTTTAGATATATTTCCAGAAGAGGATCCAGTAGGTGACGTTGAGGCAGGCAAAAAGCGCGGGAAAGAGGAAGCGCGAGACTCGATCTATGTTGAGCGCGCGAATTTTTGCTCGTTGAGTTCGATTGGGTCCTGGTGGCGGCGGTGGCGGCACTGCCTTCTGCGTGCGAGCCGACAGTAGCATTGCGTTTTCCTGTATGCAGCAACGATCACCAATCGAGCACCGACGATTTACTGACCTCGGAGTCTTCCGTGTTATGAAACCAGAGTATAGTAATTTAGTTAATGTGGTTTGTTTGTTTTTTTCTTTTTTTTTACCAGATGTAAGCTTATTTAAAAAAGAAAACGTATAAAGTTTGATACAGGTAAAAATTTATGTAAAACTGAACTAATTTTGTTAAAGGTTAGTTCAAATGTATGATAATAAATTGTGCAACTTGTATTTAAGTGAGAAATTAAACATTTGATCATCTAACCATAAGATGATAACAGCACTACAAAATTTTAGTTTCATAACACGGAAGACCATTCGAGGTGTATGACAACTGGTCTCTCAATTTCATTACCTTGCTCGCGATTTCGAAGATCTTGTCGAGTTTATCAGGACCAGCGCTAGGTGCCGGTGGCGGCGGCGGTGGTGGCGCTTTCGGCGTTGTTTCGCTCGACTCGCCTATCACCAGCACGATGTTGACCAGACAATATTCCATTAAGGCCATGAACACGAACACCGTACAGACCGACATGAACGCGTCCACGGCTTTTAGATAGGAGACCGGTGGTAATGAGGCTTGACTCTTCGCATGCTGCGTCGATAGGGTCAGCAATGATGTTACACCCAGCGTTACTCGAGCTGGCGCGGCTTCCGGTTTTATCCAGAATGATAGCCACTGTGGCGTTGATCAAGATTTTTAAGCGATTTTAATTACAGTGGGAATAAAGATGAAGATTTAATAAAAATAATTGAGTTTTACAGAATCAGATTGAATTTCTCATGTCTTCTTTGTATTATGAGTAGCTATATGTAAATCTATTTGTTTTTTGACATCCGATTTCTTTTAAAAAATGAGCAATAATATGCAATATAAGAAAGGAATTGGAGTATGAGTTTCACAATTTAGTTTATTTAATTATCGGTTATGTATATAAATTTGAAGGTACTGTATCTATATTATTGTTTAATGATTTGGATTCAGAAATCCCAAAAAAGCTCATAAGAAATCTGGTTTGTGTATCCTATGTAATTAATAGTCAATAACTTTAACTTACTATCATACATATAAGTCATGCTGATGATGATATTGGAAGGGATTAATATATCTATCTCTAATTTGATATTGAATTTTGATTCAAATAACTTACCGACATAATTACAATCAGACAAGTTGGTACGTAAGTGTGAAATAGATAGTAACCCAAACGTCTTTTGAGAACGAATATAACTTCCAAGCAGGTAAAGTTACCTAATTAAAATTCACATTACAATTTAATATACTTGTTATCTTTATAATTAAATTAAAAAACTAATGATTATTATCAATCCGCTACAATTTAATAATTGACGATAATTAATGGAAATATTAATTCAAGTCAACCATTGATCTGAAAAATGATTGATCTAAAAATAAAGTTCAATCAAAAAATCAATTATCATATGAAAAAATTATCAAAGCGAAGCATTTAAAAATATTGGTTTCAGCTGACCTTATTAATCGTGTCACTGCTTGTTTTAAAAAGTATTTTCGTTAACTAATTAATGCTAAAATAAAAAAAGAAACACCGCTATTTTTATCGCGCTCCATATAATTTCAAACAAACTCATAATCGTATCACATCTTTATCACAAATGATCCAACTAGTACCTTTCTTACGATTAATCACCGAATGGTCCTAAAAATAGTCGTAAAGAATGAAGAAAAAGAGTTTTTCGCGTCCCTTAATATAAAGAGCTGTTTACAGTGTCCGTGCAGCGAAGCATTCACGTCGTCAATTAGCGAACGTTCGCGATTAAAAAAGCCAGTCAAAAGTAGAAAAGATATGTGCGGAGTAATTCGTACAATGGGTAGCTCGCAAACTTTACAAACGGAATAAGAGAAAAGGCTCGGTAAAGTTATACGTATGTATTCAGGTGTACACTTACCGGTGGAGTAGACCTGCGTGCAGTCAGCCGTGTAATTTTTGACGAGCTGCAATTGGGGCAGTTCGATGTTCTCGTCGACTACAAGGGGTACATCCGGATCCCACTGGAAGATCATCTCGTCCGTGGTGTGCGACACTGTTGACCGAGTTTTTCAACCAGTTATTCACTTTTTTTTTTTTTTTACTCCTCCCTTGCTCGCTATCTATCTATCTTTCTTTCTTCGTCGCTTTAATCGTCGAGGTCGATTTAACCGCGAACGAACCGACAGAAAGAGAGAGAGAGAGATAGAGAGAGAGAGATAAAGAGAATGTCCCCCTCTCTCTCTCTCTCTCTCTCTGTGCTTTTTGTTCAAGTCTATTTCTTAGTAGCCATCGCGTGCGCAGCTATGAAGTAGAGAATATGTTTTAAAAAGGGGGAAAAAAACGGCGGTGGAAGCGCGCGAAACAAACTACAAAGGCACGCATACCCGGTAAAAGAGTCTCGAGTAAAATAAAGAGCTACGTATGTGTGTATGTGTGTACGGTTAAAGCGCAAAGTGGAAAATCGAGGGCTGTTACTGTTGTAGGACGGTTGCGCGACGCGGTTTGGTTTAAACATTATTTGATTCGAGCTCGTAAACCACGTAAAATTTGTTTTCTTTCTATTTTATCATTTTTATTTTTTCATTTTAATTTTTTTTTTTTTTTCTATGAGAAAGATTCGGCGATTAATCGAGCGTTGCTCGAACATAATAGGATAATTGGTACTTTGTTTCCGAACGATCGATCGAACTATACTCGTACTTATTGAGTGTAGTGATTTCGTCGAGTAATCGTTGAGCTTTCAATAGTAAGAGTAAATGCTATTAAATCGCTAATTTAATAACGGTGATTTGAACTATCGAGTTTTTTCTTTTATCGAGGTATATTGAAAGTTAGAGGACCGTTATTGCTTTGTTTATCGGCGTTAAGTAACTTTCAATGTGCACAGATTTCATAAAAGTGGTTAATGCTCAACAAAGTTTTATTTGAATAAAGTTATCCTTGTACTTTTTTTTTTTTTTATAACTTATATGGGATTGAATGTGTTTTCAAACTTATAAAAATATGAATATTTGAATGTTATATTTCTTTACGATTGTATTTTTCTTTTTATTTATTAATTAATTTAAAAAATAAATGTAATAAAAAAAAAAAAAAAAAATTACATTTAACATTCAACCGTTGACAATAATTCAAGTCTCCGGTGCATAATTCAAAATATTTTTTTTCAAATAATTTTAAAGTGAACAATCAATTGAAATAAAATTCTCTCAACTCGCATTTCATTTCGCATTTAAAATAAAATTTTTTTTGTACGCATAAAGTTTTTACGTTACTTCTTTTGCATGTAATGAGCAAGAAAAAACAAAAAGCTTGCACAAACGTTTATTTATCGCAGATCTCTTAAAAAAAATAAAAAATAAAAAAAAAATGTACATGTTTCGCGCGATTTCAAACGCATTGTATATGTTTTAAAGAAACGATTGATGAAAGAAATGTATCTACGTTTTTTGTGTGAATTTAAATACGTGAATTTTCAGTTCAAAACTAACTCTTTAAAAACTTAAAATTTATGAATAAATTATAATGAACAATTAAATAATAATAAAGCAGTTTCATCTGTGAGAAAAAGTTTAACGTACATCAAATATTTAAAAAAAAAACACAAAACATTTTTTATTCCTGATCCCTTTTGTGGCCAGTCCCATCCTCTAGGATTAAAATTTAATCATAATATAAATAACAATAAATTTTTATATTTATTTTCTATTTAATTAATAATACGAAATTTTTTCAAACAAAATTTAAATAAAATTAAAAAAAAAATTTATTATTCTATAATATTCGCAAAGTTTTCATTTAAATTTTATAAAGTTTATTCTTAAAATAAAAAATTTTACTTTTATCAAATTAAATCAAAAAACAAAAAATAAAAAAAAATAAAAAAAAAAAATGATATTTTTCTAACGAAAATAAAATTGTAACATATATAATTTATCGCTATACTTAATTTTAAAACGAATAATTAATTGTAAAACTTACAACTTTCCATCTGTAATTTACATTCTTGCGTGTCGTGTGGATAAATGAGGAAGTTCATCGCGCACGATAATTTTAATGTCAATCTGAAAAATAAAAATTTAACAGATATTTTACCGTTTACTTATTAAAATGTGTAAAATAAATGAATATTTAAATATCCTTATCGAGACTTAGAATGACAATGACATTCTAAGAACAACGCGTAATGTTAATTTTCGCCTAAAATACAAAAATATCGATATGCTAACAATAATACTAAAAAAAAAAAAAAAAAAAAAAAAAAAATATTTAACGATAAAATGTAAGCTCAACGTACTTGACCATATACAAAATGGTTTTGTCCTTATAAAGCCAGAGATAATGATTGGGTATCGTCATAGTTTGAAAAGTCACGGATTTGGCATTCTTGAAAAACGAGTCTGGCCTCCACATATTCTTCAGCCAGTCTACTTCTAACAATCTTGAAAAAAAGATAAAGAATACGAAAAAATTAAATTAATTGATCTTTTTTGTTTTGTTGTACGTATGAACGTCTTATGTCTGACGATTTTATCAAAAGTTTATCCATCGTATACGATGCGTAAGTAAACAAAACAATTGCAGCTATTAAAAATTAAAGTTAATATTAAGATATAATGTATTAATTTTACAATAATTATTATATTTAGAATAACTTGTTTACTCATTTTTTTTTTTTTTTAAGAATACCTGTATTCGGACGTCATGTTCTCCGGAAGTCGTAGTCTATTATCTTTCCATGTTTGTGCAAAGAATATATCGGCAGCGTATGTCTAAAATGTTATTGAACATTTAAATAAGAAGTTGTTTTTATTTATGGAGAAAGTTTATGATGTGTTTATATAGAAAATAGGTTACAGTACATGAATTATTTGTTTAAACAATAATATGTTTTTATTTCACTAACAATAGGATGTTTACATTACCGTTAATGTCTTTAATACCGCAATTTTTATTAAAAATTGAAATATATTGAAAAAATAAAAGTATACTAATAAATAATAATAATTTATAAATGGGAGATAATCAAAATAATTTCAACTCGTTAATAAATCATGAATTAACAAATGTCAGCGTTCGTTTTTTAAACGATTACCGACATTTAAATGCAAATAATTTTTTCGCAAAAGGTTAAGGATTATACAAAAATGACGCAGGATATGATTATAATAAATTAAAAGGAACTAACCATTGAGTTTTCGTCAATAGAATCAAGACCCATAACGGTCACGTGAAAGTAAACGACGGTTGCTTGCCCGTCTTTTTTCGGCGGTCTCATCTTGTCGTAAAGTTTCGGATCTTCCGGCAGCAAGTCATAAAATTCTAAACTTTTCCTGCAATCGATTTAATTACACTGTTAGATGTAATTAACGAATGCTTTATCAATTTATTATTTATCGAATAAGTTATGAATTTAAAAAAAAAAAAAAAAAAATTAAAATAATAGTTTAAAATAGTGGTACCGTGACATTGAATCGCATTATTTGTTAAAATTTTGATAAACTAATTAAAATTAATAAGTATTTTAATTCAATGGAAGCTGAAATAATCGAGTTTATATAGGTATAAGCATCGATTTAAAATGTAATAACTTTTTATTTTGTATTTCAAAATTTTAAGTTATTTACATTTCAATTTAGTGATACTTTCAACATATAATTACTATTAATTACGTTATTTTAAAAGATTTATAATTTAATCAATTTTCATCAGATTTAAGTACAAAAATTATTCATCTTATTCCAATTTTTTATTAATTTTTCGCACAACTGCGATCACTTTTTCTAAATCAATGGCAATCATAAATAAAGTACTTTTAGAACTATTTTAATCGTTTAGTTAATTAAATTTGAAAATTTTTTAAATATCATATAATTTAACACATGTGAAAAATCGATTATTAAAATCAAAACACAATTCGTAAAAGAAAAGAAAAAAAAAAAAAAAAAAAAAAACAAAGATCACGTATACCGCAATGTAAACATAAATTGAATCTTAAAAGTATACACCGAAACGCGTTTAACGCGATCAAATAGCTGGTATACGAAGTTGACAAATCGCATCGGAAAAAAGAATAGAAAAATGATTGAAAAAAAACAAAAAGAAAAAAAAAAAAAAATTAAAATAAAATAATAATGAATTGAAATTTAACGTTATATAGAATTAGAACGAAACGCTTGACTTTGTAGAAGTTATTAACGCATTCAAATATTCTTTCAAGTTCGTTTGGTGCAAGGTTGAAAATCTGCAAGGTGATCGTATTTACGCGGGGATAAGGATTAATCTTGACCTATTTTTCTTCTTGTCTCGCCGAAAATCACACGTGCTATTTACATTGATTTCTTTCTATATCTTCCTCAGTCACTCTCTCCCTTCCCCCCTCATTTTCCTCTTTCGCTCGCTCTCTTGTTTCTTCCCAACTCTCTCGTTTCGTATAATTTAATTTTCTTAATAACGCGTCTCCGTCCGATCGTTGAGAG